>VXBC01008768.1:479399-520754 GCA_013399945.1 Ploceus nigricollis | reverse complement strand
TTGTCAAGAACTGGGCAACCAAATGTGTAGAGAATGTGGCCAAGGGAGGCATATTCTGGGTGTATGATCTGATTATAGCTTGCAGATCTCTTCACTATTTTTAAGAAAAAAATCTGCACTGAAATTTTCTTCTGTTTTCTTAGCAAAAAATTACTACATAATTATTAATGTTTTTATTGCTCTGCAGCTTCAGTGGTCACTTATTGATGGGGTTTCTTAATTCCTATTAATCTTAAATACTGAAGAAGAAGAAACAGTAACAGTATTGAATAAACAATCTTGTGACTTTTGAAGCATTTAAATATTTTTCTATAGCAAATGAAAAACATTAAAAAACCAAGTATATTGATTCTGGATCTGAAAGCAGCTCTGTTCCTTCTTGACTAAAGGAACATTCTGTTGGTGAATTAGCCAATTNTTTTTTTTTTTCCATTTTTCACAGTTTAGTTATTCCTGTTGGAAATGAGTAAAGCTGCCAAAAGATTAAAGAAATGGCTTCTTCATTATTTAAGTAGTGATTGCCCATCACTGGTCAGACAAGTGGATTGGGGTTTAGGTGACCACATGTCAATATCTACAGTTTTGACATCTGTATCTAAGATCAGCCTCCCAAGTTCCTTTTATAGAGACAATGGAGACAAAAATGCATTTTCAGGGTGCACTGTCATCATCCCAACTAAAGCTTCTAAAACAGATCAGATGATTTGCACCGCAGAAATGCCAGGTTTAGTTGATTGTAAATGGAAACAAGATTAACTAGCTTAGATGTTGGCTTTATAGTTGTCCAAAGATAAATTATATGAATCCCATCCCTGTGCTCAAATTAATCATAAATGCCCAGAGATTCTGTGCGATGGCACTGTTAACGGGAATGTACTGTGGCTGGGTTTTTTGATGTAAGAAAACGTAGTGCAGTGATGATCATGTACTGTTCAGCACAAGTACCAAAAGCAGTACAGTCATGTTAGGACTACTTTTCAGATGGATTAGATCACCCTGCTTTTCACCTTGACTAAGTAGTACCGGGGAATTAGCATATTCACATTCTTTCCAACAGATCAGTTTGGCAACTGCATTAATACTCTGGTTGTAGACATACAGAGATGTTTAATATTTATGTTGGCAGATCAATGTAACGTCCTTGATCAGATTAGGTCCTGCTATGCAAAGCAGCATATATCATATTGGTATTATTATTACTGTTATTGTGGTTGATTATGGTGATGATGATAGTAATAATAACAATAATAATATTCACCCATTCTTGTCCAAGCAAGCTCACAAGGAGTTTATAAACATTGAAAAGGGAGGAACCTGAATGGAAGTAGCTTTATTGAGGCATGACACATAGCGAGGGACTTCTGCATTAAAAAGGGTCAGAAAAAGTGACAGATGTTGAATGCTGAAACATTTTTTAGATTTTGTAGTTAATTTAGGATACTGCCTTAATGGTGATTTTTCCTGTGTGTTTCTCCCCTTAGGATGATTTTCACCATGCAGCCTCAGAAACCAACTGGGAGTCAGTCACAAGCTCTGTCTCAGTAAGTAATTTCTCAATGTTTTGCACATGGATGGATTGATAGGGTGGCTTGAATCCAACTCAATAAAATGGCATCTGTACAGAGAAACCATGTATTCACCTTTGAAAGAGGATGAATAAAGTTTTTATCCAACTGATACTGGATTCAAACAGTATGCTTTTAGGGATAAAAGATTCAGAATATGCCCTTAGCTCTTGTAAACACATGAGGCAGCCATTGGGAAACATTTCTTTAATCATTGAATGTCTTGACTTACACGGAAGACTGTATGTAAAGAAGGCTGGCAAGAAAATGGATCTGTCATTTCATTGTCAATACTGAGAATTTTTTTAAAGTGTTTCCAATAAAATAATACAGCTGAAGTCATGTACAGTTACTCCATATTCAGCAGTGAATTGCAACTTGGGAGAAAAATCAAGAAAGAAAAAAGCCCAAGTAACCCAGTAAAAATTTTTAATTTTTTCTTCATTACATTTGATTTGTGTCATTGGCAAAAAATCTGTCCTCTCTGCCATTTCCCAATGCTGGGGAATGGCATAGTAGCATGAGAATTCATAATATGGACTGTCCTCTTCTGTGTGCTTTGCTGCCTGCTCCACACCATGTCATGGTTCTTGTTAACTCCTCTTGAAACACATGAGATGGGGGTAAATGCTTAGACTTGAGACCAGTGTCTGAAGCACTCATGGAAGAGAGCTTAGTGATAGCACCTTTGTTACAGTAGCTGCCAGGAGTAGCTAGTGAAAGAGCAGTGAATAAAATATGGGCAAATTTTACTGATCAGGGTCCAATCAAGGCAGCAAGTAGAGAGAAAACCCTGTGCTGCCAAAATTAGAAGGTGTTAAGCCAATCTCACGTGTGTTTACTCTTGAATTTGCAAATGTCGCTTGCCCTTCGTGATACGATTCACTGATTGCCTGGAACCAGCTGTGCTGAAAGTCTTGAGGAGTGATGTTAGCAGGGCTGAGATCTACTGGATGTGCCAAGCACGAGATGCTAGAACAGTTTTACTAAAAGACACAAGTTCATTTTTCATTCTAATGTGGACATGGGGGAAAAAAATCAATGTGATGGAATATTTTGTTTAAAAATATGGCAGGCTGATGTTTGAAAAAGTAAGCCTAGGGCTCCCTCATCAGGTAAGTAAGTAAATGAGATAAGCCTATGGTAAACGCCATGTTAGTTATGATCCTTAACATCATAAAGTGCACGAAATACCAAACAATAACCCAGTATCCTTTTCATATTGAAAAATCAACTACATACTTTTGCTTCTTTTTTTTTCTTTTCCTTAAAAAATTGTTTTTAATGTGTTGCAGCTAAGGAAGTTCAATACAAATATTACAGGTAGCAAGCTGATGCCCAAGGTCACATGGAAACCTACAGCTAAACCAGAAGCTGAACCTCGGTTTCATTGGTTTTCCCATGTCATTCCGTACCTAATAAAATATACTTTCTCCAGCACATTGCACCCACAAGTCCTTTTTATCCTCAGAGAAAATAAGGCAGGGAGATTGAGCAATTTTTCACAAAGGCACCATGGAAAATGTCTGAGGACATCCACATTCTTCAGGAGAGAAAGATTCAGGGATTCTGTTATGGTCTTGAGAGGCAGAAGGACAAACTCAGACCTGTGAGTCTTGGACAAAATGGCATACAATTCTGCTGATGCTCAGGTAACATGGCAGGTCTGAGTTTCTTCTCTCAAACCCACAAGTAACCCAAAGACTCATTTTAGGATATAGACACACATCTATAACTTTTATTCTTAGTTTTATTCTAACTCTCAGAATAAAAATTTTAGAGTGAGCAAAATCTTTCTTCCATGTCTGAGGTCATATTACAGAGTTATATTTTGGTTTGGTGTTTTTGTTTGGGTTTTTTCTGAAAGTTAAAAAAAAAATGCTTCTACCCTTAACCCATCATGGCAAAACCAGGAAAAAAAAGGAAACAAAATCTAACTCCTTATAAGGTTAGTTTCCATTATATGTAAAGTAATTTTATGACCAACAAATGTGATGCACAGTGAATTGCCTGTCAGGCTCACAATAGAGATAGTAAAGTTAAAAGAATGAGTGAATAGAAATTAAGGGCAAGAGCACATACCAAAAAAAGATACCTTTGTGTTCCAGTGAATTAAAAATGTACTCAGTGCTTTTAAGAAATGCAAAGGAGGTACATAATGTGGAAGATGTTCGCTCCTCATTGCTTCTTATATTTCCTCTTGCCCCCTCTTTGGATGTGATCTCAGAAGTCAGGTTATGACAAGCAAAACTCTCCGAAAGCCAGCGCCTCATTCTTGGCAGGACAAAAGAGAGGCAGTTGGGTTGGCAGCTTTGAAGCTGCTTTTGGGCCTGTCACATGATGCTGCTGCCAGGAGGCTATCTCAGCTGTTGAAATAATTTCTCTTGATTTGGCTGTCACTGAGAAAAAGTTAAGCTTTTTTCTGTGTTTGAACGAAGCTGCACAAACCTCTTGAGTAGGAGCTTTTATTTGAAAAGAAAATGGGGAATCCCAGCTGCCTGTATGAGTTTGAGATGCCCTGCATATTCACAGCTTGACCTCCCATTCTGTAATGAAATGTACAGTTGAACATGTGGGAAAAAACTTCCTGCACTGAGAAAGCCACACACCTGTGGCCTGATTTTTATGCTCCTGTTTCTTCAGCATCCTTGGACCCTATTTCTCACTTTTGAAAGGCAGTCAGGGGCTGATCTTTCCCTGCTGGACTGCCATGAGCTCCACTAAGCTCTCACCCCAGCAGCTGTGTTAGCACACTGTGTGATGCTGGCTGCAGCGTAGTCTCTTCTGCAACACTGCTTTAGATAACAATGCTGTGTTCACTTTGCTGGTGTCAGCTTTTCCACTGCTGAGACTTCCACCTCTCTGACAGTCTCTATTCCCAGCCATGCAGAAGTCAGGAGAGAGGCTTCAAGGTGTGCCTTCCTTTTTAAGGGGTCATGAATTTTTACAGGCCTCTGCACTGTGTCTTGGCACTGCACTAGAGAGGCATTGCAGTCACAGGTGGGCCCACTGAAACTTCTTGGGCTGTTGGTGATAAGCTGTAAAGTGCAGTCATGCTTTCTTGACTGCACTATTGTTATGTTTGCTGTTTCTTCTCTTCCTGATTTTTAATAATTTGGACTGTCCATATTTTTAGCAAACATATGCAGGAAAATGTCAAGAGTTGTTAATTTTGTGATATAGCTTACCATTAAAGACAGTGTTTTATTTTAAAATACATACATATATATATACTTTAAAACCATTATGGAGGAATTGAAGGACACAATCCTGCAAACAAGTGAATGAATTTACTCAAATGAGTTGACTCTCCCATTATGAACCAACTGAATGAAGTTAATCACAAAGATTAATATTTTAACATATGCATTTACTCGGGAGATGAGAAAAATATTTTGAGAAGCCATTAATTTTACCTGGCATATTTCTGCTGGATTACTTCAGAGATGGGTTTTCATGAAAGAATTTAGGTTTCTAGGGGCTTCTCCCCAATGTTTTAACTTACGAGACCAAACTATTTGTGTGCTAAAATATGCCTGGTTTTGGACAAAATTGATTGTGGTCCTTCAGAAAATAAGAGATCTGTATTAATAGATTTTCTTGTACATATTTTACATACTACTCAGCCTTGCGCTTGAATAAGGGAAAAAGTGATGTCAGGATAGTGAATATTGTGATTCTAAATTAAGAAATTTAAAAATGTTTCAAGTCGTCTCCAATAAAACTGAAAATGCTGCAATCATTCTGTCAAAGCCAAATTGTGCCAGAAGTTCAGTGGGAACACTCAGATAACGGTACTTGGTCCTTACTGGTGGAAAACAAATATTCCATTTGGTGTTATGATAGAATTGTGAGGATACTACTATGTTAGTCATCCAAATATTCATTGTTACATTGCTGAGATTGTAGAATTATAGAATGTCTAGGATTGGAAGGTTCCTTAGAGATCAACTAGTTTCAATCCCCTTGCAGTGGGCAGGGATGCCTTTCATTGGACCAGGCTGCTCACAGCCCTCTCCAGCCTGACTATGAACACTGTCAGAGATGGGGCATCCACTGGCTCTTTCAGCAACCTGTTCCAGTGTCTCATTGCCCTCAGAGTAAAGAATTTCTTCCTCAAATCTAATCCAGACCTGCCCTCTTTCATTTTAAAGCAGTTCCACCTTGTCTTATCACTACCTGCTCTTGTTTCTCTTCATCTTTCTTGTAGGCTCCATTCAGGCATTGGAAGGCCACAGTTAGGTCACCCTGATGCCTTTTCTTCTCTAGGCTGAACAATTCCAATTCTCATAGTCTTTCCTCCATCCGGCTAATCATCTTAGTGTCGCTCCTCTGTACTTGCTCCAGCAGGTCCATGTCCTCCCTGTGCTGGGACCCCAGAGCTGATGTAGCACTGCAGGTGGGGTCTCAGCAGAGCAGAGCAGAGGGGCAGGCAGAGGGGCAGCCCACACTGCTTTGAATGCAGCCCAGGACACCACTGGCTTTCCTGGCTGCAAGCACATTGCCAGGTCATGTCCAGCCTCTCACCCAGCAGCATCTCCAAGATCCAAATATCATGTTTTTTCTGTTTGTTTAGTAAGTTGTATTTTTGGTAAAATATCAGTTCAATGTCAATTCATCATTGTTTTGTAATACATTTAATTTTGGGTAAAAAAGGGCCATTTTTCCAAGTCTCTAACCATGCCAAAATTGTTGTCCAAATTGACCAGAGATAGTCTAGTGGACTTTGCATTTGTCTTTCTCTGCTGTGTTTTATGATCTGCCTCATGTGAAATAAGCAACAGAACTCACATCTCCATTTCTGTGGCCATGGCCATCACAGTGCTTTCAAAAAACATTTTCATTACATCTTTGTCTATGTGCAAACCATCATTCCCTTTGAGGAGTGCATGTAAATACTGACAGTCCACCAGTGGCAGTGCTTTTGCTCCCTGCATCTCCTCTGGGATTTGCTTGGGAATTTCTTGGTATCTCTTCTTACAAAAAGAAAACACAGGTATAAGAAAGTCCTGGCCCAAAGACTTGAAAAGATGGCCCAAAGTAACTGATTCACTCAGTAATGAAACAAGCTTGTCAGTAACTGTTTTCAGTTGTTTAAAGTGGTGCTGTAATTTATTCCAAGTACACTGAGATGTATGTCACTCTTAGGGGGTATCCTATCCCTCTCCATCAGTGACTGACCCTACGCTCACGGCAGAAGCACTGGATCAGACCATTGCCGCCTTTGACACGGTGGAGGATCTGCTCAAACACTTTAACCCCGACTCCTGGCAAGAAGATCTTGAGAATCTGTACACAGACAGTGGGCACCATTATCGAGGCAGGAGCTACCATGACAGGAAATCCAAAGGTAGGAAAAGACTTTGGGACATACTTATGCATACTTTGGGAAAAGGACAGGATATTCCTTCAATCCTCATAGGAAAGTCCATTACTCAGGTGTTACATTCTGGTGCTCATGTTCCTGTTGGAGTCACAGGGCAAGGTACCACCTATTAAAACCAGGGATGTGTCATTCAATCCTTAATCAATTTCCAGGTAAGATCTCACTTGAGAAATCAGACTGAAAACTGCCCTTTTTATGATAAATTCACAAATAGAAACACAGGCCCGCATGTAAAGACAGATGGTTCTCAGCTTTACCCTCTTAATCATTGCTTTCTGTATAAAGCGTGGGGCTCCTAATTACCTGTGTTATCATCCTTCTTTAAATACCCTGCTTAGGGACTGTTCTCTGTTGAGTGAGGAATAATCACTTTTATCACATTGTGCTTAGGGAAGCATCTGGTGCAGACACCTGTATGTGCAGCTGGTTTTTTAGGATGCGAACATTTCACTGTTTTTCATTATGTTGGCAGGGAACATTATTGTGGTTTAACATCTTTGTCTATAATTGAGCAAAGCACACATTTCTGGGTTATGTTTCTTGTTTCCTTCTGTTAGTTCAAATCATCCACCAAATGGTAAAGCAAAGGGGTGTTTAGCTGGCAGTACAAAGCCATCATGATAAAGAAACACTATTGAGGAGTCACAATTGTGCTCTGGGGTAACCATGCACTGAAGGGCCTGATGAAATTGCCCTTCATGTGCAGTATAGATGTAGCAGGTCTGTTAGGAGTCTTCAGGATGACAATCACTGTAGTTTTCAGAGTAGATCTGGAGTGAAGAATTTTATTTGATTTCTCTTGTCATCTATTTTCAAGTTGGCAATCACATGCATTCTTATTTGTAACTTTAAAATTATAATTCCCAAATCACCGTTCCAATTCTGTGAAATCTACCATTTATTTACATGTCAGATCCCATCCCCTCATGCCTTAAGCATGTTCTAAGGAGTGAGAGAGAATTGTAGTTCCATGTTTGTAACTTACTTGTTATCAAATTATGAGGCTTTGCTCTTAAAAAGGATATATAGACTGCATCTGTATGAGGGAAAACTGTGTCAAGAAGTGTTCCCAGCCCCTGAAATACAATTACCATCTTGCTAAACTGTCAGCCTGGTCATTGCTGGGCATGAACCAGGATCTGGCAGAGGCCACCTGCCATTCATGTGCCCACCTTGACTTGGAGAGTAAGAGGTGAATGGTAGTAATGTGGGCTGTCCTGTGGCTGTTGTCCTTGGAGCAGCAGAATAACCTCGGGCACATACAGTGTATTAGTAGACACAGTACTGGTGGACAATTTCCAAGACAGGTTGGCTTTCTTTGTTTCTGGGCTCAGCACTTCAAAGGAATCTGTGATAAAGCCCTGAGCACCAATTCAGCAAAAAGTGAACCCCTTGACTTTGCTCCCTTTTGGCACATCAAAAATTTCAGGCAATCACCACAGCCATCGTTGGGGTAAAATTTCACCTAAGTGTCACCGCATGACTTTCAAGAGTGGTTTGACCTCTCTGTGGGTGTGTGGAACATGATCTGTGTGTCTCTTATTCATCCAGGATGGATTTGGCACCAGTAGATATATATAAAAAAGAAATGAAGGATCTGCTCTGTTTTTAATAGAAGCTGATTAGAATCCTGTATCCTGTACTGGTTCTGTTCTCCAGATATCATTTCATTCTCAGATCCTGTTTGGCCCAGTATCCCATATATTTAAATAACCACATAAATATAAAATAGCATTTGATGCTTTATTGATGCTAATTGTGCAGGCTGCAGGTATCAAACTGATCTAATAGTGCTCAGAAAATTCAGATGCATAACATTTTTCCAGTTACAGTTTTAATACTTGATTTATTTTAATAGGATTTTTTATTGGTAGTGGTTTGGTTACAGGAAAAAGAAAGCAGGTTTTATAACAGTTTTCCTTTTGTTTTCAAACTAAAGGCCAAATTCCCTGTTAGCATCTCTCTGGGCTAAAGTACCTCACCACAGTGAAATATTTTAAAAATTTCAGTTAAGAATTTTCCTTTAGTCATAAATTTCTGACAAGATTAAAGGCTTGTTCTTGGAGGATGTGAGGAGTAAGGAACAGCTTTAACAAATCCTTAAATTAGAGATGCTTGGTGGCTTTTAAACACAGACAGTGTGGATCTCTGAGGAATGTTTATAGGCACTGGGGTAACCTTGCAGCAAAGAGAGCAGTAGATGATATCATAATTTATTTCCGATACCTATCTGTTTCAGCTTACAGCTTGGGTTTTATTTTTTTATCCTAAGTTAGAACAGCCCTGAGGCAGGTAAGAACAGTTTGATGTAATCTCTGCCTATCTTTCACAGCATTTTCAGATCACACCATATAAATGGTATAAATTAATCACTAATAATTTCACTCCTATCCAACCTTCTGCCCATACCAAACTCTGACACAAAATTGAGCTAAGAAAGCCAGTGTTACTGAATACTAATTCTGATAACAGGAATAGGTGATAAATTATGTTTAAATAGTATGTTTTCTTAATTTGCCAGTTAATAATCTACAAATATCAAGGTCAAACAAATAAGAAGTCAGTATTTCATTGTAACTGAAACTCACAGAATCAGGGAATAGATCAAGTGGGAAGACATCTGAAGAATTTAAATGCCCCTCCTCAAGGAAGGGTCATCAATAGAAGGTTGCTCATGACCATGTCAAGTCAGGTTTTTAATATCTCCAAGCATGGAGGCTGCTCAATCTCTCTGGAACCACCCTCTGAACAAAAACAAACAAACAAAAACCCACAATCTAGTTGTCAGCATTTAAATAGGTTTTCATATGTTAAAATTTGACATATATTCTTTTGTTCTTTAAAAGTAGTCTCCGGCTCCATTCTTGCTTCATCCCATCATTGCTGCATTGATGCAAACTGTACGAGGCTCAGCAAGGCCAAGTTCTGCATCCTGCCCTTGGGTCACAGCAACCCCAGGCAGTGCTACAGGCTGGGGACAGGAGCTGGAAAGTTGCCCAGTGAAAAAGGACCTGGCTGTGCTGGTCAACAGCAGCTGAGCATGAACCAGTGTGTGCCCAGGTGGCCAGGAAGGCCGATGGCATCCTGGCCTGGATCAGCACTGGTGTGGCCAGCAGGAGCAGGGCAGTGACCGTCCCCCTGTACTCAGCCCTGGTGAGGCCACACCTCCAATGCTGTGCTCAGTTCTGGGCCCCTCACTGCAAGAAAGACATTGAGGGGCTGGAGCGTGTCCAGGGAAGGGCAGCGGAGCTGGGGAAGGGGCTGGAGCACAAGTCCAGTGAGGAGCAGCTGAGGGAGCTGGGGGGGTTCAGCCTGGAGAAAAGGAGGCCTCGGGGGAACTCATCACTCTGCAACTGCCTGAAAGGAGGGTGCAGCCAAATTGGGATTCGTCTCCTCTCCCAGGCTACAATGGCCTGAAGTTGCAACAGGGGAGGTTTAGATTGGATATTAGGGAAATTAATTTCACAGAAACGGTCGTCAGGCATTGGAACCGACTGCCAGGGAAAGTGGTGGAATCGCCATCCCAGGAAGCGTTCAAAAGGTGTGTGGATGTGGCATGTGGGGATATGGTTTAAAGATTATTATGGCAGTGCTTGATTTATGGTTGTATTTTTGATGTTTGAAGGTCTTTTCCAGGCCAAAAGATTCTATGATTTTTTTTATTTGTACACATTAATAGATGCATATACAGATCAGTCCCTTCCTGGATATCTCTTGCAAGTACCTGAAAGTTGGAGAGTGTGTGGATAAAATCCGTATTTATGGTAACTCCGTTCAGTCTACAAAATCTGATCTCACACTTCTACAATACTGATGCAATTCTGTTAAGTGCATTTCTTTCTACTGAAATCAAAATTGCATTTCTGTTGAAATTTCTATTGCATTTCTCACTACTGAAGTGAGATATTGGTATGAAATGTGTCTCACTAATAACCACATGAAGTTTGAAATTTAATTCTGTATATGTTCAGCAAGGTTCGCTGTTAACCACTCCAGTGAAAGCTGACTATAAAAATCACAGTACAGTCCAGACTGGCAGAACAGGACAGAAAAGAAAGGAAAAGATACATTCAGATTTTCACAATTCTGAAATGAGAGGCCTTCTATAAGCTATAAACTATGGTGTACACCTACATGAAAATATGATAGTTATTTCAAATAACTCCGCAGTTGTAAATATACTCATAAAGGTTTGCTACCAATTTCTGCATTTAAGAAACTCTGAAAGTATGAATATTCAGCTTTATGTTCATTCTAGGCTCTTAGAAAAAAAGCAGGTCATACCAAAGTATATACTTTAAAATAATTCCTTTTACACTGCTGTAATGTATTGCTTATCTCAGTGTCATAGTAATTTGGTTATTACAAATATTAAATATGTCCAGAAGGGTATCACTGGCTTTTGGGTTATTTAGTATTGTTCACGGCAAGAACACATGTAAAGAAGTAAACATCCATGCTTCACAGTTATGTTGAACTTCTTCACAAACAGGTTTCTATTCTTCTAGAGAATCATGAGGAGAGTTCAGACATGCTTCAAGGAAGCATCTTCATCCTAGTTTAAATTTCTGAAAGCATGAATTTATCTGGTTAATAATATTAAAAGAGCTTCTAAGAGATATCGTTGCAAGCAGTTCCATCCATCAATTAAACATTATTTAACTTTTCCCACATACTTGTTTGCATTTATGTTTTGCTGTTGTCTCTGATTTTTTACCTCCCATTGAATAAGGATTTTTAATTAAAAAAAAGACCTCCACCTGTGAAGTGGTTTCTGTACAAATGAAGAAAGAAAGGAAAAAGAACAAAGTCACTATTTCTCATCATAGAAGTAAATCCAAATGTCATGGGGCTGGTACCCAAAGAAAGGGGTTGTCTTTAGGAAGGAATGTTTGTTTTGTTTTCCCATAAATAAACCTTGGAAGCAGGAGCACATGTAGATAGATACATTCCGGTAATTAGAAAAACTACTCCTTCCTCTAAGCTCATTTTATTTTTTGGAAATAATACACAAGAAGCCTTTGGCTATCAGAGGAAATTAATCAGGTGGGACATTCTTGCAATAGCATCTGTCTCCAGTGACAGCTTTACAAGTTAAATAAATAAACACTTGCTGGCATAGCCACACTGCTCTCTGGAAGGGGAGTAGTGAGGTCAGACCATGGGTCTTCATGGAATGTTTCTGCTGTTCATTGCCAAATCAGTTCCCAAGATCAGGCAAGTTTCACCATGTCCTTAACAATAGTTTTTAATTGTCATTACTTAAAATCGTCTAGCAAGAAATTAGAATTTTAATGTTATTTCTCAGAGGCTTGCAAGCAGTGGCCAATAAATTACTGCAAACATCCATGCACTCTTCTTTGAAAGATTCTGGGATGGCTGCCAACAAGTTTCAGTGCAACAGACAGGGAGTGCAGGCATCACAAATGCTGAATGCTCCTTCTCATGGCAAATTTGAATATTCCAAGTATATGGAATACCTTCTTAAATAGCTGATAATTTAAAGTATTCCCTGTGCTTAAAAACCAGAATATTTCTCCCACCCTTCTTCAGTTAGGAGCCAAGTTGTCTGTTGCATGCAAACTGCACACATTCCTTCATTTCACAATCTAATTCAGATCTACATTCCTACCTTCCCTCTCTGTGACAAATGAGATTTTCCCTCGCATATTACGCGATGTAATTGTTGGTCACTGCAGTGAAAGATTCTCCTATTAAACCCTTTTTTAAAATGCTAGTGAAACTTATAGCATGTTATTTATCACTGGAATAAGCTGCTCTTTTCCATTGACTTCAATGAAGCTGTGTACAATAGTTTGGCCTGCTTTTGCTACTTGACCTGGACCACAGCTGGTAATTGGTTTGCCAGTCCATAATAGGCCTATATATTTTGCCCTTTGTTCCATGAAAACAGCTATAATCCTACTGAAATCTTGATCTTTCGTTCCTCTAAAATAATAGCTGCTGTATTGAGGAGGTTTGTCTTGGTGCTGTGATTCTGGAATAAATGCTCCCGTGAGAAGGATTTAGATAGCTCCCAAGTTTCCAGGTATATTTAACAAATTGCTTATTGTGATATCATGAAGCATGCGCAGTGGAACAGTCAAAACCATCAGCCATATGTTTTGAAGTCTAAAAGCCACAGGGTTTGGTCAAAATTTGGTATGGAGAAGAATTATTTCATCAGTGTGAGAGCATTTAGATGATTTAACCAGCAGAAGACGAGACTGGGAAATTATATTTCATTTGTTATTGCCATATAATTGTGAGGATATCATTATGTTGGTAATCCAAATGTTCTTTGTTACATTGTTGAGATCACAGAATCACAGATTGGATTGGAAGGGACCTTAGGGATCATCCAGTTCCAATGCCCTTGCTGTGGATACAGACTCCTTGCACCAGACCAGGTCGCTCAAAACCCATCCAGCTTCCAAGGATGGGGCATCCACAACCTCTCTGGATAACGTTTTCCAGTGTCTCACCAGCCTCACAGTAAAGAATTTCTTCCTAACACCTAATCTAAACCTGCCTTTTTTCAGTATGAAGCAATATCCCCTTGTCCTATCACTACTTGCCCTTGTAAAAAGTCCCTCTCCAGCTAATTTGTGAATTTTCCAACTCAAGTTCAGCCACACCGTAGCTTCAGTCAGATACAGCACTGCTCTGAATGTCTTTGACGGCTTTTACAATGCCTCTAGTTTACCTGCAGATCTTTAGCAGTATTGACCCCAGCATTACCCTGTGGGGAACACAAATATTAACCAGCTACCAGTTGTACTTGGAATTGCTGACCATTTTCATCAAGTCTCTCATATATTCCAGTTATCTACTGAATTTGTAGTCCACCTATTCCATTATATCTCAGAAATCTGGCTGCAAGGATGCTATGGATTACTTTCAAAAATCAGCAGATGCCTCTGCTGCTTTCACCTCATCCAGCAAGACAGATGTCTCATCATAGCCTGCTCTGAGGTTGGTCTTGTTAAATCTATTCTGGATGTTCCCAGTCACCCCCTTGTCTGTCATGTGCCTGGGTATTGCTTCCAAGAAGGATTTGCCCCTTAATTTTATCATGGGCTGACCAGCCTAAAGGTGCGCGAATCCTCCTTGCCTTGCTTGTAGATGGCTTTGACATGCAGTACAGGAATACCATGGCAAGGTGGCTACCATCTCTTACACCTTAGCTCTGCTCTGTGACTGATGCATTAAAAAATTGTAGAATGTTCAGATATGATGATGCTAAGACCATGTGTGAATTTGAAGCAGATAAAGTGTTAAAAGAAATCCTAACAGACCGCCTGTCTTTTTAAAATTAATTAGTGACTAGCAGCAGAGGTTTTCTCCTCAATCTTTAAGGCCTCCCTTTTTCAGAATAAAACATGGCATGAGCCACAGTCTCTGATTTCAGTGCCTACCTCTGATTAAGATCACAGAATCACAGGATATTTTGATGAATGCTTCAAGGTAAAGATGTGCCATAAAGCTATATGAAATGAGGATGGTTTTAATCAGAGGATTTAAGGGAAGGAGGGGGTAAACATTGGGCCCCAAGTATCCAGTTTAGTGCTCCACTGCATCTCTTTTATGTTTGCCTTACTTTTAAGCTGTCTCTGATGCAGACATTCTGCAATAATACTTGGGAATTATTTGCATCCAGTCTGAAAACTTTTTAGTTCTAGTTTTAAATTAAGGACTCCAGTGGTTTCAGTCCTTGAAAGTAAAGCAGCTGGATTTCACACCAATCACACCAAGGCTCAGTTACATTTTAGTCACAGCAGTGAAGTGATGCATGAAACTGACTGTACTGTAAAATCTCATTCTTATATGGTTGAGGAAATGGACTAGCTCCAGACAGTAAAACAATCCAAAGACAGGAAAAAATGCATATTGAAGCTTTCAGCAGAGAGAGTTGTTCAGAATAAAATGTGCTCTTTTGTTGGGGAGCAATAAACTGTGATCTAGAGTTTAGGATTTCATTAGGCAATGGGAGCTGTTCTTGTGTGTCAGTGTGGTGCTACCAGAGTGCAGGATACATTGTTCACAAAGTACTCTGCATGCTCACCTTATTCCCACCAAGCACTGCAGTTCTGTAGACCAGAGTAAAAAAGAGTGTAGGTGTTTACTTCCAAATGAATTTTAATGGAGGATGACTTGTGTATCTCTTCAATTGTTTATTTAGCCTTTTCTTCTCTGCTTGAGGTTACTTATTTTCATGTTTTCAACATCACTAAAATAAGACCTTTCTGCTTATCTGAGTATCTCATAGATATTCCCCTGGATTGCTGCAGTGTCAGTGTGGATGATCCAGCCTTTCCCCTCAAGCAATCTCATTAGTGATGAAGGCAGAAAATTTTCAGCCCTCTTCTTCCTTTAGTAGATTTTTCCTTCACATCAGTTGGCTGAAGTGAATAGTAGCCAGCTAGTGCTTTGCTTTACCAGTTAGCAAAGCTGATGGCAAAGGTCCTGATGAGAATGTTTAGAGGTGTGGGAAACACTTCCTAGTGGAAAGAATTAGCCTGAAAGCCTGCAGTGAGAAGAGGTGGCTTTGAAGAATGACAGTGGAGAAGAAAATATCATCTGTTAAAACAAAGAAATCAATATACCCTGGACTTGCCAGTCCTGGCTAAGGACACTCACAGTGTATTTTTCTCTCAGTGCATGAGTATACCACCAGTCCCATTGATTTTGTGCTTATAGCAGGAGGATGATCTATACCTCTTTTGGAGAGATGCTAGCTCTCTGGAGAGAAGCACTGAGATTTCATGGGGGAATGTATCATAATTGCTATAAAATAGCAATTTATCTGCTAAATTCCCATTGACTGAGATAACACCTTGTCAGGAAAGTGAATCTGCTACAATTTTCTATAATAGCACTTCTGATATTTATGTACCCTTGCCTCTTGCATATCAGCCTTGTGAATATCTCCAGCTTAGAATGTAAAGGTGCATGATGTTTACAAATCAACAGGGTTTTCCACAATTAACTTACTGATGTTGACAAGGCCTGAGTCACAGAAAGTATGAAGTGTCTTTGTCGTAAGTTTTCACATATTTGTATTAAAGCACAAGCATAAGTGTTCTCAGAACCAGAGGTTATGCTGACCTGTTAAATATGCTCTGAAAGTCTGATATGTTCACAAACTGTTACCTCAGTTCTTATTTGAGCTGCCCCTATTTTCCTGTTGATGCTTCTGTTAGCAAATACTGTTTGGAGTTGAACTCAACACAAGTTCACATGCCCCCCACTACTGAATGAATTACTCAGCTTTGAACACTTATTTGGTGGACAGAATCCTAAGAAAAGAAGAAGACAGAAAAGGGAGGAAAAATAAATCAATTTCTACAGAAATAGAACTCATTAAATGTATTACTTTTGTCTCTGTCGCAATTGTGGAAAATATATTTATAAAAGTGTGTTTTGGTTTTGGTTTTGCTTTACAAGCTAAAGCTAGAAACAGCATTTAAACTCACATTTGATAGTCTATAAGTTATTTTTATGGCTGGCTTTACCACTTGTTTACGTGACAGATCTCACATACTAGGCATTAAAACATCAACTGGCATTCAATGGGCCTATTAATTTTAATTGTATTTATTTGTATGCCTATTATAGTAACATTTACCAGATGAAATTAATGCTGCTTAGATTGGTTTCTCCATCTAAAAATGAATTATTTAAATTCTATTCATAAACAGTACAGATAGGCGACTTGAGGAAGAAAGTCATGCAGGCTGTCCTAAATGCTCTTGCAATGGAAGGGATGAATCACCCCCCAAAAATGTTTCTCTACTGACCACAGGAAGGGCCTTGTTTTTGCTCATAATAAAAAAAATAGATCTTAGCATCTAAGTAAGCCAGGTATAAACAGAGGGGGGAAGAGAGTGGCAGAGGTGGAATCTCTTGCCCAAGGATCCAACTATGTGGAGTGACAATGCAAATAAAATGACCAGTCTTCAGCTTTCAGGCCAGTATTTTACTGCAAACCTTCCCTTCACCTTTATAGTCGGTGTGATCTGTGCTATGGCAGTCAGTGGGAGAAGGATGACAGCCTGGATGGCCACCTGTAATGATTTAAATTTCATAGGTTTACGTTTATCTGTTCAGAAATCACTCCTATAGTTCACATATTTTTCAACCAGCACCCCATCACTCTGTGTTATTGACTGCCTGGGGAGCAGCATAAACCAGGGGAATGTCCCACACTAACCTCACTAATGAAACTTCTTTTGCATTGCAGTTGACCTGGACAGGTTGAATGATGATGTGAAGCGTTACAGCTGCACTCCGAGGAACTACTCTGTCAATTTAAGGGAGGAGCTGAAGCTGACAAATGTCGTTTTCTTCCCCCGCTGCCTCCTTGTCCAGCGCTGTGGCGGAAACTGCGGCTGTGGGACTCCAAACTGGAAATCCTGCACCTGCGTGTCAGGGAAGACAGTGAAAAAGTATCATGAGGTATTTTCATTCTTTCTTTGTTACTTCTTTTGGGTATTTATTGCTTCCATGGATTCTGAAGTCTTGTCTCAGAGCTGTGTGTGTTACTTGTTGATAGACTATATATGTGAAAGGGGTGTTGGCAGTATTTGTGTAAGTTAACTTAGACGACGTTGGAAAGAACTTTTGCCACCTCTGCGTGGATGCCACCACAGCATCCTAGTGAACTTTGTTTCGAGAATGAGCCTTATGTTAGACTGATTTTTCCCCCTCAAGGACTAATACAAAGTAAATGTATACACCACTGGAAATACTCTTTTTAGTAACACAGAGACATGGGTTCCTTGAGATATTTGACTTCACTTCCTCTTGTTTTAAACTTACGCTCACACTTGGAATTACAATTAAGTCACTCGAAAACTCTCTTCCCTTCCAGATTTATTACTTACAGGAGGCAGCTTTTTTTTCCCACTCAGCAATTTTTCAGGAAGGCAAAATTTTTGCATAGGAACAATGCCCATTATTTTAGTCCATTCAGAATGCATCTAGAGAGGAAAAACACAATGAAAGAGCATTTTGTATTCTTGCCTCTAACGCAGTATTTTCAGGTCAAGACAAGAGTAATGCTCCCTGAAGTGAGCATACCTAGGAAAGTGACTTGGCAGTTGCCTTCCAGTTGTTGGAAGGTAGGGTAGCTGCATGCCATGCTGATTTATTTCTGACACATATCTCTTGTAAGAGCCTGATTTACCACTTGGCTTAAGGCCCAAGTGAAGATGAACTTTATGGACTTTAAACCTGGATGTGATGTAGGCTCATAACATTAAGAGAGAGAGACCTTGGGGCCACAATAGCAGAGGGTTGTTGAAGGCCAGAGCAGTGTGGTTACTCTTTTCAAAGGTAAGAGATATTTTCTCACTCATAACTGCAGAATACAGCATACTCCACATGCTAGGACTGGAGAATAGTTAAAATTTTCTCTAATTTTAAACAAGATACAGGGGATGACCCTAGTAATTACAGAGCAGAAAGCCTTATCTCAGTGGTAGAAAAGTTAATTGGAAAAAAAATTAATAGTATAAAGCACCTAGATGACTATGAGCTGATAAAATTAACTCAGAATGCCTTATATATGAATAAATATTTATACAGCACCACGATATTGTAGAAGAATGCTAAAAGGACTGGCATCTCCTGCAGAGAGCAAACAGTCAGCCAGACAAGATCAGACGTGGATTAGAAGCTGGTTAAGAGATAAAGAGCAACGAGGTGGAAGAGACAAGCAATTTTCTAAATGGGAAAGGGCTATCTGAGGGTGCCCCCAGTGCAAAGATTATTATTTCATGTGTGTTCAGTCTGGAAGGAGGTGAACAGAGAGGTGGCAAAAATGACAGGTGGCACAGGAGATAACATACTTGAACAGCAGAGAAGGCTGTGAGGAATTTCAGAAGGTCTTTGTAACTGCTTATAAATGCAGGTTAGAAAAGCAGCAAGCATTAAGGATGAGTGGTCTCAACTATTTATTCATATAACACTGGTTGTGTGAGGGGAGGAGGAAGAAATGAGGAGTGGAAATTGGGCTAAAGGTCAAGCAGTGAATCACTGTGAAGAGCTTCAGGAAAACAGTTGTTTAGTGCAGAGATAAGAAAAAAGACAAGTGACAGTCTTGTGCGGGAATGGAGATGAAGGGGTAATAACACAGCAAATATTGTAGTCTGGATAAATTGGTGGGGGGCTTGTACTAGGTTTTTACCATTGGTGCTTAAAAGGACAAAGGCAGGACTAGAAAAAATAAACAGAAGCAGCAAGCATACATCATGAGAGATGTTGGGGAAGATACAGATCAAAAACATTTTTAAGGAAAGTGGCTCAAAAGTTTTGGATCATTTCATTTAGAAAAAGAATCTAAAAAGAGGACACAGTGAAAGATAAGAAATAATGAATAGTAGCTAAAGGAAAATTAGACCTTCCTAAGTAATCTTTTCCTTAAGAAAAGAACAAGAGAGAGACTGGAAGGGAACTAATTTAAAATTATAAAAAGGAATTGGATTTTTTTTTCCCCGTAAATCTGTATGGAATTTCAACACTTAAATATGAGTTGTGCATAATTCAGAAGATTTCTGAAAAAACTAGAAGTCGAATATAAACTAAGGAATCCTAGGTAACAGCTGTATCAGAAATTAAGTCAACTGTTGACAGTAACTAGAAAGAAAAATGCTGATTATAAATATGTTGTCAAGCACTTACTTTTTTCAGATGTTTCGAAACAGCTAGTGCTGGAACAGCAGAATATCACACTACCCAGGTATTGCTCAGCATCAGGATGTCATGACTTATGACTGCCCCAAATTAATCACTAAATTCCAGAAATTCAACATTCACACAAATACATCGCTGCTAATTTATTTTCCTACTCATTTCTACTCTGAAAACCATATGACTTCAAGACAGTGTTTCATCTTTAACATTAAATGGCCTTTGTAAGTTTAAATTTAAATTTTATCCCTTAGGGATGAATTAACAGCTCACTGAGCACATATTTAGCCAAGTGTCTCCCATTTATATGAGTGGAAGTCATGCAGAGAAATTCGTGTATGACATACTAAAGATGTGTCCATTAATTTTAGTCC
Source organism: Ploceus nigricollis (assembly GCA_013399945.1). Lineage (NCBI taxonomy): Eukaryota > Metazoa > Chordata > Aves > Passeriformes > Ploceidae > Ploceus > Ploceus nigricollis. The sequence goes on along the minus strand of VXBC01008768.1, from coordinate 500,736 downwards.
AAAATGTTTTCCACTTTATTATTATTAGCCACACACAGTTAATCAGTTTTATTCTTATTCTCCTTTGACACTTTAATTTTACTTAAATACCAGGTGGAAAAAGCACTGAGGAGAGGCTTCTCCACGTGCCAGTTTTAGAACCGTCGAGCTAGTTTACTCTTAAAAGCCAATTTGAAACCCACTAACCTTAATCCAAAGAGCCTTTAGTTGCATAACAAAGGATGGAGCTTTACACTTTATGAAATCCCCAGCACCATTAATTTGGTTAAAAAGCTCAGCCTTCTACTGCAGGAGGACACAGGCCAGATTCAAACACAAATCTCAGTTAATTTGATTTACAGAAGACACCAGAAGGAAATATTAGGTAGTGGAGCAAAGAAGGTGTTTGAAGTAGCTGAAACTGAGTCCTGCAGACCCCAGACCCCTTCTCTTGCCAGACTGATTTTCCCTAACTACTAGCCTGGAGCTTCATCTACTGAGCTCCCAAACCTGCAAGAGCTTTGTGTCCTGCACATGGATATGCTTGTCCTCAAAAGTAAAAATGTCTCTGGAGATCACTGAGAAGTTCCCTGACATTTCTGAGCTACCCAGTATTTCTGTGTGAGAAAGACAGGCAAATTTTCCAGAAGCGATAGGCTCCTTTTTGGCTTTGTCGCGAGTGCTGGATTAGCTGCATGTTGGCAGCTGTGGGGACCTTAAAGTCCAGGGTGTTTCTTGAAAGAGAGGCTTCTAGTCCAGAGAGATTTCAAGGTTATCTTCTCCTTATGCTCTTAATGGTTTTTAGTTCCTTCTCAGTTCCTGTTCAAAGCCTCCCACTGTAATCACTGAGCTCTCTCTCCTAGCCTAGCCTCTAAGGACTAATAGCTGTCATGTGGAGCCTTTCATTTTCCCAAGCTGAGAGTGCTGCTCCAGTTCCCTGAATGGAATGTACAGCTCTTTTCTATCATGTCTGACTGTAGGAAGTGATGCAAAAGCAGGGAAAATGAGAACATGAGACGGCCACAATAAGGGGTAGTTTTTTCTTTATTGCCCTGGGAGATGTTAATCATGAGATCTTTGGTCTTCCTTACAGCCTGGAAGTTTGCCATGACTTTACCAAAATAGTCAGCAGTTTTCAGAAATGAATATGGGGTCATAACTTGGGTAAACAGATAGTTTTATTGGTGGGTTATTTTTTTTTTCCTTACAGGAGTCTTGTGATGCTCTGTGGTTTTCCATGGCTTCTGGGTTTGCTTTGGAGCAGAGCAAATACTCTGGACAAATACTCATGACTTACCACATAGTGTCACGAACCCTTCAAACCAAACAGAACAAGTCCTGGCAGTGTCTGAAAACGTCTCTCAGGCATAGCCTGCCATAAGTGATACTGAGTTATGTTGCAATGCTCTGTGCAAGGGAAAGACAAAGCAGCACATGGAAATGGATGCAGCATACCTTAATCAAAGCTCAGCCCTATGGCTGTCTAACTATCTAAAGGGGACCTGATATAAAAGTGGGTTTCCCACTGCAGTTCATTTCCTTAAAAATGCCTAGAGCTTCTCTTTAAAGAGGCACAGCTCTAAACCTGGAGATTACTCAGCACAGAGAAGGTGTGGGGGGACTCAGGCCAGGACTCAGTTCAGCTGTGGCTGTGGCTGTGGCTGTGCTATCCAGCCAGCAGGCACATACCTCAGAGAAACAAGAAATCAGTTTCCCCATCTCATTGCTATAACTGATGAGATGTGAAACGAGTTTCCGTGGGAATAAGTGCTCTTAAGGTAGCAACCAGAATTTGTCAGAATGTATAAACTCTGCAAACACAGTGCTGAGCTGCACAGCTAAGGGACATAAAAGGAAAAAAGAAAAGTAGTGATAGTTGATTGCAACTTTTGCCTACGTATTTGTCTCTCCTGTAAAGCCTGATGTGTTGACCACTGTCTATAAGGTGCTTCTTCCCCCGTCGCACCCCTTTTTGAAGCATTATGCCTCCATTCAAGCTGACTGCAGCTTGTCTGGTGCCTTCACAGGGCATACATTCAGTTAATTCTCAGAGAGAAGGTTTTGATTAGTGTTAGGGTGGCAATTTCATAACCTTTGGTTGCCTTGAGAGAGGCAGTAGGTACCCCAGAGCACACGATACTGTGTCTTGGCAAAAGTTGCTGGGGCATAAAAACAGCTTCAACTGAACCCAACATTTCAAAGGGAAAGCAAGACAGAGGGAATATTATACTGGAGAAAAGAACACGGGAGCACAATAGAGAATTAAAAAGTGGAACTTCAGTAAGACAAAGTTACTGCAATGGAGTTAAGAAATGTAACTAATACAATTTGATGCTGTCGGGGCTTTTTTCTTTTTTTCTTTTATTTTTCAGAGAAACAAGAAGCAAACCTTAAGGAGGCACTTGAGAGAGAAGACAATAATTCTATCCTTACACAGGGAAACATAAGATAACTGGTCAAAAAATGATCCAAATGCTGCTGACACAACAAAAGGAATTTGCTAAGGGATTAAAAAGAGCTAGAATCATCAAAGCAGTGTGCAAGGAGTATGGTCTGATTGTTGTATGTCCTGGAGTTGATAGTACATGTATAAAGGAGATAAAAGGTTGTTATGGTAATAAAGGCATAGAATTAGCCTGACAAAAGAGTTAATTCATGGAATATTGTACAAGAAGCAGCAATGGGATTTATTTGGAATGCAAGTACAAGAAAACAAAATGAGTCAGAAATGACTGCTAGGTCACGGGATGAGCAGAGAGAGCACAGAAGTGCAGTGAGAGAAAAAGGTTAATTTTTAACTAGATGAAAAGTTAAGTTCTTGGGTTGTCATCTGGAAGTTAAGCGAGACATCCTGTGATACATGTCAGGACAGGGAGGCAGTTTGTGAAGGAGGAACACCTGTATCTAGTCAGTGAGAAAACAACAGCTGTAGCATAATGCACACATAATTCCTGACAAGATCAGCAGAAGTGAGGGTCTTGTTGATGTCACATATGTCAAAAACATCATAGCATTAGTGAGTGCTTCAGGTACTTGATTTTTAAGCCAATTCATTTTCCCCATGTTTGTTGTCTTAAAACCAGGTATTTCTTATGCATACAAATAAAAAAATAGAAACAATAATCCCATCTATTTTTAATAATCCCTTAGTTTGCTTGCTACCACTGATCAGCAAGCCAACTCATTTTTCTTGTCTCTGATACCCTGTAATTATCTCTGGTAAGAAAGAATACATCTTTGGGTCTATGTCATTGGTTTAGGCTATGTTCCTACTAGAGTAAAGGTCCTTGTGCTAAATTATGAATGACATTCCCATAATACTTGGCTTCTTATACTCAGAGCACAGCTAAACCGTGTGTGACCTTTGGATTAGATAACTTTCAAAAATTGCAAAGTAAGATTTTTTTTGTCTATCAGAACTTGGATCAGTGTTGAATGTTTTGCACTTTTGATGCTTCCTCTTTCATGAATCTCAGACAAATATAATTTGGTTTTCATGCTAGAATGGTGTTATTTTTAGATGTGCAGAAGGAGATTAGATAATGCTGCATAGCAGAATTTTAAAATAAGTTCTGCAAAGTACAAATTTCACTATCTAAAATAGCATCCAGAGTTGCTCACCATCTTCTGTCACAAGAATATGAAGCTAATTAGATACTGGGTAAGCCATAGTCATATTATTGATTTTCTGTAGGCTTCTTAAGCTAATCAGAAAGAAAAAAGAGCCAATTTTTGAGTGGAGCTTCATTTTTCTGTTGGTGCTTAAAATACTGGTCAAGAATTAAAAAAAATAATGTTAATGTTGTCGCTAATAAGTAAATAAGTCAAAAATGCTTGTGGGGATTTTCTTTTAAGTTTTGACTGGGTTTGCTATCCCTATTTGCTTTTTAATAAAATAGAAATCAGCCATCATGGACTGTCATGGATAAGTGTTGCCTGACTTCAGGGGTCAATGATACCTGGCTAGGACCATCAGCAAATGCTGAAGGGATGGTTCACCTCATCTGGCTCTACCCATATAACACTTTGAGTCCAAGCTTTGGGCTCCTTTCCTAGTCCTCAGAGTTAGCCCTGCCTGAGGTGGGTGTTTCAGGTGAATCATGCTCTGGAGTTACTGCTTTATTCTGGCTTCTACAGGAGACATGCCATGTATGGATCAGGGTGCACAAGTTCTCTCCAGCTGGGTCCTCTTCCTGGTAGTCACTGCCACTGCTGTCCTCAGCCCCAGATCTTGACGTGTTAAGAGTTCTTAAGTGATCTTACAGACCTGCTGAGATGATAGGGGCCATCAGCCCTGACTTCCTGAACTCCACAGGCAGCAGGAGAGCACCTGCTGCCCCTAGAGAACAACCCAAACTGGTACCATACACCTCCTGGAAAGGCAGTCCTCAAACAGGCTAGAAACCCCTCAGTTCCTCAGAGGGCTGTCCAAGTGGTGAATGGGCCTGACATAAACAAGTGTGTCCTAATTCCACTTGAAGTTTTTCTGGCTTCAGCCTCCAGATCGTGGTTTTTGTCATGGCTTTGATCTCATTTAAGGAGGCTTTCAGAAACTGGCATCCAAATTCAATACATGATCAATGAGCAAGATTGCTGGCAGGGAAACACGTGTAAGCATTTTCTTTATATTTCCTACATCGCTGCCCCCAAGGAAAGTTACGCGGTGGCTGCAGTCATCTTACCTTGAAACTTCTCAGGTGCTCAGGCACATCTACAAAGTAAAATGCCATCCAGCATATTGGTGTGCTCCTATGGAGCTCTCTGCACAGAAAATGCCCTGCTGCACTTTTTTTTTTGTATTACCTATAAGCGCCAAATCCAGCTCAAAAGCAGAATAATGTCTTGATTTTATTTTAATTATTTTAATAGTTTGATGACCATCATTTACTCAGTGTTTGATGAAAGTAGTTATGTGCTCTTTGTGAGGCAATGATCTGAGTAGCTGAGGCACTGCAATTTGATGAGAAGTGACAGACACTGATCCTTTAATTTGAAAACTACAAGGTTATTCTTTTTCACTCCCACAAAAAAACCACAAAAAAACAAGCCTTTTGAGCATTTTAGACCTGTCATATCCATATTTTCTTACAGCTACTGATCCCATGAAAAAATGAGTGATAGTGTCCTGAACAGAATTTATTTGACCTGTTCTCATTAATTCAGTAGTTCCTCAGTTTTAAGGATGTGACCATGTGATAAATAAACAGCAGCTATTTTAATAAAGGGTTGTCTTCCTTCTACTGTGGTCACCAGAAATGGCCTTATTTCTAGATTCTTTTCAATTCCCTTGTACTTAGATGAAAATAAAACTACTAGGTGGGTGTGAGACAGGGAGCTTTGAATATCAGTTCTATGATCAGCTATTAAAATAGCTCTGGAGAGGTACCTGGACAGGCTGAATCTGAGACCAGTGGTGTGAGGTTCAACAAGGCTAAGTGCTGGGTCCTGCACTTGGGTCACAACAGCCCCGGGCAGTGCTGCAGAGTGCGGCAGAGTGCCTGGAAAGCTGTCTGGCAGAAAAGGAACCTTGGGTTGACAGCAGCTGAACGTGATCCAACGTGTGCCCAGGTGACCAATGGCATCCTGGCCTGGATCAGCGCTGGTGTGGCCAGCAGGAGCAGGGCAGTGACCGTCCCCCTGTACTCAGCCCTGGTGAGGCCACACCTCAAATCCAGGGGAGTGAACAGAGCTGGAGAAGGGTCTGGAGCACAAGTCTTTCATCTGAGGGAGCTCAGGGTGTTTAGACTGGAGCAAAAGAGGCTCAAGGGGAACCTTACCGCTCTCTCTGAGTGCCTGAAAGGAGGGTGTAGCCAGGTGGGGTGGGCCTCTTCTCCCAGATAACAAGTGTCAGAACAAGAGGACATAGCCTCAAGTTGCACCAGGGGAGGTTTAGATTGGATATACGGGAAATTTTCTTTACTGCAACAATGGTCAAACATTGAAACAGGCTGCCCAGGGAAGTGGGAGAGTTGCTATTCCTGGAAGTATTCACAAAGCATGTGAGATGTGGTGTTAGGGGACAAAAGTTAGTGGTTGACTTGCCTGTGCTGGGATGAGGGTTGGACCCAATGATCTCAGAGGTCTTTTCCACCTAAAGGACTCTGTGATTTGATAATTTCAGCTGTGTTCAATCACTGTTTTCCTGTCTTGTCTGAGGAAGTGCCTGACAGTTCATTTTCTTATCAGCAAAGCCTATATACTCTGCTCATGCTTCTTGATAAAAAACACAGGGAAAGTCCCCAAGCTGTCAGATGGTCTGTTAACTTAAATACAGTCCACATCTTTACTCTCATCCCATTGCATACTTTGATTTGCTCTCAGCTGGAAAAAGTCAGATCTACCTGCCCTATGATTTTGCAAACTGCTAGTCATCTAGATTGGTCATAATTTGCTGGAAGACTTCTTTAAATAAGGAATTTATCGTGGGTTCAATGTCAGCATCTGTACTTGATTTTTAAAGTACATTTTCTTTAAAAAAGCGTCTATGAAGTTGTGGTCTATGTTTAGGTCTGTAATAATTGCAGCAACCTGATTGGGTTCAGTTCCTTTGTGCTTGGGATGACAGTGTGGTACAGCAAATTGTCCTACTGTCCATCAGGATTTATTGCATATATGGATCCAAGCAATGTTTGAAATCAATTCAAAGATACTATATTTTTGTTGCTCCAAAAAAAAAGTAAAATTGCGTTTCTGCATTTCTAACAGGGCAAAGTAATTCTGTTTTCCCAACACAGTACAGCAGCATGTCTGTACCTTGCTTAGGCACAGTCCTTCCTTTCAGTATTACATAGGCTAAATATAAATTTCATCAAAAAACAGAGAGCCAAATAATAGACTGTGTTCAGTGCTTATCACTTTTGTTATAGCTCATGACTTTTCTAGCCTCAAGGCATTAATGGCAGAGAACAAATGGTCTCATCCTGAGAGCTGCTAACCTGCCTGCCCTTCCCCACCACCCTGCACAGCGTCTCTGGTTGTCCTTTGGCAAGTGCTTCACATTTACTTTCTGGGACTGTCTAATTATGTTGAAAATGCTAATACTCTGTTGATCTGGTGCACAGCCTCTTATTCCCTGTCATTTCCAAAACCATCTCAACTCTTGTATGCTGTTATGACATCAAAGTACAGAAACTGCTTTGTAAAAAGGAAAAAAAAAAAGGATTGTTGAGTAACAGAGTGATCTGTTAGTTATAAACCAGTATGATCTGTTAGGGCAGAAATGTGGGTGCTTCAGTGGTTGAGGTGTTACAGACATTTAGGTCCCACTTCCCAGTTGGCCACTGGCTTGGGGAAGTCATGCACTTAACAGATATCTCTCCATCTTTGAACAAGCAAGAGAAATCCAGCTGATCTAGCAGTCACTTGGCCAAGCTAGCTCTTCTTTACAACCTACAGCCACCCTCCTAGGGGTCTCAAGATCATCTTCCCTAGACAGAATTTTTTAGAAGTGTCTATTATGATGCATACTTCCCTAGTAAGTAATTTTGTTTTCTTGCTTGCTTGACATTATTCACATTAAATTCTTCAGAAATCATTTAGGTTGAGGTAGAGATTTTTAAGGTGAGCCAACAAAACTCAGATTCCACAGAAACTCAGTGGTACCTGACACATATTTTGTGCAAGATCCTTCATCTCCTTCCGCTCTTCACAAGTATTTAAGTTTAGGACCAGTTCTAATGATTTGTGCTTCAGAAATTTCAAATTGCATAAAAAAATGTTCCTTGTTCTTAGGAGCAGAAATATTCTACAAGGGAGGTGAGGAACAGGGCAACTCACATAGGAATGGGACTGCAAAAATGAGCCAAAGGAAACCTGCTTGATAGTTTGCATGCAAAGGAGCAAACTCTGGACATGGTTAGGAAACTGCATGATATAAAGATACCTGATGTAGGAAAAAATTCAGTCTGTCCAAGCTCCAGGACAAACAATACAGCAGGATGTCAAAGTGTGCAAAGAAAAAGCTGGAAATAAAACAAAAATGTGTCCAAATTAATGATGGTCAGGGCCATTAAGGGCTGTTGGTGCCCTTGGGGCCCCAACATTCTCATCCTCAGATCTCCAACAGCATTTTCTAATTCAATGCATTTTTGTTGATCCTCCCAGGTGCTGAAGTTCGTCCCTGAGGCTGGGCATACCAGAAGAAGAGGCAGAATCAGGAACAACATGTCCTTGGTAGACATACAGCTGGATCACCATGAGCGTTGTGATTGTGTCTGCAGTTCAAGACCACCCCGATAAAAAAGGAAAAACAAAGAAAGAAAAGAAAAAGCCAGACACACTAATTGCATCTTACTGGACATTTACTTTCAAGCAGGATTGCTCTGAGGACCTTTACTCACTAATCATTTGAAATTTGCTACTAGCCTGCCTTTGCAATTAGCAAAAATCATTGCTGTGCTGATTAGTGTCATGGCAACTAAACAGATATATCATACATTTATGTATCAGCGTCCAAAAATTTAGGATTGTGGTTATCTGTAGCTAGATTCTGAGGGTTGAGATTTGAAAAACTCAATTGCAGTCCTTAGGCACACAGTGCCCACTGAATTTAAATACCAGGTATGTAGGTATTCGTGGTAGCTGGCAATGAAATAGCATTGTGTTTCTTTTTCACTCACCGGTTCCTACACTCAAATTCTGCTCCCATTTCTACCTCCTCAGCTCTCCTGATGGTAGGTAGGGTTTTATGGTGGGTATAAATGAGGAGAGAATTTGATCCTGTAGGAGTGCAAAATGGTTTGCCCCACTCTCAGAGGGAACTTCCCAGCATTCTGGCCCAACAGAGTGAGACAGAATGCTTAAAATCCATCATTACATAAAATCACACATCAGTAAAGTCAAATCTCACTGTTTGTACTCGAGCAAATCGTGTGCTGAAATTAGTAGATGCTTTGCATAAGCCAGGACACTGAGGGTGGTAGGGGGTGCTGAGGCTGGCGCTTTTGCCGTGGTGGCTCCATGGCAGCCATCACCCAAGTGCTTCTGCAGGAGGGGGCTCCTGCCAGCTCCCCAGGTTAATACCTGTGGACTGGAACTGATTTTGGTCACTACCTACCTGATCTGGATTCCTGCCCCTTGCCCAGAGTGGCCCCACAGTTGCCCAGGAGGAGCCCCCTCTATACAGGAAGGGAGAGACAGCCCTCCCCTTGGATCCTCCTCGCAGCAGTTCGAGGAGTGCCGTGCTTTCCTGTGGAGGAGATGAAGATAGGGCACTTGTTTGTTGAAAATATTGATTTGTTTTGCAGTTGTGTTACTGGGAAACAAAGCTGTGTTTGAGATTTAATTATCATTATTTGGTTTGGGGTTTCTTTATTTGTTTTTTAATTTTGTCATATATGCATTAATCTTAGTTATCTGAGGTTAGTTGTCTCATTCCAGCTCTGTGTTTTGCCATGGTTAAAGTGTTGACAGTGAATTTCTTTTTTTTTTAATTGCATTTTGCTGAAACATATTAACTCATTAAGTAATGTCTGTCAGTCACCAAAAATGTGCATCATTTATTAACTTCCAGAAGAATATTACTAAATACCACCTCATAATAAAATTAGCACTTTAAAAGCTACAGCATAGCTTTCTATGCCTTTTAAACTATTACAAAAGTGCTCTAGCTGAAAAACAAAAAAGATCCTTCCAAACTAGCTTTGAGGATTTTCAAATGCTGCTCCAAAAATATAAAAACCAGGCAGATTTAATTTCACAAAGAATTGGAGTTTTGATCATGAATGTAACAGCAGGAATAGGGTGACACATTTAATGGCTGAAGTTTTATGTTTTATAGTAGACATAGGCTGCATCGAATCATCTTGTCTGTGTTGGCTCTTGTCTTTCTGTCTCTCTGAAGGAGTGAAGTAGGTTGACAATAATGCATTATAATTAGTGGAAAATGTCATGTGCTATGAAATACAAGGCCTTCAAACCAGTATGTTTTAGTACTCCACAGGTTTGTTACAAAAGCACCCTAATGTTCTCATTTTCCCTCTTCATCAGCTCAAGTATTTTGTAAGTGCTTTTTTATAATTTTAGCAAAACTTTGCTGAAAGATCCCTTAGAAATGTTGTGTTACTTTCTTTGCTGTATTTTAACCTTGGAGATTCAGAAAGTGTGGGGGTTTTATTATTTATATTAATTTTTCCTCTCTGGCTCCCAGATGTCTGTTTAAAAATGCTCCTGAATGCTTACTTGGGAAGTGATTCATCATTTTTCAAAGCAATTCACATTTAAAGAACAGCCCTGTAACCAAAGATGACCACCTTCATTTTGTAGTTCAGGACTATTTAAAGAACATCTCATTCTTTTTCTGTCTCTAGCTTAATAACAAGATTGACCCAGCCCTTCCATAAGTTTTAGCTAAGTTTGGAATAAATTTGCATGCAAGACCTTGGCAATACAGATTGTTTTTGCAACACTGCACTCCTGTTTGTATCTCTGACTGAATCACGCCTAAGCACTCTGATTTCATAGTTAGCATTGGTTGCAGGATACACAAATTTCACAAGGCTGTGTGCTCTAAGTGGTCCTTTGATTCCCACCCTCCAAGGGAAACAGGCAGCAGGCAGTGCTGCACCAGGTGTGTGCCACGCAGCACCGCCTGCTTGCCCAGTCCCACCCCAACAGCCCCGGGTTGTGAAGGGCGCTTGTGCCTCCTGGTTGGGGGGATTCAGCCTTGGCTGGGAGCCTGAGTTACCCCTAGAGGCACCTGGGAGAGGCTATCCCATAGTATGCCTTAGTCCAAAGGTTGAAATCACACGGTTTTGGATCATTCCTTTCTCTCCTTTGACTATATAGAAAGATTAGAAATTTGATTTGGACATCTAAGTGGGATACACACAGGTAGATAGTATGAATATTCCTTCTAAAGATTGAACAGCTGAGAATTCAGCTGAGTTAGATAAAGGCAGCACTGGATGCCAGGGTCCAACAGAAAAATTATGATACAAAGTGAAAAAAAAGTCCTCTTGCTTAATGATAGGTTTACCTTCTTAAATATAAGCTAAGCTTGTCACGAAGTTTAAAGTATTACTCCTGGGACACTTACTAAATAATGGAACCATTCACTGCTTCCTGCTGCCATACAGACACCATGCTCCCAGCCAGTGCAGGAGGGTCAAGGATGGGCTTCATGTGGCAGTGTGGGGATGATGACATACATGTGAACTAAAAAAAACTCCCCAAAAACCCAAGCCTCAAGATGCAGTGACCCTGGTGAACCCAAAAAACAGCAAAATTTTTCCTTTTTATTTATTATCAGAAATTGCAAAGATGTTTCTTCGTACTTTTTTTCCCTCTTTTGTCTTTGTATAATTGTTGTGTTGTTTACATGCTATTTTAATTTAAAGAGCAAAGATGTTAAAAAACCCTAATCTGGTTCAGTTTTATTCGTGGAATTGGAAACCCCCCAAAATAAATACATTATCAAAGGCAATTCAGAAAGAGTCCTAATTTCAAACCACTCATCAGCTTTTTATTTACTATATTCTTCTGGGATAGAGCCTACTTTCTCAAGTGCAATCTATGTATATTTTTTTTTATCTCAGTTAAATGCAGCTTTCCTAGCAGTACTTTTTACTTGATGCAGTATGTAATGTGTCTTATCTTGATGAAAAAATAAACACTGCTTTTGAAAGAAGATACTCTGAGTGATTATTCATATTTCAATGAAGAAAAACCTGTTATTTACTGAAAGGCATTTCCGCAAGATGACACCATCCATACTCACAAGGTCTCCTTTCGAATTTTAGCAGTCATTCCCAGGAGCATCAGGGAAGGACCAAAGTGTAATTTTGGGATAATCGAGTTTGAACCCCCAAGCTGGCAGAGCTGACAGCTTCCTTGTAGAGCAGCAGCAACGTGACAACAGCGCAGCATTTCTTAGAGCCGGATTAGGGCACCCCCCTATATTTGGTGCTGATCTCAGCCCCTGCAGGCTTGGCTTGGCTCCAGGAGAGATGTCCGCACTCGTCTTGATATAGCTGCTGCTTACTGCCAAAGGAAGCTGCTGCAGGAGCTCTGCGTCTCACCTCAGCAAGGGCAGAGCTAAGCATCCAATGCGTGCAGGGCAGCTGAAGGAGCCTAGGGCCTCTCAAGCTGGGCAAATTTGAGCTGTGCTTCTGAGTTTGGGCATTTCCTCCAGCTTTGCTAGAAGCAACTTTAGCTGTGTTGTGGCAAATAATAACCTTCAAAGCTTTGGTAACTACTTTCAATTTAAGGTTCTCGTGTTAAGCTGAAGCTGCCTGAGGCCTTCACTGCATCTTGGACTGAATAAGAGCATGAAATTTTTGCCCAATTGATTATTCACGAGCCAGATCCCCTGTCTGATAAGGGAAATACAGACAGCATAGAATAGTCTGGGAACCCAGCTTTTTGGTCTGTCCTCGTGCATGAGCACCATTCTCTGTACAGTAATGCTACTGATCTGAAACAGTCAGCCATTCAGATGAGCGTATTTATCCCCTTTGGTTTGGTCCTTGTTACTCAGAGAAAAATATTACTGTATATTTTTTCCTTTTTTTTTTTTTAGAGGCAGTCAGAAGAGACATTTGCTAACAAAGGAATCATTTCTTATTTCTCTTGCATACAATGAACAGGGCCATAGTTAATGGGTAGAGGAGATATTTTTTGCCTTTTGGAAATGCACCGAATACACTTCATAGACAAAAACTCAGCAACTGCATTATGTTCAAAGATGGCATAAAGCTCCTCCCATCTGGCATTGCTACATACCTCCATAACTAATGGCTAGCTAACACCAGTTTGTCCTTATGCTCACAGGACAATGAGTGTGTGAGTGAAAGCTTTAATAAATCTGAAACTTGGAAAGCAGCTCTGCGTCTCTTCATCTGTAAAAGTATATGGTTCACAACATCATTCAGGAATTCACCATCACCTTTTTCTAAAAGTAGTGGGCTTTTTAAACATTTACCTTCTCCTTTTGAAGAAACAGAATTTTGCGAATTTTAAGATCTTTAAGAGCTGTAAAAATACTCGCCTGTAAATTCAGTTAAGATTTCTCTTGCTCTTGTCTGGAGTGCATTGCCCATACACACTGCTGCAGTGTAAATGCAGCAGAGGTCCAATTTGCACTTATTCTCCCAGGGACTCCAGTGCAGCACATAATGAAAATTTTGAAATCAGTATTCCTGTCTCTCATTCTAGGAGTTTTAACTTTGTTTAATCATAGTCTTGGTCAAATATGCTAAAATAAACATTTATAGTCTATTTGGTCATTCATTGACAGGCTGTGAAAATCTGCTTTAAATGTTCAAAGTCCAAATTCAATTTTCCATTTCTTTTCAAAGAATCATAGAATGGCTTGGGTTGAAAGGGACCTTAACAATCATCTAGCTCCAAATACTTCTCCTAGAAATGGAATTTCCAAACCAGCAAATGTTCTGCCATGAATAATAGGAGGGAAATATTCTAGGTTCAGTCTGTCTTCTAAAATTGATTTGACTTAAGATGGTCTGAAATTCTTGTAGCAAAAAATTATATTTCAAAACTGAGTTTATATAACCTGATTTTTGAAACTGAGTTTCAAAGCCTGATTTATGTATTGCTTATAAAAACTTGCTGTGGCACAGACATGCTTTAATAAAAATGGAAATAGTTATGTAATAACAGTTAATGTATTTGATGCTCCAATTTCAAGCTGACAAAGATTTTTCCTTCACTTGAAAGAATTTCAGTTTTAGAGCTAGTACAAAGCAAACAGGATAAAAACGACTGGGTACCTTCAAATATTTTGACATAAAGGGTCAAATTCTTTGACGTAAGAAAAAAAAACCCTTAACTTTTATTCATTGCATTTCCTTAGAAAAATAATAAGAGTAGACATCTTAACCTTTTTGTTCTGAGTTTGGAGAGTATCATCTCGAGTAAGGGATGCACTGAAATGAGCTCTCTCATTTCAATCTGATATCAGTTTACTCTTTCTGAGATGAAGCTGGTCTGGAGAACCACCCTTCATATCAATGCAATTCAGTCAAATCTTTCTATGTGCTCCCATCCTCATTGCTTTTTGTCAAAGGATAAAAAAAAGCATTTGGTTTGATAATACTGTACTTCCACTTGCATGTATTATGGGAAGAAAGAGGATTCCCTCCCCCAGAATGAGGGACCATTTTACATTGAAGAATCCCAGGCTGGCTGAGGTGGGAAGGGACCTCTGGAGATGTTCTTGTCCAGCCCTCTGTTCAAAACAGAGTCATCTACAGCACTACGGCAGTGCTCAGTCCTGTCCAGTTGGGTTTTGAATTTTTTGAAGGATGGAGATTCAGCTTTTTACTACACTTTATGTAGAAGAAGGATAAGGCATCAGTTTCAACAAATTGTGTGGAGACAGAGAAAAGTCTGACGAACCCTTGGACCTCCGCTGAGGGCTGTGGCTCATGGAAGACTCTCCAGTCTGTGATGACCAGGCCTTTCTCCCTGCCACATATATCCAACAGCATCACCAGGATGGTAAATTCCAGGACCACAAAGATATCTTAGGTGGTGTGGGGAGAAGGGCCAAACGTCCATGCTGGAGGATTTTCCCGCCAAGGTACGGTAACAATTTTTTAGCTTAAAGGACTAAAGGCTCCTGCCAGTGCATGAGAAAGAGCAGAGGGACACATGGCATGGGAGGAAGCCCCAGTCACTTCACCACAGCAATGGAGACCCCAACACCCTCACTCCAGGCTGCCCTGGAGAGTCTCAGGGATGTGGGATACCCATCACCACAAGCCAAGAGGACAGGGTCCCCATCACCCCACAGAGGGAGAGGTGGTCACTGCCAGGGGACCATCATGGGAAGGTGATTGCATCAGCCTCCATCAGACTCAGGAGCCACTAATGCTGTTCAGCAAGCCATCACAGGGATCCTTTATACATCAGGGAAAGACTGGAGACTGCAGTTACTTTGCAGCTTCCAGATAAATTCTCTCATTAAAGCATAGGAAAGCAAATTGCCCAGCTTTCCCAGAATATACAGGTCAGATGCAGCGCAGAGCAGAGCCCCCAGAGCATCTTCCTGAACTTGCAGAGCACCTGATGTAAGAGGCCTTCAATAAACTGTTCTCATACCCGACAGATGGCATTCATTGCAACCTTTACATCAAAATACCAACCCTTGGATTCTGTTACTAATTTATTTCAAAAGGTCAGGCAAGGATTTGTGTGCCCTCAAGGAATTGATCGTATTATAGGAAGCTGCAATTTCAGTATTCAAATAACCCCACATTGGCAAAACACTGCAATTTTCTCAGTTAAACTGTGTCTGAGCACCAATTACACAACTGATTATTAAATGAAGATAAGCCATGTAGGCTTGCATGAAGAAGACTAATTGTTTTTTTCAATTAGAATAAAGACACTTGGGTCCAAATTAGGACCCTGACAAGAAAAGGTAAGCAAATTAGTTTCACTGGGAAATGCAGCTACCGCATACCTGAAATGTTCAGGAGCAAATGAGTCAGCAATTTTAATAATCAAAATGGAGGTATCCCTTGAAAAGTCCTTCTACATAAAACTAATTCAAGGAGCAAATGAAAACTAGTCCTTGCATTTTAATATCATAGCTGATTGCAATGAGCTATGGCCAGCATCAAGAGCTTTTTATTTTATCTGAGTTCTGTCTGACAAGCATTTTAAGAAGCTATGCAACTTTCATCAAATACCAAACTGCTGTTCTTTACCCCTCACAAAAGTGCTTATTGAAAAATAGAGACCAAAGGGTACTCCTTGGATAGACCACAACTACCATGGACATGCAAATCCATACCTTAAAAAAAAACACAGCATGTTTAGAAGGATTTGTGAGTGTATGCTGAGGGACTTTTCTTGTGGCTGATGTGTTTACAGGCAGCAGTTTGCTTTTAGTTTCCTAAACACCATGTTGAATATTCATGTAGGACCCTACTGAATAATCAACCGTGGCTACAAGTTGGCAAAGTAATAACCCACCTATCAGCTGAAAGTGATAACCCACCTATAAACTATATTTGAGGCATCTGCTAAGTGAACTGTTCCTCCCACTGACACCTCCTGCCTTTTCCACTGCATCCTGACACTAAACCAGATTAACATTACACAAACTGCAATGTCTGATTCCCGATGACATTGACCTTCAGGAACAGGCAAGTAAGCACTCGATAACTGGTTTGACCAAAGAATCAACCTGACATTTTTTAGCTTATCACATAATATTGTTATTTACTCTTTATAAAACGTGTGTAAGCCATAAAATTACATGCAGCATAAAACAGGTAAAAAGTTGCCTGTAGATAAATGCTGGAAATTTTAAAAGATCATTCTAAAGCCTTTAACTCAGAGAAAATTTGTGGACGCTGCATAGTCCAGAAAAAACAAATTATCTAGGTGGTCCTTGAAAACTGCAAAGGACCTTATGAACTTTCCTAGATGTAGAGTGTGTAGGGCACCTGATAAGGTGCCAAATAACTGAGAAACTTGCTGTACAATAGTGTATAATAAATTATTCTTAAGTTGTAGTGATTTTTATGGTCTCAGGAATTTTCCAGAGTAATTTCTTTAACTGCATTTTGTTCCAAGCAGCTGCTTCTTCTCAGTTTAATTTAAAAAACCAACAATTACCTGATCAAATGCATCTTGGGAACTTATCTGTGTGTGTATTAATATAGCCACAATATATATAAATAAATTTTTTCTTATACAAGTATACAAACTATTCCATAACTCTACAAATAGGCAGAAAAAGTTCAAATCCTCCACTAAGATAAAATTCATCAGCAGGTAAAGAGAAATATTCTTACACTGTAGGTAAATTTCCTTTCTTTAAAATTCACTGAAGGCTTTTAATACAAGTGCTCTGCAAGACAGTCTCATTTTTCTCCCAGTCTTCTCTTCCAGGCATCCATTGTTCACACAAGAAATCCTGAGATGTCTGCTCAGCACAGTTACTGAAGGTTGTTAGTTGTAGTTCATTGAAACTCTTCAGCTGAATTTCTTTCTGTGAATTTTGCAGTTTGGCTTTTCTGCACAAGACTTGAAAGATTGCCAACAGCTACACTTTGTCTTTTGGGTATTTAAACCTACATCAAAGAAATGTGCCTTTGATAGAGAAATTCAGTGCACGAGAGAAGAGGAAATGCTACATATACCTCTGCCAACGTCTTTGAATTTTAGGCATTGCTGTTGACCTCAGATCTCTGTTAGAAGAACCCTGAGGTCTTACTGTCTCAAGGTATAGCAAAGCCTGAAGATCCTAGGGAAATGGTGAACTGCATGAAAGCATGAACATCATCCTCTCCTTATTTCACTTGCAAGCAGCAACCTTGGGCTGTAACTCCTAGAAAACCCTCTAGCACTATCATTTTCATCTACGGTGATAATTAGTCTCAGGTTCATAGGACCACAACCTACGGAGAGAGGAGACCTTAAAGAAGTTATCCAATATGTACTACAGCAGTCTTGACAGAGTGGGAAAAGACACACAAGTTTGCTTTGATTCGATATCATGATTGTACACTGCTTATCAGTTGTTAGCTCTGGATAATTAATGGAATCTTTGGCCCAGAAACCCAGCATTGTTAAAATGTCTGGTAATACATTTCTAGCCCAGCCTTTTATCCTCTCACAGTCACAAGGGAGAATCAGGTCGATACAGGGCAGCTTCCCTGACCATAGCACAAATATCTAAACCAGGTCAGGGAAGGAGAACAGAGAGGAAGAAGCGCTCCCTTGTCAAGGTCACCCAAAAGCTTGCTTTGGCACAACTTCTACAGCTTTGGCTCCTAATGCATGCAGCTAATTAGCAATGGTACCATAAGAAGTAGGGACTGGTGAGGCCTGGAAAGAGTAGCTCATACAAGGCAATACAGAGGGTTACAAAGTATTTTTGATGAAGGTTGAAGGCTGGTCCCAATAGACACATTTGTAGATGGAAAGCTGAATAATTGGACTGAGTTGTCACTGGTAACTAAACACACCTCTGCCTGAGCTTTGAATAAAGGTCATGTAGATTAACTGTTCCTACTTGATTGTGTAACCATTCCCCACCTCTTCCTTCTGAAACAGTGGTCTAACATGTTATTGCTACACAGGCCTGAACTGAATATGAGGTTAAATGCAGTTATATTTGTTAAATATGGCCTTGAGCAGGCCTTGGCAGCATTTACAAGACTAGAATGAAGATATGTTGGCATGTTCTGTAGAGAGTAAGGTAAATTCAAACACAAGTACACTATTGCATTGCAAATAAATAATTTTCCTCATTGAAGAAAATTACTAATACAATGCTATTTATTCACACTGCCTAGTCCAAGGCAGTGTTTGCCAATTAAACTGGCCATGATGATTACATCATCCATTATTTCACACTAAAGTCCATTGAAACTAAAAATAAATGATAGATCATTGCAAAGTCCTCTCCCATATCTATTGGCAAACAATGCTCTCTGTTCTTTCCAATGATGACTGAATGGCAGGATGCAATGTAACAAAAAAGTCATAAAAACTGCAGAAAACAGAAGCTTCCCGTCTATTAATTCTGAACTGGCTCTTAATTCTGAACAGTTAGAACAGAGTGCAGCAATGGGCAATTCTAAAGTACATTCTGACTAATAACAGGAAGACTGAGTTCTCCTAAAAGAATTATTGTGAGAGAATGTACAAGTGGCTGGGAAACCTACCCTGCCCAACTGTTGTTTGGAATTCAGCTGAAATGGATTGTGTGAGGCTGAGGAAGCTATAGAAATTCCTCTTTCCTTTGGGAAGGATGGCAGATGGATTTATCATGCTTGTAGAGTACTAATTCTATTCAGGCGTAGAATGTCATATATCATGTCATTCTTGGTGTGGATCATTACAATTGTTTTGTGAGGTAGTTCTACAGGAAAATACCAATCCCTAAGCTCCCAAGCTTAGTTGGGGTGTGTGCTTACAACTCATAGCTTGGTATTTCTATTATTTCTATTCCAACACAACCTGTTTGCTCCAGGTTTTTCAGGTCCCTCCATATCAGGTAGCGTGCAGAAGCAAGATTAATTTTAACTCCACGTCCATGTCAGTTGTTTTCTCCAGTGGATTCACAGGTTAACTGATTCTGGTCCACAAAGAAACAATTATTCTTTCTGTGGTAGTCCTGCTGATTATTTTACATTAGATCTTGACTGCAAGGAATTTATTTTGGTGGATTGACGGGGCAAACCTCTTTGTACAAATCAGAACAGCCATGCTTCACTTGAGCCATAGTTTTCAGCTTGTGCTGAGTATTTATATGCATCAAAGTCACATCACCACAAGCTAGAAAAACATTCTAAGAGCGCACATCCAAAAATGAACACAACTCAGGGTTTCAGTTTTCTCATATTTCCTGATGTGTGATATTATTTGGAAAAATAGTGAAACTTAAAATAAATACATAGATACCTTCCTCACAAATACTTATTTTCTGTAGAGGCTTTCCTGAGTTTTTGAAGATAAAACTCCACATAAACCCATTATTTTTCTGAGAGAAACAGACAATTTTTAAAGCAGGTTACCTGTGCACAGCTGGTGATTTGCAACCCCTGATTCCACCTACTGTCCCTGCAGCAACATTGCTCAGTCAGACCTCATCGGCATCAGCCAGTGCTTATTCCTGAGCCATGGGTGCCAATAAAACCTGCCAGAAGAGGCTGAACTCTTGAGCACTCCAGGAAACTGTAGATACTGCAGATGTAATGAGAGAAAGCTGGCACTCACAGGATTATTTATTTAAGAGACATAGATATGCTAATTCTGGTTCCAGAAAAATAAAAATATTTATCCAGTTGTCTAACATAGCTGATTATAAATTCCCAGTCACTTTAAAGACAAACTGGATGTTGAAAATCACCTTTGACATTCAGAATTTTTGTAGAAACCTAATGTGTTCATTTACTCAATGTTGGGCCCGCTGAAGTGTGTGATGCATTAGTAAAATCCCAAAGAAATAATTCAGCAGAATAATATGGACAGCATAAGCAATATTAATTTGAGAAGAGATATTAGACTGAGAAACCATGGTGCAGTATGCCTGGTGGGAACTTCGCAACAGCCAAAAGCTCTGATGATTAACTCCCCATGACATTCAGGTATCACAGAGGGTAGAACTGGTCTTATTAGTTGAGGAATGGGTCAAGGAGCATGCTATAAATTAGGCTTTTGCTCTCTCAAAAATCTTCTCTGTATTTCTTACTGTGCTAAAGAAATCCTAGATTGCAGAGAAACAAATGATAGAAGCCTTGCAGGAATTAAAGTGCAAGATAGGTACTATGGCATCTTATTTCTAGGGCTGTATTTCTTAGCAGCACTGGCAGAATGATAGAGAAGATGCTACTTAATTTAATGCTGTTTCATACTGTAGAGAAAGGCTGGATTAATTTTGTTTTGATCCAGTAAACAGAGACAGATTCTAAACACTAAAACAAATTTGTGGTGCAGTATATATTTTTGCAAAATATTTTTTAATTATAGACAGTAAATATCATAAGTGAGCTTAAAAGTAATTTCCTGTGCAGTTTTTGACAGAAAACAACATTATCCAGAAGGATCACTTGCAAGAACTGTTCTACAATGAGGTAGAAATATTAATATGCAGAATATATAAAGTATCAGTTTCCTGCAGTTAAAAAGACTTTGGGTTTAAGGTATAACTTTAAAGAAAAAGAGAAGTGCCAGAGGGATACAAGTGTCCCAAAGCTGGAAGCTGAGAAGAAAATTCATCATAAGCTGGAAAACAAGTTAATTTGTGTGTTGTTAATTCTGGTTTGGTTTCATGGATCTGAGCATGTCTAGAGGGTACATCTTCAATCTCTGAATCTCAAAGAGACTTGTTCACAGTGGAATTTCAGCAAAGCTTGTGTGTGCATGCTTAAGTTAATTTCTTGAAGGTAATGAGGTTTGGTAATGTTGTCACTTTGACTTAGGATGGTTTGTACTTCATCCAAAAAGCTAAGTTCCAGTAGCTTTGATATCAGTCTAGTGGACTTTAGCTTCTTCTGCTTGACCTCCACTGTTGCTAACACATAGTCATGAAGTGAGCTACACCATGGAAGTATCTGCATTAAAATTAACTGAAAAGAAAAAAAACCAAAACCTCAGAATCATCACTTTAAGCTGTTAGGAAAGGCTGGCTGGGGAAGGCAGTATCACCTTGTTCCCTGACAGCATATTGTGGAACTTATTCAGCTCTGTATTTTTGCAGTTGAAAGTAAATTCTTTATCATAAATTAGGTAATTTTAATAATTAATTGTTTTAGCTAGCTAAACTCAAGTTTATTGGCAAGCATTTAAGCGGGATGGAGGAAGGAAGGAAGGAAGGAAGGAAGGAAGGAAGGAAGGAAGGAAGGAAAGAAAAAAAAAAAAAAAAAAAAAACAAAAA
>VXBC01008768.1:385331-479329 GCA_013399945.1 Ploceus nigricollis | reverse complement strand
GAAGGAAGGAAGGAAGGAAGGAAGGAAGGAAGGAAGGAAGGAAGGAAGGAAGGAGAGGGAAACACATAAATAAAAAAAATTAAAAATCCAATGCCTAAGGAGAGAGCTGCAACTGCAGAAAAATTATGCCTTTGCATGGACTTGCAATGGCATAAAGTGAGACAATTCTGAAAAACTAAAAATCCTGCAAGCTGGAAAAAGTAAGTGTTCTGAAAATGATCAATCTTGCTTTAATGCCCTCTTGATTACAGCTTTGTGATCCTAGCAACACCACCTGCCATGAGGAACAATAGCCAGATCGGGAATTAGTGTTTATTAATAAAATGTGATATTTTTCCTTGTTTGAATGTTCATAGCAGAACATGCAGGCATTTAAATATGTAATTAAATGTTACCTGCCACCCCTGCTGACTGCACAGTAAATAGTGCCAATTTTTCAATAATTTTTTTTTTTGAGTAATACTGTGCTGCAGTCAGCAAATGATTCTTAAAACTCTGCAGTCAGAACAAATATGCTGTAAGTTTTACACAGTCTTTAAAAGAGGTGAAACTTTAACCACCTTATTAGTTGCCAAAAGCATACATTTCCACTTTGGATTTTGAGGCAAGATTCAACAGCTTGCCAAAGAAGAAATACTACCTGAGCAGTGCACACCAGCGCTTTCCATAGAACCTACAGAATTTTATTACACCAGGAGGTGTGTGTTTTACAGGCAATAAAAGCATGATTTCATTAAGGAATTTTATCATATGCAACACTACATAAACTACCTCTTTTTTCACTACGAAAATTCCCACTGAGATCAACTGGGCAACTTTCCAATTCCCAGACTAGAATTGTATGTAACAAACAGAATATGAAACAGTAGAAAATAGTTTTATTTTGAACAAATTGTAATTTCTAGGTAGTGGCTGGCATTGCCTTGTGAAGAATCCTGTTTCCCCACTGAAGTCCAAAGTTGTGGTTCCATAACACAAAAAAGCCTCTGAGTCCTCTCAGGCTTATGTCAGGGCTCTTCTATGCTAGAACATTGCTGAGGGTTGCAAAAGAAGTTCCACATCAAGCAGAAGCAAGTTTTTCTGGGTAGCAGATCCCAAGTAACAAGAAATAGCTGAGAAAAAAGTAAGGACCCAAGGAAACAGCATGAAGCTGAGCTGGGGGAGGTTTTGGTTGGACACCAGGAAAAGGTTCTTCACCCAGAGGGTGGCTGGGCACTGGAACAGGCTCCACAAGGAAGTGAGCACAGCACCAGCCTGGCAGAGCTCAAGGAGCATATGGACAATGTGCTCAGGCACACGGTGTGATTCTTGGGGTATCCTGTGCAGGGCCAGGAGCTGGACTTGATGATCCTGATGGGTCCCTTCCAACTCAGGATATTCTATGATTCTGTGATTCTTTGGTACTAGTAGTTGCCTAATACTACTTATGGTATTGCACTGTATTATTTCTATGGACAGTCCATTGTTCTTCCCACGTGGCAATAACAGTAAGTATTTTCTTCAATCCTGTTAATATTAGTGATTCAAGATCTCTAGTCATTTGTGTACAATTACAAGAAACTAAAATCTTTGCATATGTTCTAATACTAAAATGACAGCTATGTAAGTGGATTATTCACTGTGATGGAGTCAGTCTTGCCTAAGTGAGTAAAAGCAAGGTTCATTTAATTTTCTATTTAGATAGTGAATTTTATTGAGTTCTGTCATCCCTCTAGATGTTCCTCCTGATTCTTTCCTCTCTGATTCTATCAAAGATTTTTATTTTCATCAGCTGCAGTTTCAACTACTATTAGATCACTCTTTGTTTTATAGTTTGGATAAACCACATGTCTTTCTAGGATGCATTTTGATAATCTCCAGAGGTGTCCTCTCATCATGGCTGTACAGGAGAAAGGATGACTCTGATATTTGGGGCCACTCCCATTCTTACAATGACAAAAATGCAAAACAGAAATGAGTACAGCAAAGATGGATTAAAGTTGCTACAAAGCATTTAGATGAGATATTTGACAGCAACTGATGAACTTCACTTGATCTGAGGTCACAGAAATCAGTAAGAGACAGTTTTCATCTCATTGCAGAACATAAAGAAACATATTTATTCACATTACATTTAGGCATGGAAGTTTGGAATTTGTGTAAACCACGCTATCTCTCTTTAGTCAACAAGGGTGAGATTCAGTTGACCAGGTGAAGATGTCCATAACATAAGCATTCACAAGTAAATCAACAATAAGAACATCCCATATATATAACCAAGGGAGAGAAACAGACAGCCTAAGGTCGATTTCTACATTTAGTCAGAAGAATTATGCCTGAAAATGCTTATTTCCCTACAGCAATTTTAACAGCATGCTCAGTATCTGCCCTGTAGACCTCTAACAACAGGTGAGATGAATCCCACTGTAGGAGTCAAAGGTGTCTCTGAGGTGGGATGAAGTATCCGCTGGACAAAGTTGTATGTGGCTGGAGCTGTGCTTCTCTGTTCCTATCTTCTTATCTTCCTTTACTGAATTTAGTAATGAAATGCAGATTCTACCTTAGACATCTGTTAAGTAATTAGTGCATTCTCTGGACATTGTACAAGCCACAAATTTCATTAATAATACGACATTTAATCACAAAAATTTAGTACCTAAGTCCATATTTAAACTAGTTTTTTCTCTACTCTTTCAAAGTTACTGAGTTCACCCAGCTGTCTGTTTTCTGCAGGAAGCATATGTTCCCAGCACTTAGACCTTAATTGTCTGTTTTAATTTAAGAGGTCTATTGAGTTTAAGAATATGCAGTGCCAGTGTAATCTGATACATGTGAACAAACAACAAAGTATTGACTGGGAAATAATGTAAACCAGATAACAGTTGGGAATTTTCTGCAAGACTGTAAACATGATACCCAAAGGCCAGTACAAAAGCAGTCTTGTTTAGTGTCTTCATCGTTGTCCTGTATATGGAGAAGTAAAAACTTTAGCATATCTTTAAATGACAATACATAGGCGTTGAAAAAAAGGAAGGCACTGTGCATTACATATAGTGCATTACAAAGTCTCAGTCCAGAAGGACTCCATTTCTGGCCAGCAGAAATTACATAGATTTCAGTAGTGGGAAGCAAAAATCTCTGTGCCCAGGTGGACTCAGTCCACCAATACAGTCTGGGAGATGACCAGCTGAGTAGCAGCCATGATCAAAGGACAATTACTGTTGGCACCAGGCTGAACATCAGCCAGCTGTGTGCTCTCAGTGCAAACAGTGCAAACTACATCCTGAGATACATTAGAGTGATTTTCATCAGCTGAGCAGAAGGTGGTGTCCCCCCACAGTTACCACTGATGAAGCAACACCAGGAATGCCATGTCTAGATTTAGTCCCTCTAGTTCAAGAAAAGCATCGAAAGACTGGAAAAAATACAAGACGGTGAGGAAACCTTGAGCTCATGATCCATAGGGAAAGGCTGAGGAAATGGATTTGTTTGATCTGGTGAAGAGGAGAGTTAGGGAAAAGCTAATAGCTGTCAGTGGCTGCTTGGAGGAGACTTAGAGAGGCAGCAGTGTGAAACTCATTTTGATATAAGATAGTGTAAGAAGGAGCAACAGTTACAGCTCCTGGCTTGAGACATTCTGAATGGACATGAGGAAAAAAATTTCTTTTGCAGCAGTGCAGCCCTGGCACAGGCTGCCCAAAGAGTTTTCAAACCTCCATCCTTGGAGGCTTTCAAGACTCATCTCACTAAAGTCACGTAGCCATCATCTAGTGTCAGCAACAATCCTGCTTTGAGCAAGAGGTTGGACAAGAAGACTCCAGGACTTCCTCCCAACCATTTGAGTGACTCTCTAAGACGTGCACATAGTCCTGATGCATAGGAAAAGTATAAATGACTGAGGACTTAATTTTCAGAAATTAGTTCAGTAATTTCAAGGCCTTTTAAAACTGTACCACATATGGAAATGACAACTAATTTGTATAATCTTCCTCTTTCTCTACCTTCCTTTCCCCACAGCAGATCAACTGCTTGATAAGGCACATAGTGAGAGGAGACCAGTTGCTTGAACACTGATATTCAGAAACACATTTTTCAGGTGCTCTGTTATATCTGAGACACCCAGATGGGACCAGCAGATGTGAAAAAAAGTCTAGAGAGTCCCAAACCCTTGCAGAAAGGCAGCTTGAAACCTGTAGTTAGAAGACTGCATCCCACCCTATTAGTCACATAATTTATTGTATTTCTGAGAAAGCACATGGCTAGACTAACATTTCAGTGAAGCTTTTTTGTTTAAATGTGTCAGTTGTGGCAGACAGTTAATGCTAGCATAATTTGATACTGCTGATGAAAACATAAAATTGCAATATCTCATTTAAAACAATTTTCAGGGTCTTAGGGTACTTCCTTCAAGTATTTGTCATCAAACACACTGAAAAGGATTTATTAATATCCTGGAGAGCACAACTACACTTTAACTACCATTTTCCTTTAACCCTGCAATCTGTGTATTCAAGACTGACACCAGTGATTATAAATAACAGTCATCCAAATTAATAACTGTAATACTACAAATTTGGGAAGAAAAGGAAGATACAGGATTATCTGGGCAGGGTTATAATTTGCTGGTGCGCAACTCAGAATTTGAAGGAGAAATGAAATATCCACAGAAAAATAGAAGGCAAGCATAGCTATTTATTTTCAAGTTTTTGTCCTTCAGCAGTTTTGAGTGTTAAAAAAATGGAGTAACAACAGTTAGACAGTTAAGACATAAAAAAATATCTATTATGAAAGCCTCAAATTCACAATGAATTAGACAAATAGCTCTTATTATGCCCATGCTCCCGAGAGAAAAGGGTTTCAGGAGTTCTCAAAGACACTGAGGAAATATAGGGATTTAGCTGAGTCTAGGGACTTCTGGAACTTTTCATTATTAATTCCATGTTGAATCACCTGTACTGTTTTTCTTCCTTTGGTTGGTCTTGGGTTTTCCTTGTTTTATTTATTTTTATTTATTTATTTATTTAAGTTTCTAAAATATCAATCATCAAAAAACCAACAAAGACATAAAAATTGAACTCAATCACTGCTTATATTATACCCAGCAGAAGGCACAAACACAGATACACTGGTACACATTTGCATGTTCTAGTTGGCAGTTGTACTAATCAATCTTTGTGGGGTCTTTTTCCTAAGATGTTTTGGTTCTGAGTTTTATTTGGTTAAATTAAATGGAAGAAGATATTCTCATGAATTCAGATCTTTTGTTTTACCAGTTATTCACAGAGAATTTATTGGACCAAAATAATGTGAACATCACTCTCACTCAGTTTCGTTGCCTGGAATGAGAACGCACAACACCTACAGCTCTACAGATGACCCCCAAAAGACATTAAAAACTTAGGAGAGGTAAAGACAACAGTGTACACAGATGAAATCTCTTCAGATAGGGATACCAAAAATTTAAAATCACAGTTGAAACATCAACCCAAACACTTGAACCTGTATACAGTCCCCAAACCAGTGTTTACTTTTTAATATTTCTCTTCAAAGCTACAGCCAGTGAAAAGCAGCTGCTAACTCTCAGTGACATTTAGCAACAGCACTTCCATCTTTAGGGAATTGAAATTGATTTTCCACAGCTACCAGTGTAAAGACCTTTTGCCTGGGAACATACAATGACACCAAGGTCAGAGGATTTGAAGGCAGCAACTTTTACAGGGTTGAACTTCAGCCATGTGGTCATTACAACTACCAATTAATGTCTCCCATTTTACACCCTGAATTCACCTGCAATTTCAAAACAGATTAAGCAAAGTGTTTCCTGCAAATTCATGGAGGCTATTTTCTAAAGTCAAATATCAGGCTCAAAAGGTTCTGGCAGGAGGCAAGACAAAAATCAAAACTAATAATAAAATAGCACTGCACTTAGTGCTGGATCTGCAGTCATTGTATGGTACAGCCAATGTATATGCTGTTCTCTTTAATCCTGCTGCTGTTGCTTTTTGGGGAAAGTGGGCTTATGCAAACAAGAAAGGGAAGTTGACCTGCTTGGTGGATAGGCTTCTGGCAGGGTCACATTGTTTTTTCCTTTTTTAAGAATATTTTAGAATCCCATTTCTCATTTTTTTTCTCAGGGTCTCACCTTGTCTGAAGCAATACTTGCTCTTAGGTAGACAATTTAAACACAGCATGTACCTCCTCTCCATCACTATTTTCTCCGCATATCTTTGAAATTCTGAGCCTCTTCTACTGCAAACCTCAAGTATCATTCAGCCAGACAAGAAGACAGAAGAAGGAAAATTTTATATGGCACTGTACAAACCAATGCAGAGAAAGTGCTGCTCTTACAAAATAATAATGAAACACCCTAGAACACACAGAAACAATTTACTCCTGTACCCTCCCTGTCTTGAAGTATAACCCTTTGGATCTGAAAAAGAGCTAAGAACATGGTAACTGTATATAAGGAGTTAACCCTGACTGGACACCAGGTGTCCACCAAAGCTCCTCTATCATACAGCTCTGCAACTGGACAGGAGAGAAAAAAATATAATCAAATTCTCATGGCTTAAAATAAGACTAAGAAGAGATCACTCACCAGTTACTGTCACGGGCTAAACAGACTTGACTTAGGGAAATTACTTGAATTTATTACTAATCAAAATCAGAGTAGAATAATGAGAATTAAAACTAATTTTAAAAACCCCTTTCCACCACCCTTTCCTCCTTCCTGGGCTTCACTTAATTCCCATTTCTCTATCTCCTCCCCTCCAGTGGCACAGGGAGACAAGAATGGGGTTTATGGTCAGTTCATATCATGTTGTTTCTTCTGCTGCTTCCTCCTCAGTGAGCCGTTCCCACAGGCTATAGTTCTTCATGAACTGCTCCTGCATGGGTCCCTTCCACAGGGTGAAGTCCTTAGGAACAGGGTGCTCCAACTTGGGTCCCCCCACAGGATCATGAGTCCTGCCAGCAAATCTCCTCCTGTGTAGGCTTCTCTCTCTATGGGGCCACAGATTCTGCCAGGGGCCTTCTCCAATGTGGGCTTCCCACAGCGTCATAGCATTCTTTTGGGCATCCACCTGCTCCAGTGGGGTTCCTCCAGGGACTGCAGGTCGATCTCTGCTCCATCATGGATTTCCAAGGGGAAACAGGGGCACAGCTGCCTCACCATAGTCAGCACCAGGGGCTGCAGGGAAATCTCAGCTCCAGTGACGGGAGCACCTTGTTCCCTTCCTTCTCCACTGACCTTGGGGTCTGCAAGGCTGTTTCTCTCACATATTCTCACTCCTCTCTCTTTTGGCCACAGTTACATCTATGCAACAACTTTTTTTCCTTCTTAAATCTGTTATCCCAGAGGCACTACCACCATTGCCAGTCGGCTTGGCCTTGGCTGGTGGTCGTATGCCCATCTCGGAGCCAGCTGGCATTGGCTCTCTCAGACGTGGGAGAAGCTTCTGGCAGCTTCTCACCGCTCCTGTGGTCCCTCCCAGTTCCAAAACCTGTCCATGAAAACCCAATACACTGTAATACACTTCAGAGACCCATTCTTTCTTCACTTCCTTCCCATCCTGTGCTGAATACCAGGCTGCTGGAAAGGGTGCATTGCCTCATACCTGAGAGCAAACATTGACAGCTTTCTATAAACTATTGGATACTGAAGTCGACCTAGGACTGAATACCTTCAGGGTCTCTCTATTGTTAGTGGAAAGAAATCTGACTGAAAGAGAAACAGAAAGTAATTTATTATATTCATGCTACCACACAATGTAAAACCCTGTAGGTACAGGAGTTATATGACTGATATAAATGAATAAATTAATTTATGTATGAAATGTGGCTTCTTTAATTTTGTGAAGAGGCACTGACTTAATGCCTTTGTTATTCTTCTGAAGATGTTGCACTGGGTATGATGTTTATCCATAATTATTGATTGCCCAGTAAGACTTTGAATTCAGAAGTGCTAAAGGGGCAGACAAGTCCATGAAAATATATTTCTGAAAATGAGTCTGCCAGCTGTTGAAAAGATGTAAGTGAAAAGGCTCAGAACTGCTAATTATTTTAATCATTTAAATGGGAAGTGCTGGTTTTGTATTTAACGTTTTTGCATTGCACTAATCTGTGCTGGCAGCAGAGTCAATGAAAGATTTACAGGGAGTTTGAACACAATGTGATATTTCCTAGCCAGATAAATCTTACCTGTCCCCACTATCCTTATTATCCTCCTGACAATGCATATAGCAATTGGAATAAATGTGTAATTGAGATATATGCTGCAGAGTGAATTTGCTCTGAAAATGTTTTGCAGGAAACAGCCACAAGTGAAGGCTCAAGCTTTGTATGAGTTGTGTGTAGTTCTCATTGCTCTGGGGGAAGGGAGTCTCATCTAGAAAACAGGAATGTGAATCAGTCAGGGAACTGTTTGACTTCCAAATTAATTTCTGATTCCAGTTCAGTAGCTGTAAGGCTTTCCTAAAGAAAAAAAAAATCCAATTGCTAACAGCTGTGGGATTATCTCAGGTGTTTATTGCCTCTGTTCATCCTGATTGAAAACAAGAACAACAAAACCTGATCACACGTATCACTTTGGATGAAAAGTGGAAATGAAATGGCAGAAAAAAGAGGCAAAATTGACTGGATGAAAAATAGCAATTCCCTCATAATCTTCTCATGTAAGCTGCCAAGTCTTGCCCCAAAGGCACTTGCTAAGATGATAGCTATAAGAATATAAACCAAAAAGTCTTCCTGATTCACTCAGTCCAGTCTCTTGATGTTACAGTCAGCCAAGTTATAAGTTTCTCCTAATTATCTTTAACAAACTCTGCCTTAAAGAGTGTTGACTTTCTTTCCCCAGTTGGAGGGCTTTGGAGAAGTCTACCAAAGATACAGTCTTTAGAAGTTTAGGAAATTTCTTGCAAATTCTGACGTATTTTTATTTATAACAAATTTACTTATACCAATTAATTTTTCTGCCAGAGAAGTCCTAGAGTTCAAATGACTCTTAACCACCTTGGAGAAATATTACCCATATTTTCAAAATGGGCCAGCATCAATTTATTTGCAACCTGCCTTTAAACCCTTTCTATACACAGTAGCACCTTTGACCATTCAAAATCTCCTCAGAAGAGGTCCACTTTGGAAGACTACTTATCAACCAGACTGCTGCCTAGGAAAAAGAAGAAGTTTGGGATTTTTTTTCCTTCTCAGGCTTTGAGGGTTTGAATTACTTGTTCTTGGTTTCCTTCCCTTCCCAGAATATCCCCTTATGTCACAAAAAAATGCCACAACACTAGCAGAACTGGGGATATTACACAAGGAGGCAAGTCAAATTCCAGCTGACAGGACAGAATACGTTTGGGAGGAAGCATGACTCCTGCTTGTATCCAGTGACCTGAACATCAGCCTTTCCCTTCCCCACTGATAAAGAAGACTGTTGCTCAAAGTCAGGACAACCACCTGTGTCTATCAGTAGCTGTGAAGAGTTAATACCCCTTTCTCTCTTATCTTTGAAGGTCACTGCAGTTCTATGACTGATATCACATGAGTTGGGTGGTGTGAGAAGACCCCTTCAGTGTAAGATGGTCATAGAAGTATGGGACAGAGCATTTCAGCCTCAAAACACCTCTCCAAACACCTATTTCTCAGCTGTTGATGCAGGTACTGAGGGCTATGTACCCTTGTTATTGTCCCAGCTCACTGGGAAGATGGCCATTTCTTTCAGCAGCACTACAGAGGGAATTTCTACACTGCTTTGTGAGATGGGAAGGTCTATTCTTCTGTCTATGCCTCTTGGAAATACTACAAGTAATGGGAAAGTGCCAGTAGAGGTAAATGAGTGCAAAGGAATAAGTCATGCTGATCGGTGGAGATAGAGGTTCTTTTCCTTGTGAGAATTAGGGATTCTTGTCTTAAGTGATTTATAAACTAGCTTTCTCTACCACAAATACTGGCCAGTCATCCTCTAGTAGCCTGCTTTTGATTCCTTCAGTTGGATTATTACTATGTAAGAAACAAGAGTAGAGAATCAAATTTGGTCTGTACGTACCCTCTTCCAGCCACCTGACCCACACTGTTTTTCAAGGTTTATGTAGGAAGATCCTGTCAGTAACACAGGTCTGCATCAAAGGTCACATCATTTCAGTGCACCAGCTCTAATGCTGCATTGCAAGCTATCTCATTTGGTGAAATTATAGCACAATTAATGGCTACATTAAAATAGAATTTGCATTGGGGTACTTATGACATTCCCATTAAAATCATATTAGTTCATAATGATTAACACTCTTTTGCTGAGCATGGAACAAATTAATCTGTGGATGCTTTGTTTTACCTGTGCCCAGGAAAGCAACTTGCAGAATTAGATAGGGGACATGCATTGTCTCTGTTATAGATAACTATTCAGTGCCTGTTTCAAACCAGAGCAGGTGGAAAGTGAACCTTAACAGGGCTCTGTGTAAACAAGAACACAAGAAATTAATAATTCACAAGAATGGCCAAGTTACTCAAAACCACACTTGCTTTCTCTATGACCAAGAGAGCCATGGCCGTTTCCAAAATTAGTGCATTAGATTGTATTTTTATCAGTGATGCTAATTATTTTGAATTTGCTGAAATTATAACTTTTCAAGTCTGTGACAGTGGAGATCAATTGTTGCTGAACACACAAATCCTTCACTTCTTCAGCCAATGCTTAGATGTGATCCATTGGTGTGGTAGCTCTAACAAAGCTTTGCGGAGTGCAAATCTTGATAGTGGTGGGAAATAAAGCTGGTTTATGTTTTGGAGTATCTGTCTTACTGGGAGAAGCTGACTGAGCTGGCACTGTTCACCCTGGAAAAAAGACTGGAAAACAGGTGATGTTGTCTACAGTTATCTACAGATGGGATATTACAGAGGAGATGGAGCCAGACTATTTTCAGACCATCATGGTTTTTCATGTTCCAGTCAAGATTGACATTTAGCTTCTTAAGTCTGAGCCAAAACTGACCCCAAAACAGCACAAAAAGCTCTGCTAGCAGCTAGCTAGCCCAGAAGCCTTTCATCCTCTGCAGAAAATGCTTCTTTGATGCCATTGTATTGCCCAAATTACTCTAAAGAAAGAGAATATTGTCTCAGTACTTTTCATTTTGTTAGCTACTTGGTGATAAAATATTCAAGGCTACTGGTGGGAAAGTGGTGTTTCCTAGCTGAGCTATATTGTTTCTTCTCCAAACCAAAATCCTATGAATTGTTAAAAGAATATTAAAAAAAGCTCACTCTCAGGCTAAAATAAGGAGCACAGAGCTCTACAACTCAACACTTCAGGAAATCGATACTCTTAAATAAAAGGTAGTTTGTTCATCGCCATATTTTTTAGTTAATTTAGTATCGCCTCTCACGTACACTTTACAGGAGATTTTTTAACTGGTCAGCAAGAGGGATCCTGAAAGATTAACTCCCTGAACATGGAGCATAATACATTTTGATTAACAGGTTGCACTGTTAACAAAATTAAGTAATTAGAGACAAAATATTCATAGATGCAACAGAAGCCCATTGCAAAGATGCAAATAGCAGCAGTAGCATAAAAACCAAGTCTCCTTGATCATACACTGCTGGGGAAATCATGATCAATTTATTCATGGCAGGCATAAATAATTTGCATGCTTTCCTTGTACAAAACTAATCTCACGTTCTGTCTTCTTTGGTAGTGACACAAGCATCATGATGGCTTAAAATTGTCACACTGTTGGAGAACTAGTGCAGAGAACCACTCAAAAATTGCCCATAACCTAAAATGTGCTTGATAAAGGCTAATCAACTTCAGGAATCACCTTAATAAAAATATCATTATGTTCATAGAAGTTATGAATGCAAAGATGCAAAGACAAATCTGTATTTTCAAAACCAAAAAGTAGTCCTAATTTATTGAAAAAAGGCACCATATTTAAGGTTATGAATTTGGGAAACAATTATCATGCACTCTTCATTATTTTCCTCAAAAAGCTGCCTATAAGCTTGGAGTTTCCTGTATTTATCTCTGACAAGAGGAGCATTTGGAGAGCGTTTGAGCTAAATCACTTCAAGTTCATTAAACAGCTGTTGCTATTTGTTTTGTTTTATTATTAAAATATTCTGTTCATATAAAGCACTTTTAAAGAGATCAACATTTCTATTTCTATGCATGATTCTTCATTTTTTTCATGACAAAGTTTAAAAGACCATATAGACTATGTTAAATTCTTCTCCACAATAACATACTTCTGATTCATCAGAAATTTAGAAGCCAGACAGGCAGTTATTGTCTCTTGCTTTTCTCTGTTGTCTTTATGTATGCACTAAAATCTGTTATACCTAATTTGTATATATATAATGTAATCATTTATTGGCATATATAATGCAGAAAGATGCTTTCCTTTCTTCAGTTTTCTGAATAGCTATTTTTCTGTACAATAAATGAGCGTGGTTTTTTAAAATATATCCTTGTGAATTTGCTAAATCTTGGCTGCAGTGTTCATGGTAAAATTTTCTGATTGTTACTTTGGATCAC
This sequence comes from Ploceus nigricollis, assembly GCA_013399945.1. Lineage (NCBI taxonomy): Eukaryota > Metazoa > Chordata > Aves > Passeriformes > Ploceidae > Ploceus > Ploceus nigricollis. The sequence goes on along the minus strand of VXBC01008768.1, from coordinate 466,821 downwards.
TGTGCAGTTTATGTGAGCTCTTTAAAAGCAGTTTCAGTATTTCAGTGCAAATTCAGAAAGCTGTTTTATTTGTCATAATAAAATCAAGTCTGCAAAAGTCTTCCACCTGAGTCACTTCCCACTTATGAAATGGCATCTTCTGTTAATATTTCTGAAGGTATTTTGAACATTTTCCTCCGTGTGTGCATAGAAAACTAGCAGATTTTTCTCCCAAGTTACACTAAATATGTGTTAGTGTACAAGCATACAGTAATGGTTAGCCAGTGCTAGCTAATGGTTAGCCTTTACTTAATCTTATCTATCAGTGCATTTCTAGATAACTTGGATGTGTAGAAAATGGAAGGATAAATTTTCAGGGCAGATTTTAAAGGACAGGCTAAGGGATATTTTGTCTGAGAGGGATTTATTAACCACTCCTTTTGCAGCTGTAACTGCTAACAGGCTGCAATGACACGCCCTAGTGAGGAAATAAACCTCCAGTTCTTGGGATTGGCACACGTTTTTGTGTAAGGAAAGGGTGCAAAGTAAAAGGTACAAGTGCAAGTCACCTCACAGTCTGAAAGGTGCTGCAAAGTGTGATTACTGTGCTTAGGTCTGCAAAGGTACTTGAGCACCCATCAGACTTGGCCTTTTTTCCCACCACCACCCTTCCTGGCCAGCGGGAAAGTCCAGGACAGCTGAGTTAACAGGGAGTTCCCAAATCGCCTGCAAAGGCATGGGAGAATGTAGTGTGGTCTGTAGTTTTTTACTCATGGGAGTAGGTCTAGCTCTCATACTTTCTCTGCAAGCATCCTCAATTACAAGGGTAAACAGTGACAACCATTACAGCAATGACAACTATGCAGTGAAATTTCCATTTGTTCTAGAGGAACAGCTCATATTTACTGGAAAACAAAGGCCCATCTCTGGTTTGTATGGCTGAAAAAATCCTCACAGAAAAGGTATATTCATTCTAAAATACTGTGGCTCTATAAGTCTTGCTGCTGGATTTTGCTTTAAACTGGGGTATAACTCCTGCAACAGGCTCATCACGTCATTATCTGTCCCCAACGGGATGTGCCATCAGACAAACAGCGCACTCTAACAGACAGAGAATTATCTCACCAACATCTACAAATAGCAGAGTGATAATATTTTGCAAATAACAGAAGTGAAAGAAATGCATTTGAGTCCTCATTATATTAGCATCCCTGTTAGAAATATGCCTCAGCTCCTAAAAAATTCCCCAGTGTATGCATGATTACAAAATATGACACGGTGTCAGTCTGTTCTCCACAGCGTAGTGTATTGCTTGACAGCTAATGTGCTTTGCTGCACTGTTATTAGCTGTCTTGCTGCAATGCAGTATGTTACAGAGAGTAACTCTGGTCTGTGTGCCTCTGACCTGCTCAGTCTCGAATTCACAGAGTTAATGCTGATTATCTTGGAATGGTAATAACATGATTTTCCAGTACAAGCCGCAAAAGCGATCATACAGTTAACAGGAGCTGTGACTGTCAGCCAAATAGCACACTGAGCACAATTATTTGAGCCATTAATTGCAGTATAGCATTTCCTCTTGAGATAACAATGATTAAAATTTATGCTGATAGATAGCTCTAGAGCAGGACTGAAAAAGAAGATTTTTGAATGCACATGCAAGTCACACCTTTGACAAGAACTTGCTGATAAGCCTGACAGTTTATCACTGCTGTAACAAGAAGGAGCGTAAGCAGCATCGATGTGAAACAGCAGCATCCAATGGACTGAACACCAACACTGGGTTTTCTAGGCAGCTCCTGAAAGATTTGTGCTGCTCTCTGTCTGCAGATGGTCTGAGCACCTCTTATGTAAAATCAGCAGGCATAATGAGGCATTATTAGACACTCAGCAGGAGCCTCTGTCCTTGTTTTTCAGGGCAAAAGCTGTGCTTGCTGAGCTGATGAAGCTTTAGAGTCCATTGGCCCAGATCTTCAGAGCTGGTCAGATAACAGGTATTGATTTCAGCAAAGCCCTGTGCATCTGGACACCCAGGCACTAAATCACTGTCACTGTATAGTCTCTGTCTCTAAGGGTTGTTAACCATCATCTAATAATGAATCTGAGAGTGCCCATTGTGGCAATGTCAATACCATGAGATAAGATTTTGTGACTATGTAAGCTTCATCCCATCAGCCACTGGTGCAAAGCAGTCCCTGCCTCTCTATAAAAGTTGATCTAAAGCCAAGAATATCACAATCTGCATTTGCACAGATCACCCTGCTCTTAACCAGCTGTGAGTTCAGCTGTGGCAGTGCAAGCTCAACTGCAAAGGCCTCGTTGGTGCCAGCAGCACCCACTACCCCTGCTGCTGTCTGTGGGTGGCCAAACCATGGGAATGGAGGCAGCACGGTGGGGCTGGAGGGACTGGTGGTGTCACAAAGAGCAACCCTCCTCACCTGAAATACTGAGAATATCATGGAAACTCCTGAAACTGAAAAAGCTGCAGAATTAACATACTGTTGTGCCGTCGGTGAACTGCACCTGCATGCAAAAACAATGCAGCCGTGAGCGTGGACCCGCACAAGTTGCAGCAGTCAGCAATACTCAGCACAGTTAGTCCAAATGCTCGACTGCAGGATGGGGACTGCAGGATGGGGATCAACCCTGTGCCACTTTTATTAACCTGTTTTAACTTTCTAAACTCAAAAATCTGTATGATGAGGAGCCATCATGAGGAAAAAACACTGCTGAAAATCAGCTCATGTTCCCCTTTAAGGAAAACCCCCAAAAAACAGACTCTGAGACTGATGTATTCTATTTTTTTTTTTTTCTGTGAATGATATTTTGGACCCAAACCCCTATCCTGTAACATAGCTCTGTGTGATAATCTGTATGTTGTTTTTAGGCTTGAGTAACTGACACTACCACACTGCCAGAGCAGAGAAAGCTTTGGTGATCTGCTCCCATGTGATGTACAGATTCTAGGGAGTCAGGACAAGGATAGGCAAGCATGGCTATGCTCTGCAGCAAAACGTGTTTTCTTAAAGACATTTTTTCTAAAGGCAAAAAAACCTTACAGGGTGGTAATAAATTGCTCTAAGTTTTAAATGTTAGAGTCCATCTTATAAAATGTGATGTCTGTGTGAGGGTCCTTGGCTCCTGTGCATTCCCTTGCCTATGCTTATAACTCCCTGAACATTGCAGTATTGCACCACTATATGGTAAGTTCCCTAGGTGCACAGAAGACCCTCAGCCCCCACATCTTTTCTATATTTTTGGCTTGTCCAAGCAGCTTGTGGGATGAACTGCATGGAAAGTCCAAGTGTCTTTCCCATGAACAACATCCTACTTACCAATAAGCTGAATATATTCTAACTTGACCCTTGTGTTCAAAAGAGTCTATCAACCAGCTCCTTCACCTCTCTTCAGTTCATAGTTTAGAATGAAGAACAAAGGTTCATGAGTTTGGATTTCTCTGGGCTCTGTAATTAAATAAGCAAGCCACAACAGAATAATCAAATTGCATGTGAAGGCATATTGTTATAAGTTTGAAAAATAGTACCTATGAGAGATACAGAGAAATAATTAAGAATACAGAATGTCAAAGAGATGCTGTAGGGTCAGGATTTTCTTGTTATGGGGGACAAAAATTATCCTTCATTCCTACAAGAAACATGAAGATTGCAAAGATAGAGTGATAAACCCCACTGCATTGTGAGACCCTGAGAGACAGGAAATCACTTGTCCTTTAATTTTAATACTTATTATTACATCACTGAGTGTCCACTGCCCATTAGACACCAATTACCAAATTAAACCAGAATCCATTGGCCATGTCTCACATGTAACTGCTTGCTATGTTTTTCTGCAACCTGGCTTCAATGGGAAAGAGATGTGGCAAGTCTTTAAACAATCACCAAACAATGCATAAAATGTGCCTATAAAATGACCCTCTAGAGCTTCTGTTTGGTGTTTGACAAACATTTCTTATAGATGTGTATCCCAGCCATCTGCTGGTTCCTGCTCTATTTGTTTTCTCTCTCTGTGTTGGTTGTTGGTATTCTCCCCACATGGCTCTGCTGCTCAAGCAATCCATCACAGTAATCCATCTCACCTCTCATGTCAGTAATGTTGTTGCCATTCAGGCAGCAAGACATGGGTAGAAATATGAAATAGAAAATGACCCTCTTATGTCAAGGAAAAAATAAACTGAAAATTGTTCGTTGGTTAAGTCTGGTGTTTTCAGTCTCAGAAATCATTCCCTATTGTCTGGCGTAGAGGAAGTTGTCACATCTGCACAGCTTGGGTACAGGATAGAAAAAAAATCTTTGAAAAATGTCAAAGCTGCTTTGACCCAAGAGTCACTATCTAGGATTTCAGCTTTGTTTCCCAGCAATTACTGTAATTCTCCAGACAATTATTTGCACTGACTCATGAAGCAAAATCTCAACACAGATAAGGAAATTAACACAGTTTTTCAATTTGTAAAATAGACTAGAGTCCAACAGCCATAACTTCCTCATGGTTCAGTCTCTACCTGAGTTTCCGAGTGATTTCATTGAGATTTGCTTTGCACTCCCGTTCCTGAAAGCCAAATAATTTCCTTATTCACCTGAACTGCCTGGCCTCACATCTCAGCTCAGACCAGAGACCACACAATCGCAGAATCATAGATTGTTTTGAGTCCTTTGAACACCATATTTTTGTTCCTATTTTAAGGACAACTTCTTTAATTTTAACTTTGATTGTATGTTAGAGAACAGAGGACTACCTTGCTACTGGCACTTACAGGAAGGTGAAGCTGCACACGATGTTAGGAGATTGCTAAGTCCTGCAGCCTGACAGAGGCAAGGCTGCCACATCTCCATAGCCCCAGATCCAGCCATCAGTGAGGGTGCACTGGTGTCCCCAGAAGGCATGCATGAATATAGAGCACATTTATCCATCATATGTACATATATACCTAGCTGGCCACACAGAGCAACAGAAATAGAGAATACAGTGCTCCAAAAGACACAAAATGCACCAATTGCCTCATTCTGTCCTCCGTCTGTCAGTTCAGGTAGAATGTCCCATGCTGGGAAACATGATCCTGCAAGATGAATTTCATCAGCAACTGGGCTCAGACACTCAGCAGTTTCAGCAGTTGCCCTGGGTTCCCAATTTCTTCAGCTGCTGGCACTTGGACATACAAGCATCTGAGGCATCATGTGGAAGCCCTGCAGCTGCTGCTATGGAAGACTCTCTGATATGCAAAAACACACACACACACACTCACACACAAGGGTGGGTCTCAGTTGACATCCAGATTCCACAGTTTCTCTGATCTGGACCCTCTGGTCCCTCCAGCAGCCAACTTGGTCTCTCCAGACACCAGAGTCTTTTTTTCACCAGAGAGACAGAGGCCTCCAACCCCTCGTCTCAGTCCAGGGGCTGTCACTGAGACCCTCTGCACAGAGGACAGGGCTGTTTGCCTACAAAAATGGCTAGAAGTGGGGTTTAGTCAGAGTCCAGGATGGACTACACTGGTCACACATAGGGCACAGCCAGGCAGGTGCACTGACCAGCCTATACATGTACATTGCATCCCCTTATCCTACTGTTTCCCCACTCACCTCTCTCCAAAACACCTTGGTCCCCCTTTCCCCCATCCTTCACAAAACATCCCATAAATCCCGTGCAATCCTAAAATATCCTTTCCCTGCCCCCCAGTGGTGATCCTCACATCCCTGGCAGCGACCCCTTTGTCAGTGGGGTGATGGCAACTCTTCCTTTGGCTTGTGGTGATGAGGTGCTCCACTCCAGGGCCTGAGGCTCCCCAGAACATCCCAGAGGGGTGAATTGGGTCTCATGTCAGTGATGGGGACACCAGGAGTCTGCATGTCTCTGTGCCTCAGGGTCCTTCATGGTAGGTAACAAGCCTTCAGGGGGTTAGCCACCCTCCTTTGATGCCCAAAGAGTCCCACTTGGGACATATTTGGGATTCCCCACACTGATTCTGAGGGCTCCTCTATGTGTGGGGACCGGCTTCATGCTGCATAACCTAAGCACAAAAACTGCTACATGATTTGCCAAAGGCTATGCCATTACAGTGTGTCAAATGCTTCACTTTAAATCTTTGTGGTGTTTAAGCTCTTTTAAAAACTTAGTCCTATTTTCAGCCACCAAAATGTTGATAAAAAAAAAAATCTAAGTTTGAAAATACTCATATGAAGAAAATAATTTAAGTACTCATTTCGTAATATATGGTCTCAGGCTTAAGTTGGTTTCTTCATGAAAATGCTGCCACAGAGTACATGTATTTCCTGTGGGATCATGTTTCTACCTATAGGACAAGTAAGAAGTACCTGAAAACTTCACCTGTGCCTGAGTCCTCTAAACAGCCAAACTAACAGCTCAGGAACAAGTTGTCAAAAATTAATCCATTCTTATGCAGCTGAACTCCTAAGTAAATAATTTTTCTTTAATTCTTTTAAGCTCCTTTTAATAGGAAGTTATTTTTTTATAAAAATAAAATAGAACAGGAAGCTGCTAGCAGAATTGTAATTTAGTCACTGAAAAAAGCTTTATTGCAAATGATTCAGTGAAGAAAGTTTTGCTTAAATTGAAATGCTGTACTCCAAAGCTTATACCATGGTATATAATACTACCAGTGAGAAATAAAACACATCATAGCCTTGCAAAGAAAATTATTACAATGTGTGAACAGTCAAATAGAAAGGGATAGGCTCCCCATGGTCTGAGGAACTTTAGTTGCTTTGCTGAACAGCTAGGCTATTTTCAGAAACTCAGATACATTACTTATAATGTCAAGAATAGTTATGAAATATCTTTTTCTCATATGTAATCAAAACTTACTCTTTCAGTTTTAGGCCATTCACCCTTGTCCTGTCACTACATGCCCTTATAAACAATGTCTCTCTGTCTTTTCTGTAGGCTCCCTTCAGGTACTCGAAGGCTGCAATTAGGTCACCCCAGAGCCTTCTCTTTTCCAGGCTGAACAATCCCCATTCTCTCAGCTTTCCTCATATGAGAGGTGCCCCATCCCTCTGATCATTTTTGTGGCCTCTTCTGTACTAACTCCAACAGGTCCATGTCCTCCCTGTGCTGGGACCTCAGAGCTGATGCAGCACAGCAGAGCAGAGCAGAGGGGCGGAATCCTCTCCCTGGCCCTGCTGCCCATGCTGCTTTGGATGCAGCCCAGGACATGTTTGGCTTTCTGGGCTGGGAGTGCACGCTGACAGCTCATGTCCAGCCTCTCATCCACCCCCAACTCCCTCTCAGCAGGGCTGCTCTCCATCTGTTTCCAGCCTGTGTCGATACTGGGGGATGCCCTGACCCAAGTGCACTTTGTTTAGTAAAACATCATGAGATTGCCATGGACCCACTTCTCAAGCTTGCCCAGGTCCCTCTGGACAGCATCCTGTCCTTCAGGTGTGTCAACAGCACCACTCAGCTTGGTGTCCTCTCAAAACCTGCTAAGGGATGCACTCAATCCCTTAATCTGTGTCATTAATGAAGATATTAAGTAACACTGGTCCCAGTATGGACCCCTCAGAGACACCACTAGTCACTGATGTTCACTGGGACCCTGAGTCATTGACTACCACACTCTGGATGTGACCATCCAATCACTTTCCTGTCCATCTCACAGTCTACCCATCACACCCATTTCTCCCCACTGTACACTAACCCAAATTAATACTGAAAAACTGCAATATCTTTAAAATATTTTATACAGAAAAGCCTTCTTGGTATGTCCTCTTTTTCTCTAGTGTTATGCTCACTCTGTCAGTGCTGTTCTGGGTACTAATACTGACAGTCAATCAGGGGGGTGTCAGCACCCTGAGGTCTATGCATGGAGAAAGTCTGGGAGCAGATGTGTCTTCCCCTTTTTCTTCAGGAGAGGTCAGATGGTTATTCTGATTGTCTTGTGGTTCACATTGCATCATTTTTATAAATTTTCTTATCCTTTTTTCTTAATTCCAAGTTATTTAGTTTTGTTCAATTCTCTTTGGAACCTCAATAACTAATTTTCTGGAACAAGTTCCTTAGAGCAAACCAGAGATTTACTCTCTCCATGTTGTCTATATAATGAGCTGTCCAGATGCTATCTTTTTTGGGTTAACCATATTTTATGCTTATCTTTCTGAAAAAGAATATGGATTATGGGGTGCATGCTTTCTTTCCAGCCCCAAATCATTGATGGAGTTACATTTACATTCAAATCTCACCTTCTCTGCCCTTTCTAAAATTTTCTTTTCCTGCCTTAGTTTTCTCAGTCTAATTAGGGAATAAATTAAATCACAATATCATGAAATTACTGGATGCACTGGCATTTAAATAAGTTATGAACATGTTGTTTGATACTCTGAATAAAACACTGGGGCAATGCAATGTTCCAGCACCAGGAACTTGCATTGCACTGTATACTTTATAATTGGCATCTGGACTTCATACAAGTAAGATATTTGGCTTAGGCCAGGAAGGGTAACAGCCATTGCTTTTCAGCCTACTTAAATTTTAATATTATTTTAATTTTATTTTTTAATTTTAAATTGTAGTTAATTTTAAATCAATAAGGATAAATGTTTCTTATTCCTTTTGTTGAATGATACATAAAAGAGCCCTACAACATGGGGAACTTATTGCTTAAAATACAAGTAGTTTTTACACAGCATTCTAATATTTATTTAAGCTCCTATGCCTCCATGCTAGAGCATTTTAACAGACTTATACAGTAATAAATGTGCAATCAGAAATACATTATATATGGTCAGCAGGTTGTGCAGCTTTGCCCAAACTGAACAAGCTGTTCAACTTACTCATCAATGACCTGGATGTGGGGACAGAGTGCACCCCCAGCAAGTTTGCTGAGGAAACAGAACTGGGAGGAGGGACTGATACCCAAAGGCAAACGCAGGGTCCTGCACCCTGGGAGGAGTAACCCCAGGCACCAGCAGAGGCTGGGGCTGACCTGCTGGAAAGCAGCTCTGCAGAGAAGGACCTGGGGGTCCTTGGGGACAGCAAGCTGTCCCTGAGCCAGCAGTGCCCCCGTGGCCAAGAGGGCCAATGGTGTCCTGGGGTGCATCAGGAAGAGGAGTGCCAGCAGGTCCGGGGAGGTGAACCTGTCCCTCTGCTCAGCCCTGGTGAGGCACATCTGGAGTGCTGTGTCCAGGTCTGGGCTCCCCAGTTCAAGAAAGACAAGCCTTCAGCTGGCAGTCCTGCCCAGCAATAGGGCCTGGCTTCAGCTTCCCAGAAAGCTGACAAGCTGGGGAAATGCTTAGCTGGCTTACTTCCTGCCAATGAGTAATGACTAAGATTGTGCACAGAGAATATCCTGAAATACTTTTCCTTGTTTGTTGGGACCTTGTATACATTCAGAAAGAGTCCTACAAAGGGTGTACACAATGTATGTACTTTTGTTTTGGGGTGGTGCTTGTAATAACAGATTTTCTACAGCATAGTTCAGCAGAAAACAATTCCCAGGATTCAGATTATCCCCATTTATTTTTGTCAATCTGTGTCTCTCAGCAGGTTTCATCTATTCACATGTGTGCTTTCAATCACTATCAGGTGTCTCATAATCATTAGAAGGCATTATCCTGACAGCATTTTCTAAAACAGAGGCACTGCAATCCATATTTTATAAATGAAGAAATTAGACACAGTAGCTAACACAGACCATCTATGATGTCCATGATGAAACTGTAGAATGATCCACGTCCTTTGAGTCCCAACAGGCATCCCAGGCTGTGAATACAATAATTCCCACTGTTAAAAGCACTGTTTTTCACACTTGAGAGGATACAGGTAACAATGAAAAATAGTGCCATCAACATCTTAATTTATATCAGAGAAATAAAAAACAGAGATAAAAAACCAGAGATATTTTGTGAAATCTGTCCATTCCAAAACATGTGCTAGGTTTGGCAAAACTTTCATTAAATCCACTCGCAAATTTCCACTGACTCATTTTGATTATGTTGACTCATTCCTGTTAAGGAACAGAACTCTTGCTTTTCCCATTACTTTGCTGCATTTTTAGCTGTTATCGCTCTGTTGCCACACAACCTTTGAAGCATGGTCTCTGTGAGCTCCCAATGGATGCAGCAAAGCTTCTAAATACTTGCCTGAAGTCAGTAGGATAACTTGAGGTGCAAAGCTGGTCAATGTAGGTACCCTGAGGAGCTGTAGGTTTCAGCACCAGTTTCCAGTATTCCCTGAAACAGGCAGGAATTTTTTCACTGACCACAGTGGGATTTGGTTCAAGTTCATTTTCACTTCAACTTGCAAAATACATGAATGGAGCAGTATATAAGGGAAATATTTCAACCCTTTTGCTCAAGCCAGTCAGCTCAAAAGGTCCACGCTTGCAATGAATGGTCACCCACGATTGCAGGAAGCCATTCCTGTGCTAAGGGGCTGTCTGCACTTTCTGAGAAGCATTGAAAACCCCTGAGCCAGAAGTTGAGCTCAGAGGCTGCCAGCAGCTGCAAAGGCAGCAAAGGCACTGCAGAGTCTGAAGGACTGTGGTGGAGGTCTGCAGGGAGGTTTAACAGGCTTGAAATGATAAAGTGGGTTGTTATCTATGAAGATGTATCATATCGATTATAGGAGAGCAAAAAGCTTGTCCCAGACCAGCAAAATATAAGGCAAAGTGAAAGAAGAAAAATGCATATCAGTTCAAATGAATATGAATGATCAAATGAAGGCAGGTGCCACTTTACATCTCCCAGACATATTAATCCATCAAAAATTACATCAGGTATTGGTTTTACCTGGGGCAGAGTTAATGCTCTTCCTAGTACTTACTATGGGGCTGTGTTTTGGGTTTGTGTTGATAACACAGGGATGTTTTCATTCCTGCTGAGCAGGGTTTACACAGAGCCAAGACTTTTCTGCTTCTCACCCCACCAGTGAGGAGGCTGAGGGTGCACAAGGGGTTGGGAGGGGACACAGCTGGGACAGCTGACCCCAACAGATCCAAAGGATGTTCCAGACCTTATGTCATCATCCTCAGCATATCAAGCTGGGGGAGAAGAAGCAAGGGGGACACATTCAGAGGGATGGAGTTTGGCTTCCCAAAAATGGTTATGTGTGATGGATCTCTGCTTTCCTGGGGATGGCCTGACCAAAGGAAGGGATGAATTAATTCCTTGTTTTGCTTTGTTTGCATGCACAGCTTTTGCTTTAGCTATTAAACTGTCTTTAATCTCAACCCTGGAGTTTTCTCACACTTACCTTTCTGATTCTCTTTCCCATGCCTCTGGATGCAGTGAGCAAGCAGCTGTGTGGAGATTAGTTGCTGGCAGGGGTTAGACCACAACATTAGGGAACACAGGACTTCTTTCTCTTTGTCACACATCCCTCTTGCTTTGCTCAAGTAGTGCAAGAGGGAAAAAAGGAAAGCCTAGCAAAGTTGTAATTTTCTTAACAAGAAACTAAGGCCTGTTGCCCAGGGAAATAGTAGAGTCACTGTCCCTGGAGTATTTAAAAGATGTGTGGGTGTAGCACTAAAGGGACGTGCTTAAGTGGGGGATTTGGCAGCACTGGGTTAATGACCAGCCTCAATGATCTCAGAGGTCTTTCCCAACTTACGCAGCTCTGTGATTCTATGAAGTCAGCACCTCTCTGTCGCTGTTAGCAGACTTCCCCGTGCTGCTCGATGCTGAGCAGGTCTCTCTTTGGCAGCACACGGAGGACCAGCATGGCAGCTGCCATGTCCAGGACAGAGCACTGGAGGGGAAGCTGTGGAGACAAGGGAAGCAGCACAGACAGTGTTAGTCATGCTGGGAGGCAGGCAGAGGAAATGAAGCAGGAACGGAAACAAACAAGCAAACCCAGCTCAAGGCTAAGCTGCGCCCAGAACAAAGGTTCAACTAAAAAATAATTTATAGCATTGTAAACAAGAAGGGAAAACATTTGGCACACAGAATGAGGAAAACAGCTGTGTCCATTGCTCTATTCTCACACCCTCCCAGCCAGCGACATCCCCTAGGAGAAGTTTCACAAGCATGCACAGAATTCCCCTGGGAGGGCAGTGGTGATTAGGACGGCGGCTGCGTTACTTCCCAACCTGTGCAGAACCTGGCGCAGGCTGACATGTGCTAATGCATTTGACATGTCTCAGCAACTGTGCCAGACTGTCTTGGGGCTCTGCATATTCTGTTTCCCTGTCCAACTCATGTTAAATGCTAAATGGAAAGAAGCAAACTTCATAGTGCACTGGGTATCTTGTGGGTTTTGATGATGAGCCCTTGGGGAAGGGACAATCTGTTTGGTTCAGAAGGCATAGGACAAAACTGTAGTCTGGACCATGAAAAAATGCATTCTGCTCCAAAGAGAGCCCAAATTATCACCTGAATCTCAGTGAAAAAGAAGCTGAAATGTTGAATTGTTTTGTCTTCAAGGCTGAGGATGTGGCTTTTCCATGTCCAAAGGACACATGTAATATCTCATGCAAAGAGATAAACATATCTAAATAATCTAAAATCATGGTTAAGGACAAAAAGCAGTGACAATATCTTGGCTACAAGATACTGGCCTAGGAAGTGAGTATTCTACACTTACCATATTCTTCCACAGTACTTGCAACTGAGCACTCCTCTGTCAGAGATTCAGAAGCCAACAGGACAGACAGCAGATTGGATCCTGCTCACTGGCTCCCACATTCAAGGCTGCTCATCCTCTGGGATCATTGGAGTTTTCCCACTGACTTTACAGAGGTCAGGTGTCACCATAGACAGTGTTGTTTTGCTGCAAAACCCACTTCATCTTCAAGAATGAATCTGTAATATGTAGAGCCACACAACCTTCTCACAACTGTCAAAGATTTTTTGTAGGCCCTACTCAGCTATTGTGTTTCAGACCTTTTGGGGGAAAAATGATAAAATTAATTTAAAGCTCTTGCATCACTCTTAATCCCCTTTCTCCCTCAAAAGGTGTGTTCTCCTTTCTGCTCAAGGAACGTTTTCTCAGTTCCAGGAAACCAAATACCCACACCATGGCTGGTTTCAGATACAGGTTTCAGATCTCTCCAGAGACACACTGGATTGGCTGTCTAAGTACCATTTCAATTCTCAAGCCCTCTGTCCAACTACAGCCTAACTTCACAGTAGCTGAGAGCCTAAGCAGACAGCAACATCCATTATGTGCTTATGTTCATGTCTGCATGCCTGTTCCAGCCCACCAAAAAATGTGTCCCTGCTGAACTGCTGAGAGCTCCCATCCCAGCCTCTGCTACTGACCCCATCTGAGGCTAAACAAGGTCACTGTCCTCACAAAACACAACAAGTACATTTCTTGGAGCAGGTTAAGTCCAAGAGCTCAGGGACGTGATGATTCCTTCTTTCTGGAAGAAAACACAGGAGCATGACAGAGAGTCATGAGTTATTCAGCTACACTCTGCAGTAATTGCGGGAAAGAAGAGAGAGCACAGACCTCATCTATGGAGCACATTGGCAATAGACTTTGAGGTCCTTCATGGTAAAGTGCTGACCTGGATACATTGACTAGGAATGCCAAGAGCAGGTGGATATCCACTGCTTTTAAATGGCAGAGATTCTTGAGGGGTCTGCTCCTATTAGAAACGTCACATTTAGCTCTCTGTGTTTTCTGAAAATTCCCTGCTTACATGCCTGAATGTCTCCTTGCATTGCACAGAGGAGTGCACAAGCTGCACTGAAGGTAGAGAGTTTTCCTGGCTGGCAGTAATAGCTGGTTGCTGCAGCAGCTAAGGTCCTGATTGATTCTGCCAGAGGAAATACATTAGAAATTATTACAACTTAACCTAAAAGGCTCAAATTTCACGAAAAAGACAACTAAGCCTCAGAAGTTGAAGGGTTTATACCTCAATGCTGATGACTGTAACAATATTTTGCATTAATTTGAAAGGGGAGGAAGATACATTTTAAAGATTACAAAAGAAAAAAAAAAAGATTGCATCTCAACCTGACATTTTAGTGTGATTTTCCTTGTAGTGAGGTCTACCAGACTGAAAAACCTCCCAAGGGAAGGGATGGCAGCTCCAACAATTGGGTGATATTATTGCTGCATTCTGTGCCTTTGGTAAAGCCTAAGACCCTCTCTCTGAACTGAATCTAGTCCAGGATATGCTTTTCTAGAGAAAGCAGAATGCCCAATAAAGCTGCCAGAATATTTACTTATTTTTTGCAGATTTAATGGCTGTGAGTTGAACAAGGATGCCATATGCTTGTAAGTCAAAGCATCCCTTTTATGTTTTGAACTGGAGCTATTCCCTTGAGCATGGGAAAGCTTGTGAAACACTTTCTTTATTTTCAGCCTCAGAGTTGTTTTATTCTACCTCTTTCCAGTCCCTTATTTAATGAGCTGTTGCGCTCCTAAGTAAATCTTTGATAGGTTTGTTCTTCACGCTGCCAAGATCACAGCAGCCAGTGCTCAGCAGTCAGCTTCTGAATTATACATTCAAGGTGGTGATGAAACAAATAATAAACAATGGTTACTGATTTTGGTCCTACAGATATTGTAGTCAACATCTGGCACCTGTCTCTTCACATGTGCACACAGGAATATTAAGTCAAAACCATCAAAAAGTAATCAATAGTCATTTCAGTAAACTTTTTGAGGGACTAAGGAATTACATTGAGGGTTACCATCCCTGGATCTTTTGTCCACAGATCTTGAAGCATATTGCAAAGTTGGTATCAGAAGTTCACAATTTAAAATGGAGAATCAAATGAATAGAATACTCTGTGATGTGCAGGACGTGTGAAGAGCATGTACTGTGGAGCCTTGTGGAAAAGCTGTTCATGTGAAAGCAGATTTTATATTTGGAATCCTTTTTTCAAATCTTTTTTTTTCTTTTCCAGAAGTTGGAAATTTCTACTAGTTTTGGTAAACTCTTAGCACAATGGCTTTATCATCCTCACTCAAAACAGCACTGACTCTCTAATTTTGAGCACCAGTCACGTTGTAGGAGTCAGGGCTGACCAGATTTCATGCAGCTGTGGAAACTTGCTTCTGAACTGGTAGAACTTCTCACTGTAGGCTGACATGGAGAGCTGGTTTTGTCCTGAATCAACTCTTACACAGAAATACTGGAGCTTCTGATGATAGCTGCAAGCCTGGTGTGGCCCATGGCTCTGTTACCTTCTTTGACTGGCAAGATTCTGGTTTGTTTTGGGTTACTAAAGATAGGATTTACCTAATTCCATGCATCTTGAGTATGGTGTCTGGTCCAAAAGCTGGCTGTTTGAGCTCCTTTACTCACTGAAAAAAAGAAAAGTGCATCCAGAGAGCAATTTGTGGTATTTTTGAACAGTCCTCCATCCCTATAATCACCCTAAAGGAAACTGAGACACCTGGAGTTAAGGGACCTGATTCCAACCACCATAGATGACTGCCAACAAGGTTTGTTCATGTCTGCACAATTCTTTGTTTGTTGCCGCATCTATGCTGAGAGATCTTCTTACATTTCCCAGCTTATTTTGCTTTTTCAACACCAACCCTGAAAACTTCAAATATTTCCAAATAGGAGAGGGGCTCTTGGTTCCTGTACCATGTTTGGGTCTTTCCTCCACAACCACCCATGCTGAGGCTTGCTTACTGCCCTTGAGCTAGGCAGGATCCCACCACTCTGGCCAGGTTTTTGAAGGCTTTCCAATTAATTTCTGGAGGATGAGGGAGGAAATTAATTTCCTTCACTATTAGCATTTTGAATCCTGACCTCTCTCTCCTGACTTCTAGTGAGATTAATCCACAGACAAAAGCAGCTGACCATACTGTGTCAAGCAGCTCTTCACAAATTAAGTATGGTTCCATCCTGACAAAATCAGTCTACTTTGTGTTTTATCATTTCTCCCAGATAGTTTCTGGTTTGCTACTGTCAGAGGTCCAGATTCTGTTTACACAAATGGAGGTGAGGTAGGACTTTCTATGGCCTGCCCTACCTCCATTTTTAAGATCTTGACATTATTGTTGTTTATATGCAAAGTAAATATGAATATGATCAGAACTGACCAAGAAAGACAAATAGGGGAAACAGATGCTCTTTCTTTCATTATCTTTCAATATTTGGGAGAGTTTGTAATTATATTTTATAATTTATTCTAAAAGATCAGGCTACAGTTTTGCTGCATCAAAGCTTCTTCACTTACAACTCCACTGCATTTCTCTGTCTTTACTCAGAGACCCACACAAGAGTAATAAATTATTTTCTTTATGAGAACTGCAGCATCTCAGGACAATTGATTTAACCACTGCTCCTGGTTCTGACTATATTACTCTGGCTCTACACCAGCATTCCTGCACTGATGACTTAGACACAAGCTTTCTATGTCCCTGATTTTTTTTGGGTTTTGAGTTAATTCAGCATTCAATGCACAGTTATGACAAAGACAAATACGTGGCTGTGCTCATTGTCAACTATGTCTGCACTATGCTATTAATTTGAAGCAATATATTTTGTGTGCACAAAATATTCTGTTTACCTGATTTTTTTCACTATTACATTACCCCTTAACTGAACTCAGAATGTTTTTCTCCATATTTTACATCACTGTCATTTCATATTCTTTTACACACCTGTGCTTTTCCTAGGTGGATTAAATTCTGTGCATTAGATGGGCCCATTTCTGTGGAAGCAGAATCACTGCTAATGCACGTTTTTGGGTGCCTATCCTTAGTTGGATAAAACAAACCCTGTTAATTACATGTAGTATAAATACCTTCATCACAGATTATCTTGAAAAAAGGCCTTCAGAGCTGGCAATTACTTATAAGAGGTAACTACATGACATTTTTAAAATCTCAACTTTTTTGCCAGTTTCCAGATGTCAGAAACATCCAGATGCTGGTAAACCTGTTTCAAGTGAGAGAGTGAAACTCGTCTGAGAGGAATGGGGAATCATTAGGAGGATACATGTGAAAAGCCAAGCAAACAGAATGGAAGAAAGTACAGATGACTGGGAATGGATGGGTCCTCCAGCAGCAGCATGCAGAAATGGCCTTGCAGCTCACTGCCAGACACGAGCTGGAAGAGCAGTGAGCAAAGATAAATTTTAAAAAATCAATATTCGGGTACTATTCATATTGCTGAAGAGATTGTTTTGTCTCACGTGTACTCTTGTATTGTGACTCAGACCAGTATGGAGCAGGAAGTGTTAACAGAGAGAATATTTTATTATGCTTTTGAATGGTAAAACTGTTGGAAGGATCATCCTTTGTCCTACGTTAGTAGGGGCCTGGCACTGTGACGTGCTGATGCATGGCAGGTGTTCTTTGAGGTTGCTGCAGTAACAGCAATTACAGCAGCAATGGAATGCTTGACTTTATTGGCTTTCTTGTGCCCACCTCTGGCAGTGATGGAAGACTACAAGCCAGTCCTTTCTGCATGGACTGTACAAATAAACCCTTTTACCACACACTTTCTCCCACCCTTCTTGCAGGACAGAAGAGGGTAACTGTTGTCTGCTTTTCTTCCTGCTAAGAACAGAAGTAGCAAGAAATTTTGTAGCTCTATATAACCTTTATTAGGAAAAAGACCTCGGTTTTTCAACATGTGTTGACAGCCACACTGTTTGAGTCTAGATATCTGTAAATATCCTATAAGACTCCCATAAGAAATAGAAAGAATTTCACCCTTTAAATGAAATAGCATTGGGCTTGATCTTCACATACTTAATGGGTCTTGCCATGGGAATGCAAGGTTTCCAGATCGGCCCCATATCAGGGATCCCATAGGGAGGCCAAATGCACAAACTGCAATGGAAAAGTATGGTTGTAAATAATCTTGTAGAGATAGTTTGCAATTAACATTATTTAGCATGTATAGGGTATCCTGTGTTAAATAGACTTGACTTCCTATTATCAAGGTTTTTTGCCAATATCATGTGTATAAGAAGAAGGAAAAGTTTAAAACAAACTGAAAGATTATTGTTTGGACTAGGATTGTAAATGGGTGCTTATTTATGATGCTGTACTGAGTTAATGGGTTTTAGATTTTGCTATTTGTCTGTTCAAGAAAAAACCTGAGCATAAAAATACCATCTTGCTGTTTCTGAATGGTGATGACTTTCCATGGTATTGAGATCATCACGCTAAACACTGTAAGAATACTTAGTGCTGTTCACCTCTACACATCAATTTACTTCATATTTTTGGGTTTTACAAATCTTGAAACTGGAGATGGCTAGGGGTCTGTCCGTGCACAAAGGCCCTGATGAAACCATGAACTGAAGCAATCTGGTCCTGTCATGGTGAGCTGCCTCTTTTACCCCTTTTGTGCCTCTGCTGGAGGGGACAGGAGTAGCTGCAGCATTCTCCACCTCTCTCCTCCCTGTGTGCTGCAACCCTGTGCTATCATGCACTGCCCTATCAATGCCACAGCTGTATTTTTTTATGCGTTTCACAGAGTGGCATTTTGCCTCTTGACTTCTCCCAGCTTTTTCTAGGAATTACTTCTTGTGTGCCTGGTTTTGCACTGCTTCCCAACAATTTGAATCTAATTTCCCCTTTAACAACATTAATGCACTCAATATCATCTTTCACAAAGCATTTTGCTCATCAGCTTTTCATTGATTTGTGCTAATATGGTGATGGTCAGGAGCTTTGTTCTCTGCTTTCATTACTCTTACACAATCATGTCTTTACAGTGGGACTGACAAGAAGAGCAGTCCCTAATGAGAGAATAAAGAGGCAGGTGAGGATCCCACTTATGCAGTCATGCATAGCACCCTAGCACTCCCTCTGCCAAAGCCACCTGGAGCTGGGAGATCCAGGGTGACAAGTCTGCTCCATCCTCCCCATCTTGGGAGTTTACAGGGGGGCCTGACTCACTAATGCACCAGTTAAGCACAGAGTGTGCACATGTATGAGTAAATTAAATGTGCCCAGGGTCTTTCTTTGGCCCTGAGACCCACAGGGCTGAACTAACTTGTGTCCATCGAGTGAGCTCTCAGAGCTTCCAAGATCATGTGGCTGTATCCAGGCAGCCCCTTGGAAATAGCCCTTGTGTCATATCCAGGAATAGTGTGGGTGAGGGTACTGGCAAGAATGAAAAGCATATAGGGAACCCTACTAACCGGTCATTTTAGCTCTTGTGCCCATGAACATCTTTTCACCACTGTTTAATCCACAGTCATCTGTGGTGGAGGAAGAGGAGAGAGGTATCTACCATATATTTTTGTAATATTCCATCACACTGGAACTTCCTTTATCATTACCCTGGAAGCAGCAAGGATTTGCAACCCTGTGAAAGCTGTTTAAGGCAAAATGGACTCCTAAACATGGCTTAGCTACACTGAAAATTGCTAAAAAACATTTCTATCAGCCCCTGCTCCATCTCTCAGTCTTCTGAGTAAGATCCCACCTGGTGTGCTGGCTGGTGCTGCACTAGCCTCCCTGTGTGGCTGTGGAGGGCCCTGCAAACCTGTGTACAAGATGTGACATCCTCAACAGCAGCAGTGCTGGGGATGGGAGTCTGCCTGAGCCTGGGAACAGGTTGGGCAATAGGCACTTTCAGAGGCAGCTGCCTGATTTTGACTCACAGCAAATCATATATGATGTCATATTGAAGAATCATCTGTAGTCCTTAATACAAAGCACGATCCCTTCCTGACTACTTCCAGTGTGCAAGGAATTAAACTTTATTTTTAAACCTGTGCCTTATGTCTCAGTCAGGAAGGGTGCAGAGCTAGCCTTTAATCCCTGAAGGAAATATAAGTGAGAAATATTTAACATTTAAGTGAGAAATATTTAACATTTTGCAATCACTGTAGAATCCTTCTTTATTGTTCAGATCCTGTGAATACATCTGAAGAGACTTGGACATCTAGCTCCCCAAAACACTTACTACACAATAAAGGTGAATCACAGTTTCCAAGCTCCTGGAGCTAATGCCTGTTCACACTAGTCCATTTTGTGCATTGCTCACAAAACAGGTTTTTTTACTCTTGACTGCTCAGAGCTTTTGAAACAGGCTCCTACATAGGAAAAGCATTTCTGATTCCTGTAATTTGTATGAGAAGGATTCAGTGGGACTGTTTTTTCCTGTCTTTAATTGCTTCCTCATCAGCTCAGTTCACAAAGCTCCCAAAATACAGCAATACTGTCCTTCAGCATTTTACTTTGTCTTCATGTGAAAAGCTCTGATCTGATTTTACCCATGGCTGAAAAGTATGGTGCTTTACTTTACTGCAGAATAATGACAGCATACGGATATGGAGACTTATCAAATGGTATTCACGCATGAACGAGCAACTGCAAGTATTGGCACTGCCAAAGGAAAGCTGTCAGGGAAAGATCATGTCATAAACCAAGAGAAGCTGAAATTAAATTAGATGCCAAACATATTGAGCATACCAATAACAAAATGATTCTTTCCTTTTAAGAAACCTGAAATGGCTATTTTTCATATGCTAAAAGCCACACACCATTCAAATATTAGAATTATTTATAATAATTAATAGATGTTAAAAGCATGGAACAGGTCTGAGCTGCACACGTACTAAATGGTTATAAATGCATCACGTACATAAATACATGAAATTGGCAAAATAATGAGCTGATAAACTCTGTAATAATTCATTATTTATTGAAATGTCTGTTAACCATCTATTAAGCCCCTATGTATAAATTTATATATGAAGGTTTAATAAAAATGACTTCTTTCCTAGTCATGTAGGAAATAATGACTCAGAATATAGCCTGCAATAGTACTTAATGTTTACTATAGAGCAGTACAGTACATGTTATGAGATGATCTGAGAAGAGTCTATTATTAAGGATTTGTTTTACAGAGCTGAAAAAGAAAACACAGTTGGGTTTTGTGTTGATTTTCCATGACTAAGAACTACACTGTGAAATTGGAGGAAAGCTAGGAAGAAGAAGGTGGGTTTTCTCTTTTCTGTATCACCTGCTAGCAGAAACAACATTTCTGCTAGATATGGTCACCTTGTTTTTTACACCGGTACAAGGAGTTTTAAAACAATAAATACTCCTGGAAAACACACATAAAAATGAGTATTTGGAAGCATTATGCAGTCTCCAGCAGGGTGCTTTCCCTTATCCAGCTAGATATATAATTCAGTCTCAGAGCCATCATATATTTTGTGTTTGCAGGGGCACCTTGTGTTCCGGAAGCTCAAAGCCCATTACAAACAGAACTACCCTTTCCCAGTAGGCTGGATGATTATATATTGACATGAATATTTCACAGAGTGATGAAGGAACCCAGCACCTTGCTTAGAGCCACACAGATGGCAGAGTGCTTTATGCCAGTGGAGATCAGTAGGATGCACCCTGCTCCCTGAGTCTACTGAGCAGGCTCCTGCCCAATCTAAGGGCTGTCATGCCGCCTCCGTTTCTCAGATGTGATGCAAATGTCAAAACAAAGAAGCTTTGCCTCTCAGTTGCTGGTCTTGCTGCATATTATTACCCTTAATGAAATATCAGTTACATCCCAAGGTCCCCCAGAAAATACCCAGCATGCAACTCACAAACACATAAAAGGAGAAATATTATCTGTCTGCAGAAAGAAAAAGGGTTAACTACAGTAATTTACATCTCATCCCTACACCAAATAGACTATAAATGAGAGAATGAAATTGCAAAATGTTTTTGCATGGTTTAAGAAAAAGCAAATATACAAAAGCTGCCTAATTAGGCGAGAAGCTAGGACTGCACAGATGTTTTCATCTGTTCTCATGCCATCAGGAAGCATTGAACAACCCCACTACAGACACTGTGAGGTCATTTTTTCAGAGTTCTTTGTAATTATATAACAGATAGCTCTTTGGAAAACAGCCCTTATTAATGAACCACAAATAGACTCCTCCCTGAGGCCATGTTAAAGCACATTGTACTCGTTGTGAATAGAACACTGGAAAGATGGGACGAAAAAATTCTCTTATAAGCTCATACAAACTCCTCATAAAATGCATATCTATTATTCAATTTTTATTATAGCAGTGCTTATAAGGAATGCATTGAGACACTTGTAAACTCTTAAGTAAATCTATATTTTAAACATGTGCAAGATTTGGTTCTAGATTTCATAGAAGACAATGGATCTGCAAAATTCAGCTGTAAATTGTTTGCATTTTTAAAGTTTTGTATTAGTCCTGGAAAGATTTTATTAATTTTTTTTTTAAAGTATGTTACCATAGGATACTACAGCTGTGGTAGCCTTTATAGTTCCATGGTTACAGTTCCTACAGATTCTTAGTTCTGGTCTTAGAGACATTTATGCTGAAATATGTGAAGAAGAGTTTCCATTGTCAAAAGTCCAGAAAGCTGACCAAGTCACTCTGAAAGCCCTGGATTTCTGCATCAGTTCTGATTATGGTCACTTAATAGCTCTCATCCCAGATAGCTGTACTAGTTTAGAAATACTACAGATTCTTGTGGCCCAGGCTGTGTCTTCAGTGCCTAAAGTTAGTCCTTAAATCTCTTCTTTGCCTGGATATTAGAAACTGTGGCTAACAAGAACCACTGAAATGTGAAGAAGCTTTAGGTGCTTGGCATATTTCAAGATGTCAGGCTGCTTTTACCTAAATGCTAATTAAATATGTCAGATAAGGTAATGGAAATTCACAGCACTCTGAAAATTATGTTTATCCTTATTTTGGGTTACTGAAGAATATCCAAAGCCAAGCAAAAAGTATGGCTAGCTGACAGTTTTCTCATACATATAGCTAGAAATGACATTTGCATCTTTCACTTTTACACTTCTCCAAACAAAATCCTTCACTCAGCCTTCATTGTCAATCAAACCCAATCCATCTATAGCTCTGAAACACCAGGCTTTTATGCTGTGTGGGACATTTGCCTGTCTGCTGAAGATGTTCATTCTGAGTACCACTTTGCTCTACCCTAGGCAGTAGAACAAATTATCAGCTGACAACATGCAGCAAGGGACTAAAAAGTCATCTGAGTGAATGCCAATATCTTGAATTCAGATATGTAGTGGCCTTAGACTCTTCTCATAATCAGTGGAGAAATTAGGGTGCCTAGTGTTTCTCTGATGGATTTTATCCTGAATAGATGTCTAGAATGGACCAGCTGATGCACAGCACAGATTACCGTTTCCCTCCAGTCATTATGAACACACTAGAGACACAAACTCAGCTATAGCTATTAGTAGGGATGTCTACAGCTAGTTAGGATGAATCCCTCCTGTGCTTCTGATGAATGACATAGAATAGGCAAGGCAGCTCTCCGACAATGAACTGAAGCCTTGCAAGAGGGAGCTCCTTTGATCTTACGCCTTTTCATAGATAGCATTGAATATTCAGATAAAAGAAGGAAGAAGACTCAGTGTATAGCAATGTGATAAATATACACAAGAATATGCTGGAGCATTGCAGAATAAAAGGACAATCGTTAAGGCAAATTTTGGGTATAACTGCAAATTTTGTTGGAAAACATTTGTGATCATCACAGATGCACTTGACTGAGTAATTTACCTCTTCCTCAATAACATCACCCTTGACTACAAAATACAGAGGGCAAAAATGAGTTAACACTGGAACTCCTGCACTAAATAGTCAGGGAAATGCAAGTCAGGCTAAATATTTTGTATGATCCTCTCTTAATAATCTCAAACACTCTCGTGTTTTCAAAGTGTCACTTAAGCCTACATATTCAGAAAGAATTCTCTGAAGAAACAAATATTTCTCTTGTATTTTTCAAACTAAACTTGGCTCTTGAGTTTAGATCTTTGTAACAGTAAAATCTAAGAAATTTTTTATATAAAACAAATACATTTATATGCAATCACTTGATTCTATCAACTGGGTCCTTATACCACAATGCAGAATTATTTCAAATCCTCCGGTGTAAATATCTCAGCCTTTTATTTTTTGGTCTTGGTGTCAGAATGACCATATGACCATCAACTGAGGCATTTTAGAAAGCATCTAATATGTGTTTTGGTGCTATAAGGTAATAAATGTAACACATCCAACACTGTAAGAGCAGCCAAAGCAGGAAGTCTGAAAGAAGTTTTTGGCATGAACCTTTTTCACTATATTCATCTAAACATTATTTTTCAGTGGCCCCAACTTCTCTGTGCAATATAAGAACATGTTTTGTTATCTTTATCTTCTTATGACTATAGCAAGACCACAGGATATTTAGCAATATGATGTAAGTAAGCATAATGTAAATCTGCACATGCAAATTAAACTTTTCTGATGTAATAAATTGGTAGGACCTTGCCAAGATTTATGCTGGGGGGAATGTTTGGGTATATGCTTCCCAATAATGTGTATGAAACTTGTGCAATTGGTTCTCAAAAACACAAACTATCTATACTCTAAGTAGGCCCTCCTTGAAATAAATTCCTCACACATGCAGTTTTTACTTACTGGTAGTGACTGAAACAAGGGAAGTAAAAAGAATTTCACGGCTGAGTGTGGTTAACAAGCATTACTTAGAGTGGATAATATCATTTGCTGAAATAATAAAAAATATCTGCTGAGCTGAAGGTTCAAAAAACCTTGATAGAGGTATAAGAGCCAATGTGGACTCAAAACAGTTTTAGTGAGAAAGAAAAGAATATAGAAAGGATTTAGAACACTCTCAAACTGGATTTTAGTACTAAAAACCAATCCACAATAATTTCTGAATCTTCACATAAGAAAATGAATTTTCATTTTAATTACTGTTGGACTATTATTTTACTGCAAAGGTCTGTTCCAAATACACCAGCACAGAACTCTGTCTCAAAACTGAGCAAACGTTTGTTGTCTAGGACAGTCTTAGCATGATGTTCTGAAATCCAGGTTGGCTCACTGGCTCACTGTGTCAAATGTGTGTTACAAATCCTTGGATCTTTCACTAGTGCCTTGAATACACTTCCAAAGATAAAAATGGTGCTTGTTTTTCTGCACTTTATCCAGTGTGACATTGCAATTTCAGAAGTCTTTTTTTTTTCCACAAGAGCACCACTAGGACATCTAAGAGAAGACCAAGCCAGCAACTCAGGTTCTCCTCTGCCTGAAAGTCTTTGATGTGACTTACAGCATATAAAGTCCAAACCCACAACATTCATCAGCATCAACCAGATTAGAGAAGGTAATGAAGTCATGTAGTTGGGAGACTGCTGCCTGGATCAAATCTCTAGGCATGTTCCAGGTTATTACAAAGGAGCTGAACCCAGTTTGTCCTAGCTTGTTTAACATGGCAACAGACTCCTCAAATTATTCACTGTTTGGCAGACACATCAACACCAAAACACCAAGCATGTAAATTCAAGGATTGACATATGTCTTCTCAATCTTTGATCTGTGGTCTTGACTAGTTCCCTCCAACCAGAGCTTTTCCAGAAACTGCCTCCACCTGCAGTGTGTGTATGGTTATTGTCAGGCTGTGCATACGATTCATCAGCCTTGACACAAAAATATGGGTTTTTCATACAAAGTAACTGGATTTTGGCTTAAAAATAAGTTTTCATAACAGCCATCTTTCTGCTGATTAAGTCATATACCTAGCACAATCTATGCTTCTTATTTAAATAACTGTTAAACTGAAAGAATTTTTACATCATTTAAACTAGGAATTTGGAGCAAGAAGAAGAAGTAATATAAAGTTTGCTGTTCTTCCTAATACAATCATTCTTGGAGAAAGTTTCAGAAGCAGGTGCAGCAGCTGTGAACATCAGACCAGCTCTTTGATTTTCCTGTCATGTAATTTTTGACAAAACTAGCCTCACCATTTGCTTTGCAGCTGTTAGGCAGTATTGGGTTGATTTTTTGGATGCAGATTTGTGTTAAGTGCTCTAGTGACCCATCCAACAGCAATAATCACATGTGCCAGACATTATTCCAACATGGATTGTATTGCTAAGGTAGCTTTGAAAAAACGCTTAGAAGTGTTTAAAATCCCTTTCTGGTCTTCATCTGTTCAAAAAAACAACCAAGCTCACAAAGGACCATATAGTGCTGCTATGGTGCTGTCAATCCCATGAGGT
Organism: Ploceus nigricollis; assembly: GCA_013399945.1. Taxonomy (NCBI): domain Eukaryota; kingdom Metazoa; phylum Chordata; class Aves; order Passeriformes; family Ploceidae; genus Ploceus; species Ploceus nigricollis. The sequence goes on along the minus strand of VXBC01008768.1, from coordinate 440,906 downwards.
CAGGGAGTTTTATCTCAATTTATATTTGTAGCCAAATATAAAAGTCAAACAAGCTTTCAGCTTGCAGCTGATGAGGTCACTGAGCTCAAGGTAGTATATTTTGATTTGTTCTGATAATTCCATCATAAATGATACCTAAATGCTTATGACGGTTGCACAATGTTTTTGTAGCAAGAAGGAAATGGGCATGTGGCAATCCTTTCTGCTTTCCCAGTAGGTTGCCCAATTTAAGAGAAATCTCAGTATTTATGACAAAGCTGATGCCCACAGGATTCCATTTCTCAGCAGAACAGATTTTTCATGAGATAGTTATATACCACACCACGCTATACCACACATACTGTCCTCTACTTTTTGCCCTTGTGAGTATATACTCTCAGGCAGAAGGTCTTGTACATTTTCTGCTCTTAATTCTATTTCATCTTTACAGTCCGTTTTAAATTCACCCTCACTCTCCTAAGCATAAAAAAATAAGGAATGCAGTTTTTTATTAAAGGTCTAAAAGCAAAGAAGACTTTTTCAGAAAAAAAGGGATGATATAAGTTGATAATATCTGAAAAGACTTTCTGAATGAGTATGGTTTACTGCCAATCTTCATCCAAGAGAGATTTTAATCCATAGGGTCATTTGAAAACTTTTGCAAGTAATGGTCTATGAAATGATTGTAGGGAAATAAACAGAAAATTGTTAAATGTGGATCAGTGAAATTTAAAAGTATAAAGACCACAGAAGAAAAATAGGAAACAGTGGAATGAGACATAAGCAGCTGGAGATACAGAATAGCATCAACTGACAGAGACAAACCAATAAAGGACAGGACAACAGTGACAAATCATGCAATATCAATCAAGAAAATTTCCTGATGAAGATTCACCAAGAGTTCTCTGATCAACTTAAAATCAGCAGTCATGGGCAAAAGATCAGAATCTGGCCGTACATGACATCCACAGAATAGAATGGAATAGAATCGTTCCAGTTGCAAGAGACCTACAACCGTCTTCTGGTCCAACTGCCTGATCAAAACTTGAGCTGATCAAAAATAAAAGCACATTATTATGGCCATTGTTCAGATGCTTCTTAATGGCTTCGGGATCTATCACTTCTGCAGGAAGCCTGTTCCAGTGTTTGTTCACCCTCTCAGTAAAAAAAGGCTTCCTAATACCACACTTGAACCTCCACTTGTTTTGTTTGGCTTTGGTTGTTTAGGTTTTTTATTAAATGAAGGCCACCACTGGGCTTAATTTTTTAGGATTTCAAGTTGATATGTACCGTGATGACATTGTACATGAAAGTTTGCTGAAGAAGAAATTTTTTCAAGAGCACTGTGCAATACAAACACAAAAAACCGTGCAGGTATTTTTACACAAGAAAGTTGAGTTACTTGCTGTGTGTCTTTCAACATATCAGTGAAAGATATTTAGATACCAAGATCTTTATGACATCCTCCTTTAAGTTCAAATTGAGAACTCCAGGCTCTCAGAGACAAGATAGAGAGAAACTATATTGGGACAGATACAGAAAACTATATTTTCTCAGGAGATAATGGTTAAGTCAGTTTACAGAAGACATAAAGGCATACTCAACATGGTCCCATCACCCCATAGACTTAACCTGGGTTACACAAGATGCCTATTTGCAGTGAGTGTGTTTCCTATTTTCCGCAGGCACACTAAACTTCCTTTGAGTGAAGCAAAAAGAGTGTCTCTTAATGTAATACAAGTTTTACATCTGGTGCTTAAGACTTTTTAGCTCCATCCACTTTTCAAACCATCACTGCAGGTATTAGCCACTCAACAGCTTTCATTTGCATTGATCAGTTGACACAGTCTATTCCCAAGAGAATTAATCATTAAATTACATCCTAAGAGATACAGGAACAGCAAGCTCTGTGATAATTTTATGCCATTCTTAATTTTTCATATCTCCTAGGTGCTGCAGGCTGTGCACACGAGAGTGTTCATGCATCACTTAGTAATGAGACCTATGTAAGTTTCCAAAACTTCTTTCTCATTTTCTGTATTCAAGTAGTGTGAGAGCTGCAAAATGCCAGATGATTGCTGCACAACCAATTCAGCCTATGAATATATAAGCATGTCCTATCAAAATCAGAAAATCTTTTTGATTCATAAACTTCTGACTCATTTTTGTTTCCTTTTTCACCAGTTTAAATTGAGAGTAATTCCAGGGAAATTGGCATTTCATGAAGTCAAAAGTCACAGCCCAAAAGATGATATTGAGCTATATTAATATTCATTCACTAGCAGATTAACCTGACCTATGTAACAAAAGCATTTTAAATAGCATAGAAAATACAAGATATTAACTGACTATACTGATTCTTTGATAACAACAAACACATCTGAAATGTTACCATCAAAGAAATTCTGATCGTTTCATATAAGTTAATACATCTGATTTCCCTTTCCATGAAGGTTGAAAAAGAAATTTCTACAGTCATCAGAATGACTTTACAAGTCATGACAAAACCCCCTGTTTTTTTGTATGCTACACTGGACTCCACAAATACTGCCCAGACTTTTTTAGGTTCCTGAGACTTCTATGAACCAAAACACATTTGAGATACTGGAATAAAGTTAAAGGTTGAAGAAAAGAGGACACACAGGAAGTGTGTGAACTAGACTTCTTGGTCCTGCATTGTGCTGCTGAGCCACCATATGGCTATGGTGAGAGGTTCCCAAGTGCAAAGAGTTTCTAGTCATCCACTGAGATTCTTTAAATGGGAGTAGAACTCCCATAAATTCCTCTTGCAAATTCACGCAAGAGAATTTGCTCTGGATAAGTAACTCTACTAGCAGAGAGCATTTGCCTATGACAAACACTATGAAGAAGTACTTCATTTTGCAGCTTCAAAACAAATAACATGGGGTTGTGTAACTTTGTTCTCTGGGTGCACAACATTTTCATTGTCATTAGCCATAAGAAGCCCTCTAAATCAAGCTGACTAAGCTCTTTCTATCAAACTGGTCACGTACCTCTACTCAAGCCCATCACATAACAGGTTGAACGCTTGTCATGTGGTCAAAACATGACAGTCCTTGCTTTACCCATTTACCCCTGTCTGATGGCTTCTGAAATAAAAAGGCAAGAGGGAACAGGCTTATGCAGATGAATTTTTCTGGAAGTCCGGATCCAGTATCCTGAGCAGAGGTTGACAGCCTCTGAATGCATAGGTGTTTCCATAATTGCTTTGTGGGTACATTTTTGTGGGTGGTCTATATGAGAATGTTTGAAACTATTTGAGATCACTGAATATAAGGATGAAATATAGGAGATACTGTAAATGTCAAAATTTAACATTGGCATTCTTGTCTTTTACTGGTTAGTCCAGTGATAATTTATTATGGATTTCTTTGTAAGCAGCCAACAGAAAGATCAGAGGGAGAGGAACACAAATTATGCAAAGCTTTGAAGCAATGTCCTTTATGCAAAAATTCCACAGCTACAGATACAGTTTTAAAGGAGAAACTGAAGGTGAGGAAGGTAGTCTAAAAACACCCATCTAAAGATAAGCCCATCCTGCTCACCTTCCCCTCTTTGCCAGCTCCACTTTTGCAAATTCATGGCTCACGGCAGTTCTCTATTCCAAAACTGTGTTTGTACCTTCAAGTTTTGATCTGTCAGAGCACAACAGATTAGCCTGGGCAAAGGAATAACCTTGGCTTTTTGAAAATAGACTTTGTTTCTGTTTCATAAGTTCCCTGGAAGCATATGACTGCAACTTTTGCCCTTCTTAGCTTTCCTTTCTCTAACCCTGCATAATCTTTAGCATGCTCAAGCACAGTTTGAAGTGGGTTAGTGGTGGTTTGTAAATCCTAAAGGTATATCTGCCAGTTAAATGTTCAGCTGTATCTAGTTTGGCTATTAATTAAGAGTCAATTAAGAGTTTCCATAGCACCCAAACAAATCAAAAGAATAACAATTACGTTCTGAAGTTGGAGGGAAAAGCTACAATAATTGTTTTTGCTGATAGTTCTCTTCCACATTTCAGTAAAGAGGGACAGTACAAAATTAGCAGGAAAAAATGTATTGAACAAATTGCAAGGCAGGGAGATATAACAAGCTGAAAGAATGAGTTTCAGGTGAATGTTTTAGCAGACTGAATAAGAAAAAAGTGTTAAAACTTTGCCTATAATAGTTGCTTTGAAAAAGGTACATTAACTCTTTGGGTACTTTTCAACATGCCATATGGAGAAAAATTAAGTTGCTGCAGCTCCAGTCAGTAAAGAGTTTGGGTTTTTTTCAGTCTCAGGTTTAATTTTATCCTCACATTTTCTAACACCAAAAACTCTTGAAAAGTTTCATTTTCTTTGTTCAGCCATCCTGAAACACCCACTGAAGAGAGAGACAAGCAGCCATTGCAGTATCATCTCTTCAGGCTTCCTGACCGCCAGCCTGAAGTAAAAGTCATCACATCAACAGAAGAAAAAGTGATAGACTGCCTCAGGGATATGCTCTTCAATAGCCTAACTGATAGATTTAATTGTTTAGGATCTCAGAGATAATACAGATTCTGCCACCATATTTTCTTGTGTCTGTATTGGCTTAATTGATTTGGGAAGAGAATATTATACTTCAGAGCAAGCCTCAGCATGGACTTGCCTTTAAGTTGGATATCACAGCACAAATATGTCTGACACCAATGGGAAACCCAAAGGTCACTATTATTATGAACAGAAAACCTCAGAAAAGAAATCTGCAATATCCAGATAGTCAGCAGAAGCCATATACTAAGCAATAGGTATTTCTTCATACAGAAACATACCTGAATTTCCCTTTTTTTAGGGCTACCAGACAGGTGACTCTTCATATAAGCTCTAGTACCCAACAAACAATTCCTGTATTAAAAACTTGTTTAAATGGTTTAATGGCCCCCACAGTTTCCTGATCATAGCTGGGAGAAGGTAGGACTTAAGATGTATGACTGTATGTAAGTGTATAGTGATTAGAAAGCCCAGGAAGGAGCTTCAAGGGAAAAGATTTAGCAACTGTAAGTGTATCATGCACAAAGCCTTGTAGGAACCCATTTCTTGGTTTCAGGAACTGACATCCATCCCAAACCCAGTGCATTGGTCTGTCCTGGTGGAATATCTAGGCTCCCATAGCAAGAACAGGGGACCAGGCAGAACCCAGTGTCCTATCCCCCATAGCAAAAAGAGTGAAACTTTTCCACTGAGTGAGCAGCAGCCAATATCTCTGAGTCCTTATTGTTCCCATTAACTGTCTTGGAAGATTTTGTTATAGTCCACGATGAGTCATCTGTGCAATTATAATAGCAGAGCAAATCAAAGTGATAGATGAGCCTCAGGTTCCCTTGGAACTGAATGACACCTCAGTAGCCACAAAGAGTGACTGGGACACAGCCAGTAATGTCTGAATGACAGCAAGTTAGGCTATTACTGCAGTCAGCTCCTATTGACAGTGACAGAAAAGAAAAGGTGCATAAAAGCTGCTCAATGGCTCATTGAAAGGAGTCTCGTGGCTTCCCTTTACAGAAGGTAACACTAAAACTAGCCTTTACTGGAAAAATAATTGGCAGTCTTAACATAGGGAACCAGTAAGGCTCACAGTGGGGTGGAGGGATTTCCAACAGCGCTCCACATGCTGTTTTACAGCCAGCAAGATGCTCTTGTCTTGAAGTTGCTCCCAGTCAAGCAACTTCAACTGATTTTTAATTCAAGTACAAAGAAGAATAGAATGTGCAAAAGAACATTTGTTTGTTCTTTGGGCAACGGGAGGCAATGCTGTGCTGTTTCACTGAGAAGGAGAGGAAAGTGCTATTGTCCACCTGCAACACAAAAGCTTCAGGGTACACACCTCCTCTGGTAGGATGACCTGCAGTCTTCAGGTGCCACCTGTGCCCACTGAACCAAAGGAAGATTTAGTTTAATAGTTTGATTCAGGTCTATCAGCAGGATAAGTTGTTTTGATGTGTTATGTTTACATATTTTTCTTTTAACTTGAATTTTTTTTTATATACTTTAGTAATAGGGGAAGTCACTTTGGGAGAGTCTTTCACTTTGAAATTAGATATTCCTGCATCTATTTACCAAAACTGTTTGTTTCTGCATGGAATACTAAACACAGAACACCAAATGAGCTTCAGCTGCTTCTTCACCCTTGTCTTATAAAACAATGAAGCTTGTATTATGGAGTAGGAAATACAAAACTGGTAAAAAAGATTGGTTTTGTTTGTCATAAAGCATGTATTTATGAAATCCACTGCTATATGGGGTTCCTACAGCCTAGAATCAGACACTTATGGAGACCACTGAGTTATCAAAACATTGTGGGACATGGATTTCCACACTTCAGATGCTAGAACAAGACCCCATCTGTTGGGGAAGACCTTAAGCTATTTGTCTTGTATCCCTCTGTTAAAGATATATTAGCCCTGGAACACCTGCTATTTCTAGTCCACTGTCAGCATTGAACATAGTGAACATCCACGTGTAGACTTGGAAATGTGGATTTGCAACTTCCTTGCAGTTCCTCAGGTTATAGGCATCAAAATGAATAAAAGATCCTCTTTGCCTAACCTGTTCTTATCCCATGTTGGCTTCAAATTTTATTTTTTCAGATTGTAAGCTGATTCTTTCAATTTCTTATATATATATATATATATGTATAATTTGACATGAGGTGAGTTTTACAGACAGAAGCAAACACGGTACATACTAATCTGAAGTTATAGTGAAAGCTCAAAAAGATAAAAGAAAAAAAGGCCTGTAGTCTCAACACCAGGTGTTAATCAAAGCTTCTACAACACAAACTATATTTTACATGTACAATGGAAACAAAATTAATAGAAGTAGAAAGTCAACACGTGGATCTGGAAAGGTAACAAGTCAGCTAATATTTGTTAATGGACACAGATATGTTTTAGAGTAAAAAGATTCTATTATGGTGTTAAGTGTATTCTGTAAGCAGTTGCTAATCATACTGTCTTAGAGCCACTTCTCTTGCAAGAAATTAAACTCTTCCACTCTCTCTCTAACTTCTCACAGGAGAAAATGAAGTACTATGAGTGTGTCTCACTGAAGGAAATCTCTATGGGAAGTCAAGTTTTGCCTCTGTAAGCAGTTCTGAGCTGAAAGCTTAATAGTGCTGCATAAGGACCTGGAAAGGGAACCTGATACAATAAAACCTGCAGGCAAGAAGATGAGCAAAAACAGCAAAGAGAAAATACACATGAATACTAGAGGAGCCATAAACTGCAGCCAAACTGATTGATGATGAAATTTTACAGTTTTTTGTTTCATTTACATATTATCCAGTTTATAGGAAAAAGAAGCACCTGACTACTAAGCACACCATTCATGAGTCTTAGGTACTTTGTGCAAATACATAATTCATGAAAAAATGTGCTGCTGCGTGAAAGAATGACATTGACCAGCATACTCCATTTGAACCTGGAAAATGCATACAGAAATTAATCACCAAACAAACCACACCACAAATGTCTACCTATCTGATTTATCTCTCATTTTCCCTTTTTTTTAGCTCTGTTCTGGGCTTGTGAGAAACCAAAATTAACACTGCTGGAGTTAATTTAAGTATCACTTAATAAAATAAACTATTATTTCTTCACTATGAGAGTGATGAGATACTGTCACAGGTTGCCCAGAGAAGTCGTGGCTGCCCCATCCCTGGCATCGTTCAACGCCAGGTCAGATGATTGTCTGAGCAACCTGGTCTTGTGGAAGGTGCTCCTGCTCAGGGCAGAGAAGGTGGATGGTCTGTAGGGTTCCTTCCAATCCAAAGCACTCTATGATTCTGTCATTATGATGCCAAGCACTGATCTCAGTTAGCTTTCTGCTAAGATAAAATGTTTCCTGAGTGAAGCCTGGGGAACATTTAGTTTTAAAAGGTTCAGATCTTTAAAAAGCTGATGTCAAGACTCTTAATTTTTTTTCAAACAGACCCTGTGGACTAGGACTCAAGAAAACAGAGGAAGTCGATGAGAGAAAAGAGAAACCTCTTTTATTTGTTCTTTTCCCAGGCCTACGAAAGATAGACGATCTGAGACTGATTGACATGTTTATTCAGACAGAGGAAGCTAGAAAACAAACTAAAGAAGTGATTTCACAGTTTCAGGTCTTTTTTTGAAATTCAACTTTAAAAAAGGAGGAAACACTGATAAAACAAAGGTAGCCTGTGGCTACTTTCCATATTCCAAAACAAGGAACATTTCGTGACAGTTTTGTGTTTGTGAAGAATTTACCCTTTTACATCCATGCGTTGTGAACTGGGGAGTGCAAGGCACAAGATTAAAAAGTAACTGCACAGAAAAAGTCTCCCTCCTTGACACTTTTTTCTAACATCATGAGAATATTAAAAAAAAAAGCCCACATATAAAAGTGACAGATGAGGAAGTTCTAGAACACAATAGTGTTTCTGTGGCATCCACTTAACCTGGGGAACAGCCACAAAAAATTCCCAATATCAAAATTTCAACAAGACTTTTTTTTTAATAAAAGGTATGATGAATTAAAAACAAAACAAAAAAAAATCTCTGAATGGCACTAGTACAGTGTAAAAATTATGAGAGGATATAAAATTCCATATGCTTCAAATATAAAATACAAACTCTCTCAGGATGGAAAAGGCATTTCAACATCTAATAAACAAGGCTCCACCATTAGTATTCCCACAGGCTGCTCTCTCCTACCACCTGCTTTGCAGCTGGATATGACTTGACAATCAGAATTTGAAAATGCAGAAGGGAATGAGGCTTACACCGCTTCTCTGGGCAGCTTGCACCAGTGTCTCACCACTCTCAGAGTAAAGAATTTCTTCTTAGGAGCTAATCCAAATATAGTCTTGTCCAGTTAAAACCATTAGACCTTGTTGCGTGGCTATATGCCCTTGTTAGAAGTTTTTCTCCAGGTTTCTTGTGCATACAGGAAGATGCTGTAAGGTCTCCCTGAAGCTTTCGCCTCTCCAGGCTGAACAACTCTCAGCCTTTCCTCATATGAGAAGTGCTCCATCCCTCTGATCATCCTTATGGCCCTCCTCTAGACTCAGTCCAAGCGGTACATGAACTTCTGTTACGGGGCTCCGGAGCTGAATTTATGTAAAACTTAATTTAAACACAGTCTGTACCAAAGTCTTAAGAAAGGGATGTGAAAATGCTTCCAGGTATGTTTCATGCACTTCTGTTGATGGTGGAGAATTGGTCTGTTCACCAGATCCCTACTTCATTTCTCATGGAGAGATAAACGGAGCCTTTGCCATGAATAGTAACATTCTTATTTAAATTTCTTTCCAATTCTTGTTCCGATCTCCTTCCTTGGCAAGCCTGCACCACATTTCACTTTTCAGGCTGCCTATCCTCAGTGTGACTCTTTCCCTGGCCATTAACAGATACTGCTAGCTCTTTTCACAGTTTCTCCATTCCCACTGATGTTTAAAAATCTTCATACATGCACAGACCTTGCCTGCCTCTTTTTTTCCCAGCTGGAGTATCCATACTTTATACAGTGAAAATGGTACCCTTTTTGACTCTTTGGTCCCAGGTCTTTGTGTCACTATTGACTATTCCTCCGGCAAAAACTTAAGAGACATGGGGATTCTTTGATAATGTGTATGTACTGTCATGTCCTCTCTGATGCACCATTTTTAAATCCACTGAGTTAACAGAAACTCATCCCAATTATATTATATATCCACAGCTTAAATTTCACACATAAGTTTTCCATCCATTGGAGAAGTCTGAAGTTTCTTGCACTGCAGTGTTCCTTTTATTCTCTACCAACCTGGCTTGTGTTCTTGCTCCTTTTGAGATAGATGAATTATTTTTTTAGACCCAAACACTAACTGGAAGACAGTAACCGGACACTTTTAGGAGTGAAAAATGGATAGGAATTAATATTTGATCCAAAGCTGGATGGCATAGAAGGAGAAAATATTAACTTGGAAGAGATCTGTGGGGACTACACGATCCAAATTCCTGTTCAAGTCATGGAGTCTGATTAGGCTGCTGAGCAACTTTTCCAGACCAGTTTGCAACTTTTCCAGAGATGGAGAATTCACAGCCTCTGTGGGCTCTGTCACATTCAGTTTATAAAGTTATTCCCTTATGCCTAGTGGGAATTTCCTTTATTTTGACTTGCAGTTGTTTTTTCTCGTCTGTTCATCATGCATCACTGAGAGAATCTAGTTCCATCTTTTCTATAATTCTCTTCAGGTAGTTGAAGAGAACAGTCAGATTCCCTTTCTAATCTCTTCTGCAGCTGAAAAAAGCCAGCTCCCTCTTTTCATACATCTTGTGGTCTGGATTCCTAAGATGTAGTTGGATCCCAAACCCAGACATACTAAAAAAAAAGAGCAAAACCATATCTAATAAATATTTTCTCTCAACCTTTTCTGTTGTGAAAGGATCCACTATAGCCTGGTATTCATCACTTGAAGAATCACTGCAAGTAATTCTTTCTTGGTAGCCTGTTCTCATTTCTATTTCCTGACAAAGCTTCCATCTGAGTTTCCCTTATGAATTTGACCTCCATCAGGAATTCCTGTTCAGCCAAAGTGATCTCCTACAGTGCCTGACTCTTTTCCTGATGATCAAGATAGAGGAAAGAGGCTCTGAAGAGGGAGTCAATATTCAGACTCTCCTGTAAGCAGAATACAGACAAAAGTGCCACATCCATATTATATAGTGGTTGGCTTGGGCTCTCCTCTGGGCTTCCTGTGGCTGCACATCTCTGGCATAAATGCTGTTCCTGACAAATGTGAAGTACTTTGTCCAAAACAAGGAGGCTAATTCTGAGATATGGGTGAAGTTCTAAATATAAAAGGACTCATGCCTTTTTCCCTAAGTCTGCAACTGCTTATCTTGAATGAATAAGGCTATTTTGAATAGAATGGTTAGATTTCAGCTTTGCCCAAATTTTGCTTTAGCTTTGCCAAGGTCATCTTTTAGTGTGTTTCTGTTCATGCTTATCTTCCTAAACATATTTTCCCATGCATCATATTTCCCATACCTGTATTTCATTCACAATTATTGAATCTTTTCCAGTAAGCAAAGCCCCAGAAAGTATGGATATAGAGAAATTAATAAAGAAAATATATATAAAAACAATAATAAAGATGACACATATAGAAAAATTATTGTGAAATATGTAGTATTATTGCACATAGGAAGCATATTTCTTGACTGGATGAAATCAGCTGAAACTATTTCTGTTCTTTTAGCTCATGAGTAATGGTTAATAACAGGTCCTGGAAATACATTTCTCTTGCCGTGATAATTCACTCAATCCTAATTCATAACGATGAACTTCATCAAATTTAATGCTGCCTTTACAGAAGAGAAGGGCCATTATTTCTTTTTCAGTGGTTTTAATTTCACTTCTTCTTTAGAATTTTCATTCAGAAAAATAAGTAAAGCAACTCATTAATTTAAGTAGGAAGTTCAAAATAGATGCATCAACACATAAATATGATTATGGTGGTCACTATATGTAACAAAGCATAACTCAGCAGTTTTTAATCTTCAAATGCACACAGCTGTAGTGAATTTAGCAATACCTGCACATACATCAGGGTGAAAATACAGGGTTTATGTCTTGTTTTGATGCACAGCAAAATGTATTTTTCCTTGATATTTGCATTGATTTTGAACTCATCAGTATTTAATATCTTAGTTAATATTTACTGATTTTTGACAACAGGGATCAACTTGTGGTTCTTACTTGGTATGTGCACTCAAATGAGGATTCCTGAAAAAAGGCAAGGCCAAGCAAAAAAATAAAACAAAACCCAAAATAATCCCCAAAAAACCCCAAAACACAAATTAAATAGAAATTACTATTCATGGTAGATCCCTGGAGAAAGAAGATCATAGAATCACAGAATGGTTTGGGATGTAAAGTACCTTAATGGACATCTAGTTCCAGCCCCCTGCCATGGGCAGCGACACCTTTCATTAGTCTTATGATGAGAGACAGAATCCACTAAGATCATGTAAGTTACCATACAGAAGAAAGCAGAAGTCATCACATCACTTTTTTAAATGTCAAAGTTTTTGGAAACTTGAATATTCACTTTCCAGAAGAATTTCTTAAGAAAGTAATGACATTAATGGTAACTGAGATGAAGCAGGAAGGTTCTGGTTAGGATCTCCTGTATCCATGCATCTATCTTAGATGTTTCATGCATAACACACTGTTTTATAGTTCCCAGTTTCTTCTCATTACTCATGGAAGAAAAGGAGCTTGAAATTAGCTGCCTGTAGTTAGTTGAGATTAATACCAACCTGTGGTTACCCAGGCAGTAAATTTTAGTAAAACAATCAATGTAAGAAAACAATAGAACCAAATTTACCCAGTCCCAAGGTTTTGATCATAATAAAAATATTTTTGCTATGTTTGCATCTACATATGTATGCACATATACTTTCCATTTATCTTCATATTGTTTTGAACTGCCAGTGACTGGCATCATCTGCAGAAAAACAGCTGCATCATCTCCAGAAAAGCCATCCCTCTCTTAATTTTCAACCAGAATGGTAGACTATGGATGGCAGGCAAATGATTTCAGGGTCTGATCACCATCAGACCCTGAAAAGTCTTGCAAGCCCACTGGAGCTTTCTGTGGGCAGTGAATTGTAAAACTTTAGACAAAAGAGTCCTTTATTGATATTTGCTGTACAGCTGCAGCCAAAGTGGAAGCATTTTATATGATTTTGCTCCCTCTTAAATGCTTAGAAGAAATAACTGCCCTATCACTTGTGAGTGGTGGCTGTGACTAGCACTGACTACTGAACTTTTGACAATTGCACAGAAACCTTGGGATTTCACACAGGCTTCTGCCAAGAAGCAGAGCTTTAATTCCTATAACTGTGCTCTGCTCCATTCTGCTTGTGCAGTCCAGAACATGTCTTCTCGGAAAAGTTGATGTTCAGTGCAAACACCATCATGAGGATGGAGAATTGAGGTTTCTGGTTTGTATTTACAGCTATGCCAATAAGGCTCTCATGAATCAGCATTTTCTGACTTAGCCTCTTTGTTGAAAATAAATAAGAATATAAAGCCCAGAAGAAGCAGACAAAACTATTAAGAAGCTGAATACAAGATAAACCCAAATAAATCTGAGCAGTAATAATCCCAAAAATCAGCCTGGTTGTTGATAGATGTGTTGCTGGGTTGACATAATGCAATCATAGTGAGCAAAACCACTGACAGTGCATTGCTGGTTTCTACCAGAGTACCCATACCAGATATCCACATAGCAAGATTTCACAGAAGCATAATCATCCCAGTTGTAAGGGAAATCATGAGGCCACCTAGACCACTGTCTTATTTGGAGGGGGTCAGTTTTCAGCATGAGATCAGGTATTATGGATATGTCTAATCTGCTCCCGAAAATTTCCAAAGACAGAAATTGTGCACTCTCCCTGGGTAATTTGTTGTAATGTTGAGCTATACTCCTCATGCACTTTTTTCCTATGATTTCCTAAAAGGGGAAAATTTGATGTGTTACATTTGTTTAGTCTCATCACGTCAGCTGCAAAATAAAGGCTAGTAAATACTGTAAGTCGGATGTGGGTGAAATTTAGATGCCTAAATCCAAAATCAAGCTTACTGTTGCAAGAGAATTAACAACAGAAAAAAGGGTAGAATTGTCTTCCTCTGCAGGGCCTGTATTTAGAAGTATGTCTCAAATGGAGGTGCAGACCTATTTTCTAGGACTTAAAACTATGAAACCCCCATGAAGGGAATTTGTCCTGCATCTTTAAACAAGGGGCTAAAAAACAAGACCTTAATAATCATTCTTTGCCTCAGTATTTCCTGGAATTATCTTAGGTTGTTCAATGGTCAAAAAGTTTATAATGAATAATACTAAAATACTCCCTAAATCTCCTAAAATGAACATTCCATTCCATGGGCCATCACACCTAAAAAGTTTGCCAGTCTTCATTGACTGTAATCACTGAGGTAGAACTGACAAAAACAAACTTCACACCAAATTCAGTTCAACATTTTCCATGGGAAGACAATGGTGAGAAGGAATGCCAAGATTTTAATAATAAAATAAAATTTTAAATGATAATGTTAGGCATATCTTCCACAGGGACCAGTCATGAAATTTAACTAACTGTCATATGCTTTGAGATTCTTTGATACCAAGCACTGTGTAAATGTAAATTAAAATGAGTCTTTACAACAAGTAATCAGTGAAATTCATTCCATACCTGATTCTGGTAGGGTTATTCGGGGAATAAATTCTACTGAATGCAAACCTGAATAATTATTTCATTGGCATTAGAAGATGAATAAACATTCGCTTTCAAATATCAAATAATACCACAAACTAAGTACCCAGGACAACAACTGTACAAGAATTATGATCCATAATTTTTACATGTTATTGATTGATTTCCTGTCTTTAAATCCATGATAAATAATTAGACATTATTTTTAATGATTTTTTTCCAATTGGTAGTGTCCTTTCCATAGTGTTCAAATGGCTGAGAAGGAATGTATCACTTGGATACTGTAAAGTACATTCTATTTCATTGAATAATCTTCTGTCTTGCTTCTATTTAAATTAATTATAACTTTTTTATTGCCTTAAATAGATTTATTAAGGGTAAACTACATATTCTTAAATTTGGGGGAACAGGATATAGATTGGGTAAGAACCAGTGTGTATGAGTTTTAAATTTTCTTTTGAAAGTACTTTGAAGTTTGTGGAATACTGTCCTGGTAAAGTCTGTTTACCATTAGAGACAATCCTTTATCTGATCCAAATAAACAAGAATCTTTGTTAATTTTCTGTTAAAGTCATTTTTGAAGACATACTGAGATAATAAAAATACACAAGAATGAGGAGTGCCAGGAATACTCTCTTTACTGCAGGCAATAAACACCTTTCTACTCTCTCCCGTTCTCTGCTTCTTCCGTCTCCACAAGCACCAACTGCTCTCATTTGAATATGTCTCATCTAATGCATTCCACTGAGGATTTTTAAATTCCTTATTTCTACTTCAGATCTGGAAAGGGACTTGCCCATCTGAAAGCCTGTCACATTCTTCCAGCAAGAGATTGTTTAATAAACATATTACCTCTGCCTATAAATACTGTTCTGATATTCTCCAATGTGTAGAGATGTAGATGAATCTGTCCTTGTGTATTCAGCAAATGCACCAGAAGATCCTTACTTTGGCAAGCACCATTTCACAACGCCACATATCACAAAAACTTAATACCGTAATCATGGAAAAAAGAAATTTGACACACAACCCTTAAAATAAAGGTAAGCATTATTCTATACTGACACAAGGAACAAGAGTTAACTGTAAATCCCATAGTGAACAGGAGCATTGAGGTTCCTTCTTCCCACACAGAAGACAGTAAGGGAAGTAGGTTACATCATTTTTATTTCTATAATTGATCATTTGTAAGAATCATCTATATGTAGGAGATTTTCATTAAGTGAACCTTAACTGTTGTCCAACACTGGTGAGTATTATTGGTTTAATTATACACTATGGTTAATTCATCAATTCATTGATTAGACTTCAGTTGTCTTAGTCTGGAGGAATGCAATACTCAAATTTATTTAGTTTCATTACAGTTATAGAATTTTAAACCTATTTTGATAGATTTTGATTTTTTTATTATTTTGCTATTAAGCCCATAAAAAGGACAAGGTTTTGTGGTATTTTTTTCATTCAAAATTGCAATAAGAAGCAAGAAAGAAAGAGGCATCTAGGCAATTTCTTCCTTTCCATCGTTTTGCTTCAAAGCCTCATACTCATATGCCAAAAATGAGAAGTTATATCCTCAGATAAAGAAATCATCTCTGACTAATTAAGAATCAATATCAAATCACCTTGTTTACAACTTCAATTTAAAAACAAAACATAGAACGTGCAAATATTCACGAGCAGATTCATCCCAGTTAATTTATGTGGGCTAAGAGTTAAATGTCTATTCGGAGTAACCACCTCACTTGTATCAGCAGAGAGAAATAAGAGCCTTTATTTAGCATTTTATCTTATACTATGAAAGATATCTCATTTAGGTAAAGGTCTCTGTTCTAGCAGGAAGTTGTCACTGTCTCCATTAGCTGTCAAGGGAGGCCCATAATGAGTTCAGACCAGGCATTTAACTTTTATACATAAACTGGGCTAGGTAGAGTTCATGCCTAATATAGATAATTCCCTACAATTTTCAGCTTTTTTCATTCATGGAAGTTAACCTGAAATCTTAGAAGAGCAATCTGTCTCATAAGCTTTAAGTATTTCTAGTTTCAACCCCAGATCAGAATAATTAGAAATTACATTCCTATTTCTGCTCAGTTATATATTGCAATGAAAGTGCAAGGCACCTTAAAAGCCTTGTAGCAGCAAGAAAAATCTTGAGAATTCTTAAGCATCTTAAGATGCTTAACCAAGCAGCATGAGAAATCTTAAGATACCGGTTTCAGAGAGAACTGAGAACTGACTGAAAACAGAAATACCCGATCCTTGAGCTGAAGTGATTGTTAAGAAGACTTTAAGCATGCATAGGGTGCAAACTTTACGGTGGACTTTTCCACATTGCAGAAAAGCCTCGCACCATCAACAAAGGGAAGAAAGAATTTTTCACCATGGCTGGTCTGGGTCAGGATAAATGTAAGCATTCACCAGTGTGAGCTGGTGCCCGCTGCAATTGCTGAGTACCCTTGCTTAGAACAAGAGGCTTTTCATGGTTTCCATGGTTTTAATGGGTTCCGTAATGAGCCACAAAATGCAAACCTCACTGCACATCTGTAGCCAGCAGAAACTACAAAACAGAATAAAAAATCACCTAGATTTTTCTTTAAACTTTGGATTAGGAAAGAAGTTCAGGCAGTTTCCTCTGGGCTGCTTTACTTGCAAGAAAATGAAAATTGATTATTAGCCAAATTGTTCTTGATATTCTATAAATAGCACTGTTCAGAGGCAGTTTCCTCAGGAAAAAAAGTAACTTGCATTATTTCTTTCCTAGTAAGGAACCGTTTTCTTAATCAAAAATCCTAAGCAAAGCTTTTACTATCTGCAAGAATTAACATGCTTATATATTGGTTCATGAAGAATTAGGGTCACATATCAAAGTCATGGAGGGAAAAAAGATCAAATATTAGTTAGTAGAAATGGCAAAAAAATCTGTAATTCCTAAAGAGCAAAGAAAACTATAGTATATACAAACTGCATTGACTGTGTTCTTGTGCTGGCAGAAATATAACTAATAGATTAATTTGCAAGCTAGAATACAAATTCATGGCAAGTGGAATTGCAGTCAGGAGTAACAACAGAGCAGTATTTCACTATCTGACAGCTTATGCTAAATACACTTTGCATTTTAATGCTGCTGCTACTTGCCTGCCTGTTCTTCCTTCTCTGTCAGGATGCAGGTAACTTTTCCTGACAAAAAATACTGATACTAAAGGCTATGACCCACCACAAGTCATCTTAAAAAAGCTCTCACAAACATTGAGATGAGATGCCAGACCAGCTCAGACCACAGTCTTTTCTCATTTACCTATTCAAATACATTTCTTTCCTGCAGATGTTAAGCAGAGAGCAAATGCTCTCATCTTCATCTAGAGACTGTGAATAGTTACTCAAGATGGTGTGTAATCTGTCACTAATCCATCCAGGTAGCAGCAGTTCTGCCTGCACACCAAGCCACCTTGGGATGGACTGCATTTTACCCATTAAAAAGACTTGAAAGCATTCAGATGGATGAAGGTGCAGAATCAATTTTATATGCCTGTCAGAAAAGGCAAACCTTTTGTGTAGCATGTAGATCACCAGAAGTCCAATATTTTTAACATCTTTCACAGTACCTATGTACTCTTACGAAATTCTTGGTAATGCTATTAATTTGGAAAAATCATGGACATGAATGTTTTGAAATCCTGGAATATTCCTATAAGGCAGGGCAGGATTACTTAGTAAGAATGCATGTCTCCCCTTTCCTCCCACTGAATTTAACAAGCATTTTGTTCCTCTGTTCCAACTTTGCAAGATACATTATACACTTAGGTAAGACTCAAATCTCGTGGAGATTGCCTGCTGGGTCCAATTGCAGACATCTCTGGAAGCAGGTATTTGTACAAAAGCTGCTACCTCATCTGATCAACCAACACCTTCAAAGCTAAAACACAACTGTCTTTAACCTGGCTGTGACCCTCAAATTATGTGTGAATCCAGCACGGAAGAGACAGCATAACACACTGCCTAGGAAGCTGAATTTCATAATGCAAGAAGTAAATTAGTATTAGGAAAACAGTAGGGCCAAAGCTTGACAATAGTGAACATGGCAATTAAATTCCTGTGAAGTGTTAGTTATTTGTTGCCTTCTTTGGAGTGAGTGGTTTACCGTCAGCTTTCTGGTTTTCACTGAACATAGCCCTAAGTTGACTGATAGGCAGTTTGCCCTTTATTTTCAGCAACTTTTGTCGCACTATTTTGAAACCAGTTTCAGACTTCCTAGAAATTAAAATTCCAAGCACTGATTTTCTCATTCCCTTCCTCTGAAAAGGCCTTATGAATTTCAGCAAACAAGCAAAAGAATAGCAGAAGACACTGAGGCAAGAGGTGACTTGGGGATTCTTGCAGGAGTATAGAACAAAACAGCACTTGAGCCGACCCTGCCTTTCCCTCTACACACCCTAAAACTTAGGGATAACAACTTGTACCTCCAGCACCTTTGCTTGGAGATACAAGTTGTATAAATGCTCCAATCCCTCCTTCCCAACCTCCTCCCACAGCTGAGTCCTGATGCTTTTATTTCTTCCTCCTACCTTCAAAATTCATCCTTCTGCTGCTGCGAAGTGCCATTTAAGCACAATACATGCAGGAGCCATGGCCTGAGGATAATCCACAAGCCATCTCTATTCTTTGCCTAAGCAGCGTGTGAAGCTTAATCTGTACCTCCACAAGAAATGGTGCACTATTTTGTGGCAGAGAACCTGCAGTCTATGATTAGCTGGAGAGATTATCGAACTTTAACTGTCAATAAACACAGCTATTTTGAGATTAATTTGCAACTGCCGAGTAGCTTGAGTTCCTGTGAGTATGTTCTGTGAAAGGTATTTAAAGAGAGTGGGTTTCTTCAAGGTTGTTTGTAGGCTTTGGCACAAATATAAAGGAGAGTATCTTCAAGAAAATAGCACTCCTAGAATAAAAAATAAGATACAGAACAAATCCACAATAGATAAATAAATGCAAAATAAATAAAGATTAAGGAAAAAAGGAATAAATATGTAACCTGTGCAGCTAATTGCAATATATATTTTCCTTCTAATGGATGAACTTCCTATAGCTGTTTGTGAGTGGGATGAGTGTGTGCGTCTGAAAACATAATTTGTCCCTTAGGGTAATAGCTGTTGTATGAGGACAGAATCACGCTCTGATTAGACATATTTCAAATTGTCCATGTTTGTGCCCATTAACAGCTGGAGGTAGAAGGCAGTCCTAATTAGTGAGAGTGTTGGAAGTTTTTAAAAATAGAGATTGGAGAACGTAATGGCTGACTGGATAAATTAGGAATTAAAATTGTGGTTTGAGCTGTCTACTTCTGAATCAGCCATGCCGTGGGAAATCGTCTAAAAGAGCCTTGTAGAAGAGCTCTTAAGATACCAGTTTTGAGTGAACTAAGTACAAACTAGAGCAGATGTTCTTTTCCCTTCCCCATTCCCTTCATTAGCTCCAGTGAGATTTGGTCCCAAAAACTGAGATTACCATAGATTTTAGCAGTGTCAAGTTTTGATGCTTATTCCTGCTTAGGATTCAGCTCAGAAGCAGCACAGTGGCTATGGAGCTGGATCAGCTGACAAAAATGCAACCTCCTCCTTCCCCAAGACATAAGTCAAAAAAAGACTTTTTCTAGAATACAAAGTACCCAAAATGCAGAAAGACAAACAGGACCTTAGAAAGACAGAGGAAGAACTGATAAAATGCTAAATATTAATGAAGTTTTGTCTTCCTGCTTCCAGACACTTCTCTTTTATATTTTCCCCCATTTACATACTTAAAAAAGGACTCTAAAATTTTATGGTTTATTTCCCACCTCAGAAAATAAGTTAAAATTAGAATGTTTCACTGATAGCATTCTAATTAATTTCTTGATTACCTGCAAGCATCCTGCTTTGGGAGATACTCAGGCTTGACTGGTGATCTGAGCAATAAGACTTTCCAAAGTCATATTGGCAATATCAGGGTGAAAGCAAAGTGCCTTTCCATCCATTTTAGAACAATCATTCTATAAAAATATGTCATGATTCAGGTAGATAAATTTCAGGTAGATCAATACAATTCAGGTGTATTTTTTCACATTTCACAGCAGATGGGAGTTTAGATATTTATTGAGAGATGAAACCAGAGGCTTAGTCTAAAATATAGCATAGATGAAGAGGGCACAGCAATGTAATCCTTCTGGGATACCAGGGATCAGCAGTGTCCTCAGTGCCAGTTAAGTTAATTTGGAGCAATACATTTGAAGCTCACAATCACACAGTACAACAGGATACTTTCCACTAATTCTGCCAGGAACAGGAGAGGATGAAAGTTCAGCTTTTCTCAGGATCAGGTGTGCTGTACAACAGAGAGAGAAAAGTCAACTTAGATTAAACAGAAGCTGCCCCTACTGCTCTTACTGTCTCTAGAGAACTGTATTTCTTACACTTTGAAATTGCATAGTTTTCAGTCAGTACCTTTTCTTTCCCCACCACCACCTTGCTCCCATCCAGCATGCTATGACCTAGGAGAAAAAATGGGAAATTTTTCCAGAAGTATTACTGGACAGACTGCTTAGCCCATGCAGCTATCAAGTGAGCCATGCCAGAGAGGACTGGTGAACTTGTAGGACAGTCAATTTGAATAATTTACAGTAAAATGTTTAGGTTAGCCAGTGCTTTATAGACTGGCATTTTGAACAGCTTTGTACATTAGCAAAAAACTCTTTACTTACAAAAATTTTAAGTTGCAGCCTTTGTGTTGTTATTGAGATGAAATTTAAATGCACTTTTATCAGACTTTCTTTGTAATTTTCAGAAAAGACAAAAATCCATTTTGGTAATTCCTTATGTTAGGCACCAACTGTTTATGTAAGTGATCCAGTCAAGGATTATCCAGGAAATAAGTCATGCATTTGGAAATGTCACCCCTACATTCAATAATAGTAGTGACATATGGGTCCTAAGAAAGGAAACTTTCCTGCTCAGTTTGTAATGGGGTGGAGGTTTGTGTTCCCTTTCCCAAACCACAGTTTAAGGACCACGACATGAAGTCAGATGTAGCGTAGACAGGAAAGCAAAAAGAAGAGTTTCAGAGACCTACATGGGAAGTTTAAGATCTGATTTGACTAAACCAGCAATATTACAGGTCTGGTACCATGTCTTACAGAAAAACAAAAAGTATTTCTCCAATGCTGCTTGGAGCAGGACCAGGAAGATTAACCTTTAGCAAAGGAGTTTAGAGTTAGAAAGTTTCTTTAAAACTAGGCTAAGACTGGTAAGCTATAGAGAAAGCCAACTAAAAATTATAGTAAGTTCCATTTTTTGGATTAAAAAAATTAAAAAACCAAACCAAAGCAAACCCCAAACACCTACTAGGGATTATCAACACATATTTTTAATTCCTTTTGTAAACAAAGGTCCTAGGGCAAATTTGCTGCCGTCTTATGATGACCAGATGTGTGTCTGAGGTCTGATTTCTTACAATGTCATTGTTGTCAAGTTTTGTGATTTAATATTTATCCCCACAAAAGAAGGAACAGTGGGACACACCAGTAGGTGTAGGAGCTCCAGTCACCTTCTCAGATCTCTGGATAACCATAACCATGGAAGCGGTGGCATCATTATGGGATGCAGGAGAAAAGTATTCATTGGTTGTACAATTACAATAAATCAGGAGAAGACTTCAGAATTTAGCATCAGATCTCAGGCACCTCCATTGAAAATGGCTCCTATCAGCTTGAATTTATTGTTGTGTCTCCTCCCTGGAATTTATTAGCAGCTCACTGTCTTGCTAGCCCTCATGATCATATCTCAGAGGCTCTGCAGTTTAGTGTTTTAATTTCAACTGAGCTACAATTATTGCAGAAGCTCAGTTTTTGGTTAAAAACATATAAAGCAGACTTCAACCTTTAAGCCTGAAAATATCAATAAAGCAATCACAGAATTCAGAATACAAAGTAAAGTCCTGAGGATATTTGCTACCTTCTGGAACTTAAAATTTCAAAATCACCCATGAGCTTGGCACAATTGGGACTGGTGGGACTCTATCTATCTCTTAACTTGAAGTGTCAAACCTGTTCTAAGCATCTGGCCATGCTTTTCCCTGAATTGCCAGGAGCGTGTAACCACTGTCCTGCAGAGAATTGATTCCTAAGTGAAAAATCTCCTGCTCTGCATAATGAAAATAGGACAGCACTGGAATCCGTGGAACAAGATTGCAAGGCTTATAAACCTATTATTTAAGACTGTTATTCTTTGTGATTTATCATCTATTTACTTAATTAAATAGGCCTGCAGTCTTTAGATCACTTAACCTCACTCTGACACACTGTAGTGCCAACTTCTATTGCTTCCTCAAAATAATCACCTTGCTCATTTTGCTATTCAAACAGCAGTGCTCTGTGTTACACAGGTTTCCATGTGAGATTCATCCCTGCCTTTAAGGCTTTACAGAAATGTGCTGCCAGACAGTGCTCCTCAGAGCCAGGTGCCTTTCAAACAGCTGCATCCAGGCTGACCTAAGTAAAGCACTTCTGGGATAGTCAGAATTATTTCCACACAGTATGTACAGCACAGGACCAGGCAAGAAGAGATCTTTAGAGGTACTAAAGACCAGTCAGGAGTCTCAAAGTTTTCCCAGGGAAAATTCATAGATAATTAGATGTCTGGCACACACAGGAGCCATTGAAAATCTTCTTCAGTACTGTCTTAAATTGTCTTCTAATTTTCCACTTAAGAAGTTCAAAGTATGGGAAAAATCTGTTTCCTTGTGAGTCAAACTTAAGGTTCAACTGAAGCAACTTTTTTATTATTCTCCATATGGGAATATTTGTCACTGTTTACTTCTAAAAATAAATACACCCACCACAGTGTTGAGAGAAAGTACACAGAAAAAATGCACAAAAATGGCTAACATAATGAACTGCAGCATAAAGGAGATGAATCCTGCTACTGACTTCTCAAACCAGAGGTCAAGTGTACTAATGGGAAAAACTGAAAACTAAAGACTAGTCATAAGACTGAAATGTGAATTGAAGTGTTACTAAATTCCTGGTTTAGATACAATAGGAAGGACACAGCTTCCCTGCTGATGTGTGACAAAAAGGTAAGCACAAAATGAGCACCAGAAATTCCCTGACACTGAGAATTAAACCTAAACATTTTAAGGAATATATCTGATTGAATGTTCTTGCATGTTTTATATAACAAAAAGGGCCCTGAGTGTTAGCAAACAGCTTTTTTTTTGCCCAGATCTATGGTAAATACATAGGTTTATCACAAATATAGATCACAACGTACTCAAACCTGATATTTCCTGAAGTCTGAATAATAATCTAAAAGCCATTATTTTTTTCCAGCTGAAGCACAGAAGCCAAAGGCAAGCAGAAGCTTAGTGAATTTCCACTGTAGCTCACATAGGGCTGGTGGTCTTGCAGGACAGATCTGCTCCATTCCCACTACTTACAATGCACAATGCCTTCCTTCATCAAGGCTTCACTCCCCAGAGAGGAACAATATTATTTGTGTTACAATTATACTACTCTCTACACTGCTTTTCATGGGGTAGAACTTCCTGTAAGAATTACTGTAATGAATTTTGCTCTTGAACAGGGCACGTGTGTTATTTTGGCAGGGGCAAGCTGAGCTGTTTACCCTATGCTAAATATGTCAGGAAAGTTGGGGATCATTGTTTTAACTGTGTGACATTTCTGACTGAGCTATCAGGTAGATTGGGTAAAATTTTCCTTGGTCTCATTATTTTAAAAAATTCCCTGAGTTACTGGATAGCTATTGCTGACATCAGCACAAAAATGGTGTTTGGCTACTCTCAAGCCCAAGAGCCCTCCAGAGTCTCAAACCTCTATGAATATGTATGTTGTGCTTCGTGGTTCTCCTTATGCATCACTGAGAGAAGTCCTGCAGGACCCTATACCTAAGAGGTAATGAGCCTGCCACTCGCACTGGTTAGACCCACTGACAGCAGCAGAAATTGCCCAAGCTGCTGAGATTTGGTGCTCACAGAAACACCTCTAGAAGGATTGAGCCTAGCCCAGCTCTGCCTACATGGTCTGCAGACAGGAAGGCACATCTGTCCCTCAACCTGAACACAGGCCAAGGTGAAACACGGAAGCGCAGTGCAAAATGCAGACACCAGAATCAGACATCTGCTTGAGATGCTTGCCCAACAGAGTCACCTGCTCCATTACGGAAAGCAGTGAAGCAATCAGTACTGCCAAGGGAGCCTCAAAGCTCTTCAACACAACCTTTCCAAATTTTTTTGGACAAGAGTATCAGGTGTAAGTAAGCCCTGCTGGTGTACCCTGGCGATAACCTCTGCAGCTCAGCTATTGCTGTGCAGTATGAACACAGGGGTCTTTTGCGCAGCTAACTTAAGGCATAAGCTATGAACAGGGCCCAATGGAGGAGCTTTGATGAAATAGGGTGCTTGCTAAAGGGGCAGTTGACCTGTTAGCAAATTCAAAACTACTCACTCACACCAGCATGTATGCAGTTCAGGGTGTTCCGGTTTAACCCCAGCTGGCAACTCAGCCTCACACAGATGCTTGTTCACACCCTCCCACCCAATGGGGCAGAGAACCAGAAGAAAAAAAGCAGGAAAACTTGTGGGTTGAAATGAAGATAGTTTAATAGGCAAGAGAAGTAAAGTAAGCCAAGGAATTAATTCACCGCTTTCCATGAGCAGGAGGGTGTTCAGCCACCTCCAGGAAACCAGGGCTGCATCACGTGTAACGATGACTTTGGAAGATGAACTCCATCACTGTGAACATCCCCGCTGCTTCCTTCTGCTTCCTCCAGCTTGATATGCTGAGCACGACAACCTATGGTATGGAATATCCCTTGGGTCAGTTGTAGTCAGCTGTCCTAGCTGTGTCCCCTCTCAAATCCTTAAGGACACCTACCCTCCTTGCTGGTGGGGTGGGGTTTGCTACTATGAAAAAAAAAAACCTTTATCCCAGAGAAAAACAGGATGAAGGTCATTCTTATCCTTATCACAATCAAGGCTGTCATGTCCACACTAACAAATCACCTCATTTGTTCAGACACCAGTCAATTTGTTACCTGAGGTGCCCTGACAAAGATGTAAACCTGAGTGACACTTAAACTATTTGCTTCTGTTCTGTCCATAGCCCTAAAGGTGCCAATTAAAGTAGACAGCAGAGCATTAAGAAGGTGCTGGTTTAGGCCAGTTGCAGTGAGAATTGCTATTAGTTAATAAAGATTTCTAAGTGGCTGCTGGAAATGACTCACCAAAAAAATGCCAGAAGATTCTTGAAATTACCATATAAGTAATATGATGACCAGGACTTTTAACATTGTACACAAATACATATTTTACCTAGGTCTTTTGGAGGTTCCTTTATTCCATTTAAATTTAAATTCCATTATACCTTTGTATATATTTTAATGATGACATAGATTTTGTAATGGCATTCTCAGTCTTGTGAGATGGAGGTTAAGTACACAAATTTTCTACAACCAGCCACACTCTTAGAGCATGGAGATGAAAAAGACCTATTAGTTCACCTACTCCATTTTTATGGTCACTGTAAAATTGTTCCCTAAAGTGTATTTGCAATACTTTGCTGAGACTACTTTTATTTTACCAAAGAACTGGCCATTGCTACTCATGGGACATTTTACCACAGCTTAATGAACTTTACATTTAGGAAGTATTTTTCCAATCAGTCTTGTAAATTTTCTTGCTTTTTTAAAAATGTCTCTTTATAACAAACCTCCATAACTAATTGAAAGTGCTATCTATATTATATTATTACTTAATGTAAAAAGCATTCCAAACTTGATAAACAGTATATTTCCTCCTGCCACAAACTTGCCACAAATTACATTTTTCTTTTCAATGGCTGATCTATATAAAAGATAAGAATATACTCTTACCAGCAACTTTTTTAGTAATCCTTTTGGCTAAACAAGGACTGCATAAGTTTTTCAGATATGTCTGATGGCCACAAACTCAAAAAAGCCCTGTCAGGTGCCTAAAGTAGCATTTAGGGAGAATGCACATAGGAAAATCCTAAACGGAAATCCTGAAACCTTCTGGCTCAGCTGATGTGCAAATCTGAAGCCACAATCTTTGCAACAATATCTCTTCCAGCCTAAAATGTCTCTTCCTGCCCTAGAAAAATCTAAAACTAGATCTGAAAATTTAATTTCAGATCCAATTTTCTCAAAATTGAGGGGTGTTTCAGCTGTCCTATTTAGTTTATCTGTAAAGCTTGAGTAAAATTTTATACTTTGTCTATGTTTTTACCAAGGAAGTCAGTCCTATATTTATTAAACTCTCACCTGCAGTTGCTTTGTCACTTCTAATCTAGCATGCTAAAAGTCGTAGGTAAGCACAGAAGTAAATGGGAATAATCCCTTGCACTTTGGCAAAATTCATTGTAGGATATTGTCCAACAGAACACGTTTTAAGCCAGCAGTACAGGAAAAACAACACAAAATATTTCTGAATTGAAATATATAGAGATAAACACACACGTATATATATGTATACATATGTGTGTGTCTATATGTATGTAAATATATGTGAAAAGCCAAGCCAAATAAAAAAACACTGATGCCTAGCAAAGTGAAATAAGAAAAACCCCAAAGAACCAAATGTCTGACTCTTATGGTACCCTAGAGTCCTCATAACTGTATGTCCTTCTGCCCACCCTGATTAAAGGTTTTCTTTACTCCCAGATTGAGCACCAGATTTTTCCTCAAGCTTTTATGCTCATTTTATGTTCTTAGAAAAGCGTGTCCTGTCAGACTAGAATTGCAAGATTACGTTCTGGTGGGCTAAAATTCACATACTGTAAGAACATAGGCATTACAGAGTATTTCCTCTTCACAAATTCTATGGCCCTTGTTACTTTTTAATTTACTCTATTTTCTCCCTGTGCCACTGTGATAATGCTCCCTTGGTATTTTTTCATCCTTTTTCCAAATATGGAAAAAATTCACTCCATGCTGACTTGTCTGTAATTGGTAGTTTAATAGCACCATGGGCAAAGTGGCTCCTGAGCATTTTAAAATCATTGCAGTAATTTATCTTGGGTTTAGAGGTAAGTTTAACTCATCTGTGCTTTCAGGAGGGGGTATTTTACCCCTGAAGGATTTACTTCCAAGCAGTGCTTTTATACAACAGCATCATTTTTACATTGTTTCTTTAAAAACAGCTATCATAAGGTAAACAATGAAATAATACTTTTCTAATGCATTAAGTGCACACAAGACTTTGTATTCATGATGGGTTTTAGCTGGCTTTAATTTTTTTTTCATGAAAAACAGGATTTAAGCATGGGGTTTTCACATGGGACCACACTGGAGCCAGTGGAAGAGCCATAGAAGAACTGATGGCAACTGAATAAATGCATGCTGCAGAAATCCCAGCTGTGGAAATATCTTCAGCCTGGAGTCTGTTGGGCTGCAGAATTCAGAACTTTGTACAGAATCCAGAACTTTTCCCTGCTCATGACGCAGCCTGAGGTAGGCAGTGGGAGAGCCAGAGCCATGGATTTGTACATTAACCTCTCCGTAAGCTGATCCTTAAGCACCAGTATCAAAGGCTTTCAGGGTGTATTAGCAGATACATTCTACCACCTCAGTTGTGCTGGAGGGAAGTTCAGGACCCCCTGCCCAATGATTTTTGTGCAGACAGGGAGTGGCAGCCACTGAGAGTTTGCCCCACAGTGTATAGTGAAAAGCACATTAATCCCCACCCTTTTTTTTCTCTAGCTTGCCGTCTGTCTGAGCCAAAGTACTGTCTCTTTGAGAACTGTTGACCTCTGACAGAAAAGAGAAAGGTTGGACAGAGAGCGTCCCTTTTTTTCATTTTTATTAGAGTTACCCATAGATGGAGAAAAGAGATGTCAGTATGTGGTATTGAGTCTTGCATGCCTGGAAGCTTATCTGTACTTTTAGCTGGATCTAATAGCTCTGATAAAAGATGTAACCACTCTCCCCAGACCTTGCACTGTTTACGTCCTTAGACGTCTCTTCATGGCTATAGCACTGCTACTACATCAACAATGTTATTGTCATTGCCAGGTCACAGCTGAAGTAGCTGGAAAATATGTTCCACATGGATCTCACAAGCACCATGAAGGCTGTCACTGCTCCTAATCATGTTATATGCAAAACTGGAAAACACAAGAAATTGCATTAACCTCATGGCTCATATGCCACCTTTGATTCCTGAAGGTGCCGTTAAAAACAGAGCAGATGAGTAGGTAAATGAACAAAAAATTTATGGTGATAAATGCAATGGCTCTTTCTGCACATTGCTTGGGGCCCTGCCAGCACGGTTTTCTGGTACCATTTGGTTCTGGGGGAGCAGGGATAATGGCGTGGTGAAGGGTTGGTGGATCCTGCTCAGCTCTGCTCCCCTCAGTACTGCCAACCCTGTGCAGGGTTTCCTGCAGGCTTGCTAGATCCACCTCCTCCAGCAGTGGATACGAAATGCTGGGTAAAGAGGTTAAGCCAGGACATGGGTTGCAGCCCGATTTGATACTACCCACACCTCCTTCTGTGGATCACTCTGTGACATGGGTGCTGAAATATGTGTCATTGTCAGCAAATGCTTATTTTGAAGGTGCCCCTGTCACTACAAAGCATTGCTTAATTCATCCTTTCAAAAGAGAAAAGTATTTAGAGCAAAGTTTACATGCAATAAAAAGCCTGCGCAGATGGAAACTGCCCGATTTTTCAGCTGTCCTCAGCTCAGCTTAACTCTGCTGCAGAGGCTGTCAGCAGCTCCCAGAAATGCTGTAACTCAAGGGGAAGTCCAAGGGAAGCTGACTTACACAGAACACAATGCAAAGGATTTTCTTGTAAAACAAAATATGTTCTTTCTAATGAGCACTCGTGGGTTCAGTGTGAGGATGGATGTGAAGGGTCATCTCTCAGATCAGCACACAGGTTCTGCACAAGGGTGGAGAAGATCTGCAAGGGCTGTGCCACCCCTGTCTCAGCTCAGGAAACATTAAAACAATGACTTTGATATGAGTTTATTGCAATTCTTATGCATCCATATGTCCCACTGCCATTTGAGCCACGAAATGTTGCCTCTTTGTGCTGCTTTCCAGGTTTTTTACAAAGAAAGTAGAAGTGTCTACTGTGACGCAGCAGTTCAGCAGCAGGCACGGGAAGTGTAACTTGTTCCTCATTTTTGCCTGAAATGTTCTCATAGCAGATATTCTTACAGGTAAATCCCTTTCACCATTTATAAAGATATGCGAACAGAGATGCTCAAAGGATTGTTTGAGCCCCAGCCCCTGATTTTTCTTCCTTAAGAGTCAGTAGCATTTTGGAAAAATGCTGCAGCTGAGCACATGAATTTCTACTCAGTCAGTTAATATGTGACTTCATGGACAAGTACATTAAGTTACTTGTTTTCCATTTTTACCCTCAGTTGGCATCTTAGTGGAACATTATGCCCCATTTTTGATGCTGCCTCTGGTTAACCTCTAACTTCAGCAGACTGCCAACAGAAATCACTCTATGAGAGTTCCAGTTAGCCAAAAAGAATCCCATACCTTTAAACATAACACATTCAAGAAGAGTGAGGGTTTCTCTTTGACTTTGAAAGAGAGGTCATGAATTTTAATAAGTCTTGGAGCATGGACCTCCACATTTGTCCCATCCTCTTCTTTTCTCCACACACTTTCCTCAGATTTTTACTAATGGGGCACAGATGCCCATCTCTATAGTCTTCTAGAGCTACAACAGCCACATGCAGATCACATAAATCCACTGTTTAAGAAAATCTGACTTTCAAAACTAATTTCAAAGTGTTTGAGGTAGAAAAGTAAAGCAAAACCAAACAACCCAAGCAGAGAAGCTACCCTAAAATCCAATATTGCCCAAAATCCAAGATTAGTCCAACTAACCAGCAGTCTATATGCATCCTTTCTTAACCTTCTCTGCATAGTGCAGTGAAGTCTCCAGAGGCAAAACGTAACATGAATGCAACATATTTATTAAAAAATATTATCTGGTTTTCTTCATTATTAAATATTCATAAAACCCGAAATTTTGGGAAACATCCATCTACATGGACCTCAGGTCATAATAAAACTGGTTCTGTACTCTTCAGTAAGGCAGAAGGTCCTCTGAACAACCAGACTGACTCATTGATACAGATCTACATTGGGTCATTATGACTTTGGGTCATGTACACCCTCTGTTATTGTCGGTGAAAATAGGGTGAGAAAGAGTTCACTTAACCAAACTGGAACTGCTTCTGTAAACAACTGTTTTCCTGGCTTAGATTAGAGCCACTTGCATTTTTAAATACAAGATCAAAAATTAATCCAAATTCCAACAAATGCCCAAGTCTCTGGCATTCATGCATAAATTATTTGGAATTAGCCAATCTGGGTGCTTCTAAGGAAGAAATGCAGATCTAAAATTCATGCACTGTTCGATCAGGGAGTCTTTATGACTGAAAATAGGTTTGTAATGGAAACTGCAACTTTTAACTGTGCCAGTGTGAGCATGCTGTTCTAATGTGCATAGTAAAATGCTATAAAATAACAAGACTGCAAACTTTACTGCAGCAACCATGCATTAAAAGGCAATAAAGCACACATCATTTATAGCAGATTCAGTCAGTTATAAATTTCAACCCTTTCTGCTATTTTATAGTACCTATAATGAACAGAGCTGTGATTTGCATTCAGATGGTGCACGTAAGATTCAGGAAAATTCAGGAAACCATGCAGTGCCTTGATGAAAACAAAGCATGATTTTCTGTCCACTGTGGTGTAGAAATTGTGCACAGGGATGAAAGGGAGTTCCTCCAAGTCTACCAGTAATAGACAATTCCTCTTCTGTTAGCAGAATGCTCTGTACACCCTCACACTCACAACAGCTGCTGCAGGAACAGCTCATCCTTCTTGAAATGAAAGGGAATACGGGCCTGCAGAGTGGCTAATGAAAGGTAGGGCTGTGTCTAGTATGAGAAAGCATTTAACAAGGTCTAAGCATACCACACTGACTCTTCAAGATTGTGAATCTCCTTTTCCTTTCCCTGTTTACAAACCTAGAACTACATTTTGCTTCAGCTAGAGGCAATAATACCCAAATTTAGGACACTGAAAGTGTTTGGGTGGTTAAATGCCTTGTGAATGAAGGCATCCCACTCAAGTTCTGCTTGTGGATGAGATTGTCCTCCAGACCAGAGTCCAACACAGGATCTGTGCTGAGTCACTGCCAGTCCTGGATGAAATAAGTGGTTTTTTTGACCACATTTGTACCGCAAAACTCAGAATTTTTTTTAATTCCCAGAACCAATTGCATAATCCAGCTGTTTCCTAACCTCACCACGTGTGGACACTTGAGCACAAACCAGCTCCTGCTGGTTCTCTCCTACTCCCCAGGACACATATGCTATTCTCCACAAGATGAGTCTGCCAGGAGGCACTGGGTACTCTGATCAGCTGTTGCCTACATATTTAGCAGGAAAGTAGCAAACTGGAGTCATCCAAGAAATAATCTGCACTTCCTTTTGTAAGATAAAGTTCTGCCATCCATTCAACTGAACCTAAGTCTGTAGACTTAAGTCTGTTTTCCTTTAGGCTGGGCACTACGCACACTGTTTACTTGCACTAGATCTGCTGAGAAGGAGTTAATTATCTTTATAATTGCACATATGGTTCTGTGGTTTGGATCTGTGACTAGAACAGTGTTGATTATACACCAGTGTTTTGGCTGTTGCTGATCAGTGCTTTCTCAGCAGAAAGGCCTTCTCTGTCATTTTGTCCCCACAGGCAATAAGGTTGGGAGTGGCCAAGAATTTGAGATGGGACAAAGCTGGGAAAGCTGACCCAAATTGGTCAAAGGGATATTCCACACCAGATGATGTCATGGTCAGCAATAAATAAAAAAAGATGTGTAGAAGTTGTCTTCCACTATAGCTGTTGCTCAGAATCTGGCTGAGCATTGGTCTTCTTGTGGGAGTTGGTGAATGATTGTGTGTGCACTAATTATTGTGTGTTGCTTTGGTTTTCTCTTTCCTTCATTTATGAGCTGTCTTTGTCTTGACCTACAAGTTTTCTCACTTTTGTTCTTCCTGCCGTCTCCCCCATTCCATGGAAGTGGCACGGGGTGTGGGCAGTCAGCAAGTAGCAGTGTATATGGGCTTAGCTGGTGGCCAAAATAAATACACCACAATACAGCGTCCTGCACCTTGGTAAAACTGGGTCTATATTGATAGGCTGTGTTAGAGCAATAGCTGATCACTGGTGACTACAGATTTGCTGGAATATGTGGGTCTGGCACTGCCTCATTTCAAGGATTTTACAGTGTCACAAACCCATTCTGCTTGAACTTATATTAGCACAAATAGTCCACAAACATGAAGAGCAGACAAAAGATTGAGCCAGTATGAAAATGATTATTAACAATTTTTCAACAGATCACACTACTATATTATACCATCCTTAAATTCCATACACATTCTGGAGTGGTTTTTGTCTGAAAAGTATTAGATGGTGTAAAACTGTTACGATAAACAAACAGGATTGCATGTCGAAGGTTAACAATTACCTGTACGCTGATATATCAGTTCTGCACTTAATCTGTACAGATGGCCTGTAGCACAGATCAAAGGTGAGTTGCATTTCCAAATTACATATATGGAAACAATATATGTTTTTGTATAACTAAATGTTTGCCCATTTCTAGTACTATAGGAAATCCTAGCATGGGGCTTTAAGCAATCTGATCTAGTGGAATGTGTCCCTGCCCAGGGCAGGGGGCTTGAAACCAGATGATCATTAAGGTCCCTTCTGACCCAAACCATTCTATGATTCTATGATATTGCCTAAATAGAGTAGAACCAATGACAATCGTGAACACATTCCTAATGCTTCTTTCTCAGTACTCAAATAGTTTAACATAAACCTGGAACGTGATATTGAAGGTAATGAAAGCTTCAGGGGTGCAGAAATGTAACATTATAATAGTAATTGAAGTTTCCTCACTGGAGTGGTGTTTGCACAGGAAATGGGAAAATATGGTGGGAGAAAGAGAACAGTTTTAAAACAGTGCAATAAAAAAACTTGCCTAAGCTTGACAGGTTTCTGGCCAGCTCAGAACCACTGTTTTTACCACTGTCAAATCTAAGAGACAGTCAGAGGTTCCAGACTCTGACATGACACCCACCAATACCTGTTTAAGTCTGAACAAGTTGCCACCTGCCAAGTGGACACTGTCCCAGTAACACGTAGAATGAACTTCCTCAATTTCTATAGAAAAGAGAATACATCAATAGTGTCTGACATGCATGTAAAGAATTATTTCAGTGATTCTTACCTCAGTATTGGAATGTAACCATCTCACCAACTCTTCTGCATCTAGATACTTGCAAGGGAGTTTCCTAAAAAAAGAAAGAAAAGAAGAGATTAAGGTCTTGTGGAAAGTTGGTTCAGCTGAAACATGTGAACACTCAAAAGAAATTGATGACAATAGCCAGAATTCAAGTCGACTAAGGTTATAATATATAAGCATACACAAAAGCCTCTACACTGTTTTTAATAAAAAGTATAATCAAACTTTTCAAGTTAAAACTTTCACATCATTATGATAAAGCATTGAGAAGACATGGACTACTGGAGTAAAATAGTGATGAAATTTTCTTTCATGTTGACATATGAATGAATTTAGTTTAGTGCTTCACTCCCCTCCATAGCTGTAATAAACTTGGATTTTTTGGACTCTTCCTAATAGAAATAGCAAAATATACTGAATTTAAGAGTGAAACAATTGCAAAAAATTATTAGACTGTTATTTTTTCCCTTTTAGAACTGCCTAAAGGATAGTCCAGATGACCATTTTCAGTCCTTTCAACAACCACTCCTCTTATTGCTAGAATTAGAGTCATTTCCCCAATGAGTTCATGGTTTTTTTCTGTGGGACGGGGTCACTTAGACATCACACATCATTGCCTGGCTGCAATTTATCATCATTTACAACAATTTCAACGTTTTAAATAAATATTACCAACTGTCCAGTTTCTTGTGCTTGCTGTTGTATGTAACTAGGACATGGCCAACACTGTGTTTAGATGCCAGCATTGCCAGCTCACAACACATGTGAAAGTACTGAGCGCTATTTGCTATAGGTCAGACTGCCCCACATATTTAACCCGAGTCAGTGATCTTTCCTGGCCATCCATGAAGCATAGGTTACATGCAAGAAGTGCTGGCAAAGCTATTGATGTAGGGTAAAAAAATCTCACTTAGTATCCAGCAACTGAATTTTATTACAGTCATTTGCTGGAAGGACATACCCTGGGCTGCATCAAAAGCAGACTGGCCAGCAGGTCAAGCAAGGTGATTATCCCCCTCTACTCTGCTCTTGTGAGACCCCACCTGCAGTGCTGCATTCAGCTTTGGTTCCCCTCAACATAAGTAGGGTGTGGATCTGTTGGAGTGAGTCCAGAGGAGGCCATGAAAATGATCAGAGGGCTGGAGCGTATGTCCTGTGAAGACGAGCTGAGAGAGCTGGAGCTGTTTAGCCTGGAGAAGAGAAGGTTTGGGGGAGAGACATTATTGTGGCCCTTCAGTGTCTAATGGGATCTTATGAGAGAGCTGGAGAGGGACTTTTTACAGGCGTCTGTAGTGACAGGACAAAGGGTAAGCTCCTTACACTGAAAGATGTTAGGTTTAGCTTAGATATTAGGAAAAAATTCTGCACTGTGAGGGTGGTGTGGCACTGGAACAGGTTGGCCAAGTTGTGGATGCCCCATCCCTGGAAGTGTTCAGGGCCAGGCTGAATGGAGATCTGATCAAGGTGGTCTAGTGAAAAGTGTCCCTGCCCATGGCAGGGGATTGGAACTAGATGATCTTTTAAGGTCCCTTCCCACCAAAACCACTCTATGATTCTATGACTCTATGACAATTTGCCTCACTGTCAGATGACTTATTTGCCAGCTGTGCACAGTAAGCAGCTATTTGCTCTTTGCAATCAGTCTTCTTCTCTTAGCTTTATGAGCAGTCTGGAAGCACTTCTAAGGAGCAATCCACAATGCTTGCAGCTTCCTGAGCTAATTAGAAGACCAACTGTATTTCCGGACTTGAAAAGGAAAAAAATCTTAGCAGTATAATGCCAGAGAATTGCTGCACATTGAAGATGTGCAGAAAAGGTGAACACTGCCTTACTTGCTAGGATCAGTGATATAAAGCGTTTATAGGATAAGACATAAGTACTACTTAAAGATATTTTTGTAAGCCAGTCTAAATTTACCTTGATGAAATGCACAGCTAATGCTACAGATGCAGGAAGAACTGGTTAAAAGCGCGGACACGTATGAAAGATGGTAAGGTGGAGGTGACTTGAAAAGATGACATTGTCTACTCACGGACATATTTTTTATGATCTTCTGGTTTTAGTTCCTTCAGAAAGCTTTTGGTGTTTGTACTCAAGTTAAGAAGTTCACAGGCATGTGACTAACCCAGCTTTAGCACCAGCTGCAGGAATGACTCATTGCACATTTTCCCTTTTGGAGAAAATACATGTCTCATGCTAAAAATAGCAGTTTCATTTTGATATTACTTTTTTTTTTTTCTTTCATTGAAAGAGACAAAGCGTTTCCTATAAACACACTTCTAAGAAACTGTGTGTGAGACTAAAAATTTCAAGATTCTTCCTGAATCACTTATGTTCTCCAGGCACATTTCATTTAACTTCGCTACAGCATTCTCAGTTCATGCCATTAAACATTATCTCAAGGTTTTTACTATAATAGGATTTGGCAAGTTGATGTTCAGCATAATAAGTCCCAGTCTGAAATGAACATCAATATTCAATACTTTGGGGAAACTTATGAAGCGTATCAGCCTTTAAGAGGCACTTTTAAAGAAAACAGCACAAGCATTTTATGTGCACATTTTCACCCCCTATGGATCCAAAACTTCATGCAGAGGGAGTAAAACAAGCATGCAGGTCTGCCTTGGTAAAAGTTGAATCTTTTTCTAATTAATAACCAATTACCCTAATTGGTTTCTTTTGCGTTGGGTTTCTAGGGTGTTTAAAATAAGGTCAAGTTATATTCCATGCTGGAGATCTTCAGCCAAAGTTCTTCTCCAGAAAAAGGAGCACAGGTATTGAGAAAATGGCACACCTTTTCATATTTCATAAGAAATAGCCACTCTTGCCTCCATGTGTAATGTTCAGCCCATTATTACTATGCAATAAAACTGTAATATATTAATGGATCTGGAAATAGTCTTGAAGTCTCATGTATTTTTCAACATATTGAAATGTGTCTCAGCATATTTTACTAGCATATGGCATTGTCATTTTCCATCAGGTGAAGAGAAAGAAGCAAGGGAGAGAGAAATACTTTCCTCTCACAGGCACTGAATTTTCAGCAGTTAGAATTAGAATGAGACACTAATTGCATTGAGAAAAGGCCCCTTTATCAATGCTTCACTTGCTGCAGAATCACAAAAAAAATCCCTGCCTCCCCAAAATCCAGATATCCATCCTAAAATGTCATTTAAAATTTAGTCGTATCCTAGACGTGATCAGAGCTTTATCTTCAGTGTGAGAATTCCACCAAGGTACTCAGTATAAATATCTCCTACATGCTACTGAATGCCTTGTGTTGTTTTGGTGTGTTGTTGTTGTTGCTGGTTTTTTTTACCTCAGACATAGAAGGATGAGATATTAGGTTACATTTAATATTTATAGCTAATTATAAGAAGCTGTTTTCTGTCACCAGGGAAGACTGACTCAGGTCAATTGAACTAAACCATCATTTTACAGAATTCACAGAATTCACAGATTGACCAGGTTGGAAAAGACCTTCAAGATCATGCAGTCCAACCCATGCCCTAACACCTCAACTAAACCATGGCATCAAGTGCCGTATCCAGTCTTTTCTTAAACACATCCAGGGATAGTGACTCCACCACCTCCCTGATTTTAATCAGTTTCCTTCTTCAGCATAGCCCCTAAAAATACTTATTTGCAGTCTAGTGCAAATTTATATGACATTTTTGCTGAGTAAAATGGTATATTCTCTTCATATATATTTTATTTAAGAGAGTGCATATGTTGGCATACATTGTTAGAAACTTTATTTTTCTATCAATATTTTAGAGACTGAAGAATGGCATCTTCCTTATTCATAATCATTGTGGGCATTGTTTCAGACTGAATTATGCAGAAAGCTGAATTTGAATTGAAAACAACTAAGACAGAATTCTTTCATTTCTTAGAATTAATTTACTTTTTTTTCCTGGAATATTCATTGCACGTGAAAATAGGTTTAAACTATCACAAGGCTCTTTTCTTGAATGAAAACTGAGAACTTTGTTCTCAAAAATGCAAAATGAGAACTTTGCAACCTTTTTAACTTCTTGTTTCCTTCACAAGGTGGAAAAAAATAGTCAACTTTGAATTTTTCAGTTACTATTTTGTCTTTTTACTTCAAATGATCAGCTCTAAATGAATTAAATACTTTCATTACAGAAGACAAACTTGAAGAATATGTAAATAAACAAAGATCTTTTCATAGTGCAAGCATCACACTGATCTTTGGGAAAAAATAATACGAGCAGCATGGTATTAAAAATTTGTAAAAGGGTCAGTAGATCATAAAAAGATTGAAGTGTTTCCCAGCTCTTTACAAAAATAGAAGTAGGAATACTTTTTAATTTAGTGAGATTTTTATGATACTACCTCAAAAAAGAGCAAATACAAATATTCAGCTTAGTAAGTAAATGCAAGTCTTCACACACTTTAGCTCCAAGTTTCATTTTGAGGAGCTGTAGTCCTGTTAACTGTATTAAATAAGAAGATGGCTTTGCTTTGCTATTAAATGAGGACACATATGAAAACTTTAAGGGAAAAATTCTGATATTTTCCTAGAATTTTGACCTTCCCTTATAGGAATAGCATTAATAATTACAGATTTTCCTCAAATCCCTGAATTTCAAAATATATTTTTCAGAGCAGCTACAAGTCGGAGTGATAACCTGATTTCAAAATATAGCTCAGCCTATTGCTTATTGTACTGTTGGGCAAGTGGGAGCAAGTGGGGGAAAGAACACAGACAAATTGACCAAACATCTGCTGTGTGATTTAATACTTGAGCAATGCTAAGTGTTTAACTCATCTGTTAGCAGGGAGGTTTCAACAGAGAATTCCCCTGAGCTGACAGGAGACTCCAACTGCCTCTGAGAAAAATAGTGCCATTCTTCTATGTTTCCTAGGGCTCTTACAGAACCCTAGGTAGAACTGACACTCTTTGGTTATGTTAGCTGATTTACTATCCACCTAAAGGATAAAGCTAATATACTGCAGCTTATGTTAAATAAGGCTATTTATTGTTTTTACCATATAAATGAAGGATTTAGCACTTCCTCTGAAGCATAAGGCAAGTTGAAGAATTTACAATGAGAGGCAATGCAAAATTGAATTTCTAAGGCAGTTTTTTATTTGTTTTTTCTTGAAGGCAAACAGGGTAGCATGTTGAGGTGAAATTAGGTGCAGAAACAGGGAAAAAAAACCAACTAAAAACCCATGTTATTTCATTTTTTAAAAAAATAGGTTTTATTAATAGAATTTGGGAGAACATTTCTGCCATAGTGCTATCATTCAATTATTATGATACAAATACATTTACATTTCATTTTGTACAGTTTCCTTTCTCATTTATCACCACATATCCTCAATGTCTTCAATTTTTTATATCATTACATATGATTTTCTATTCATATTCTCCTCATCAAAAAGCATTCGTAATTTTGCTTGGTCAGTGATTAGGCTGCTGCTGGTTTGATGTAAGAGGAAGATATCCCTGTGCATTTCAGTATCAGAAGACAAACCTATACACACACACTTTATTCTGATGAAAAGACAGTAAGAAGTGTGACCGTTCATGCAGAAGAATTCACAGTACCAGCAGCACTTGTGATCATCAATCTCAATCTCTCAATGATCCCGAGAGAGAATAGTCCCTTACTCTAGAATACAATGACTCCCCTCACAGAATAGTCTTTCCTATTATTCCTATTATTCTCCATTGTGCCAAATCTGATCTGTCTCTCCCTTCCTCTCTCTCTCTTCTCTAGCACAGACAGGGCAGGTAGTGTAATTATGCAAGTAATTTAATCCTGAAAATTGAGAGACGCACAGGCTACTGCTCAAATCCATAAGGGGCTATATCTCTGTATGTATGTGGAGAAAGCAAAACATTTTTATCTCTATAATTTTCCAGTCATTATTTTGTAGCAAGCCATTAGAGTCCTAAGCAGAACAGTAATATATACAAGCCAAGTTTCTATAGCAATGCAGGTCATCAAATAGAAGATACGCTAATTATTCGCTCAAATTCATTCAACCAACACAAGATATATTGACATAAAAACTTTAAAATGTTTCTGAGACAAATCATTTTATCTGCGCTTGGTACAGGTTCATCCATGAGTGATTTTATTGTACTATAAATCTCCACTTTTGAAAACTTTCAAGAATCTACTCAAAGTCATTAAATATAACTGATATATTTTTTAAAAAATTATTACATCAGGTAACACTGTGAATTTCCTTTTCAACCATGCCCCCTCCCCATCAAAGAAGTCAAGCAATTATTCCTAAAGTGATCAACCAGCCAGTCTCAGAACAGGGCTTTTACAGGATTCATATTTATCACAACAGACAACTTTGCTCAGTAAAGTTTCTCATGTTGTGTAAAACTGTTGTAGCTAGATACTCGATGGTCTCTTAATTCATAAAAGCTTAAGGACAAGTAAACTCTGAAGGAGGGTTCCCAAAGGTCTCATAGAAACAAGAAGGACAATACATATACATTAAAATGTAATTTCCCAATACCCTTTCAAGAAACAGAGTTGCCTTTAACATACAGAACCTTCCTAGAGGGCTCCTGACACCTCAGAAGAATGTTGTCTCTACTGACATTTTTATATGTGTGTATTTGAAATCCAGGGAATCCACCTGCAAACCCACCAGTTCAGAATCTTGAAGCTGCCAGGTGGACTCTGGATGCTGAGTTATTTACTCAGGGTAGCTCAATGAGCACTTAATTCATAACTATATGTCCTGGGCTAGGTGGCCCTGTGTGGGGGACTCATTTTGGCCTCAAGAGCATCAGACTGGCAGGACTTCCTCACGTTAAGGTATATTATTTTAGATAATCCAAGGACTCGCAGAGCATTTACTGTTTTATGGTTTCCATGCTCATGGGTACAAATACTGAGCACTTTGCAATCCTAATTCAGTATCTCAAAAATCCAAATCCTAATGAACAGAGAGTCAAAGACTGCTGTTAGTACAAAAAGCATAAAATGCATATGAAGCATGCTAAAGATGATGTGGAAATGCTAATAAATTAGAGTCTTTATAAGTCTGTGTAAGTTTAGATAAACTGTGAAAATTATGTCCTATCACATCCTCAAAAGAGGAAAAAAAGGATAACAAAAGAGGCAGAATCAAAGGAAATATTCATATGTGGCAAATGTTGCTCACACATCTAGAACAAACCACAAAATTGGATTAAATTGTCTAGACAACAACCGAAATTAAAATTTAGGTTAAAGGTTAAATTTAGTTTGTCAAGAGACAGACAATTAATACACTCACTTATTACCTTTGTAATAATGAAGTTTTCTGTCAGTGATTAAACCATAAAAATTCCAATCAGCAGTTGTAATGATATACTCTCTTCTGGCTTAACAGCTGAGGCTTAGACAAGAGTAGGCCTTTCTTAAGCAGACCACCCATAAGTGTTTCTTAATATTTAAACCTTATAGGAATAAATGTATTAAAGCTCTGTATATTCACACAATTTCAAGGTTTATAGGTTTCTTTCATGAACTATCGTATACTTATTTGACTCATTTAATGTTTCCATAAGGCGTACTTCAGAAAAATCCTTGACTTTCAAAAAAACTTCACATGAAATTCCTAACCAAAATTTCTGCCCTGTAGTTGAGTAAAAATGAGTTTGCCATTTTTAAGAGGCCACAGACTTTGTATTAAACCAGCAATACAAGTTCTTTGGACTTGTCTGCAAATCTCTTGTCCTGTACTGATTTTAGCATGTCACAGCTGTGACAGCAATTGTCTAGAGGTCACATAGCTATGTCCCAAATTGTTTTAGCTTTAGTTTAGCTGTGTGCAATGGTGCAGTGCAATGAATATGTACTCCTATCTA
Organism: Ploceus nigricollis; assembly: GCA_013399945.1. NCBI lineage: Eukaryota > Metazoa > Chordata > Aves > Passeriformes > Ploceidae > Ploceus > Ploceus nigricollis. Next base: position 399,460 of record VXBC01008768.1, on the reverse strand, counting down.
ATAGGTAATGACAACAAGTAGTTATTCTGGGTGGGGTGAGCTGTCTAGAATAGAATCCTAGAATAAAAAAGTAGTGTAGTATAGCAACAGACATACCCAAAAGCCCAGGACTGCAAACACAAATGGTAGTGGCCAATTACTTGGCACTGTAGGAGTGCGGCTGTGTGTGTCCGCTAAAATGTTTTTAAAGGATAATAAAACAGAAGAGAAAAGAAAGCAAAATATTAAACTGGGGATTGCTAGAGTTAAAGAAAGCAACATTTTAGTTTCAATAGCATATAAAGATAATTCAAGCAGATTCCAGGCTGAAGAATGCCAGCGTCACACTCCTCTCTGCAAACAACTTGGGACACTGATCACTTGAAAATCTCCACTGTTCTTTTGAGAGGGCTGTGGCAAGAAGAGGGAAGAGGATGGGTGAGCAGAACAGCAGGGAAAAGTGGTAGGTACCAGAAAGTTTGTATACATCAGCCCTAACTCTGTTGTTAACAGGTTAGCAATATTGTAAATGAACCAAGAAAAGTTTTAGTTAGACAGAAAAGATTTCAATTAAACTAATGATGGATTCTTGGTTCCTCCTAGGAAGCTTAGTTCTCATCAAGATTTTTGATGTAACAGCATGCATTTGGGACAATTTCCTTTTCATCTGTAATTCAGATTTCATCCTCTTCTTCTCTTTTCTATCCTTTTCTTTTCAAATGCATGAAACTGAAGCAGGAAGAAAATCAGACACTTTGCAGAATATTTCCTTAATTCCCGTAGATATTTTGCAATGTGTGCAAGTTATACAGTATTGAAAATTGCTGTGAATACAGTTTTGGTTTTTTGTTTTTTTTTTTTTTTAATAACATCCCTGAATTCCCCAACAAGTGGAAACCTTTAATTTCTTTAAGCATTTTTTGGGAAAATAAGTATACTGACTTGACTGCTCTCCAAGCAGTTTCACAATGAGTTATATGGCAAAAAGAAGTTACCAACATTGTAAGTTGGTAAGTACTAGCTCATAGCTAGTATGACATGACTCTGTTTACCACAAGCAACTTTGCTTTCATGAGGATGGACAGTAATTCACTGAAATGCCTGACATGTTGTTCCATTAAAGTCCAGGAATGCAGAAGAAGGAATTCAGTAAAATATCTCCACTCACCCTAAGGGAGAGCGCACTGCCATGGAGGCTGTCTCACCGTGCCAAGAGAGCACAACAGCTCTCTGCCGGTGGACAGCCAAGATCAGAGGGACTTCTGTGGCTCAACGCCAGCCCAACCTCTCCCACACTGTGCTCTGGCTGTTAGTATCAGACAGAAAGTCAAGGCCAGGACAACCCTCTGTCCCTCTGTCAGAAAGCACTCGCGTCACTGTGGCTGCTGGTAATGGTGAGGGAGGAGGGGATGAAGTCAGGCTGTACAGACCTGTGTTAAGGGCCAGCCTTGGTATCAGATAAACCAGAAACCAGACATTAAAAAGGGAGCTAGCAGGTGGCTCTGCACTCCTCCACAAAGCCTTACGGTTGTCCCCAGAGGCACAGTCAAGAACTGAATCCAAAGTCTCACGGTGCAGCGTGTTTCCTTGCTCAGGATATTGACTCTTTTCAGCTTGCGTAGTGCCTTTTTATCCCACAACTACAAACACAGATTTCCTTAGGAGTCATGCTCAATAGACATTCTTGTTTGTATTAGACTGCACATGTACTGGGACAGGAAGCCGCAGCATTTCCAATGCATTGATAACAAAAAAGAATAAAAAGACACATTCTGCGCAATGAGGTGGAGCTTCGTACGTCAGTGAGTAATTGTTAATAGATAAAAGCTTCATTTGACTTAAAGACTTTCACCATACTTTGTACTTATGGAAAATAAATGTCATTTCCCATATTTAAAATTGATCTGAAACCAAGAGGGGAGTGCTTCAAATGCTAAATATAGGCCTGATCATCATCAGTTATTCTAATGTTATTCTAATGCACTGTGGCTTCCAAGCACTGCCTATATGCCCTACATTATTGCCACAGAATACCTGCTGGACCTGTGAAGAGACATCAGAAAACCTAGAGTCTCTCAACTGGAATAATTTGGGTTTCCATGCTCAGGGATGGCATCCTGCTCCATTGTCTGCTAACACCGTCCTCATAGCGAAGAGAGGTCTCCTTGTACAGGGAGGAAATAGCTGGCAAACATCTCTCTTCTGTACTGTGATTTTCAGGTGCATAAAATCTCTCTGATGCATAAGGTATCACTCCAATTTGTCATGAGAATTACAATGTTGTATTCATCATGTTGGCTACACTCTGTGATGTCTCCATGAAAAACTGTCATTATTTCAGGGGACAATAATTACTTGTAGACCCACCTGCATTGGGTCTGGCTGGGATGGAGTTAGCCTTCCCCATAGCATCCTTCATAGCACTGTGCTTTGTAGCTGGAAGCTGTTGATAATGCAGCAGTATTTTGGCTGCCACTAAACAGTGCTCCCACAGCATCAAAGCTGTCTCTCCAACCCTACAGAAAGTTAGTAGGGTCGAGCAGGTCAGGAGATTGGGAGTGGACATGGCTGGGACAGCTGACCCAAACTGACCAAAGGGATATTCCACACCTCGTGATGTTGCACTCAGCAATAAAAGCTATGACAAAAGAGGAGGAAGGAGGGGACATTCATTGTGAAGATGTTTGTCTCCCAAAGAGATCACAATGCATAACAAGGCCGTGCTTCCCAGGAAATGTCTGGACACTGCCTGCTGATGCAAAGTAGAGAATAACTATTTTTGTTATCCTTTGCCTATGAACACAGCCCTTGGCATTTCCTATTAAGCTACCTTCATCTTGACTCAAGAGTTTTTCATGTGATTTTCCTCCCTTTGAGGAGGAGGAGTGAGAGAGAATTTTGGTGTGCACCTGACAGTCAGCCAGAGTCAACCCACCACACTGTCTTTTCAGGAAACATCTCCATAATAAAATTTAAGTTCTTTTCAGTTAATTTCTCTATATAGTCACATTCTTCTGTGTGGTTGGAGCTACTGGGGGAAAAAAAAAGTGAAATTTAAAGTACACGGATTCTGTACAAACCTAAAATATGGCATTGGTAAATGAAGACAGATTCTTCAATGGACCACAGACTATGCAGGTTAGCAGTCTGGGTGGTAAAGGTGCCATATAGCCAGACTTTGAGCACTGGTCAACTTGATTGATGTAGGATGTGACTTCTTGAGATGTCTCGGTGATTGCAGAAGAAAAACCAAAATGACAAAACAAATTTAAAAATCCAGCAGTATCAAGCCCCCCTAAAATTTGTAGGCTGTTGCTGGAAAAGTTAGTAAGGTTGGTGGTTTTATACTGCTGGAAGTAGGGTAGGAACAAGATTTTACTCTAAGCAATTATCCAGTTTGTGCTCTCAGCATTGCCACTTCCTTTAGGCTAAGAATGATCTTAAACAAGAAACTCCATTGGAGGGAGAAATCAATTGTCCAGAGACTGATTTCTGCAGGAACCCTATGTGATACGGCAGGCATTGCCTTACTCACCTCTCTGTTTGCAAAGCCATGTTCTGCCAAGACGACCATGCTGACTGTTTACCTCAGGCTTTGTTGTATCAATCATCCAAAAATGAGGCTGTTTGTTTATGAGTAGAGCATGTCAACACCACATGACTAGGCTAAGGCCTTACATCATTCAAATGGAAAAATCTGAACTTATCTATGTCAATAATGTGTTCAATTGCACAACAGTGGAAGAGGCACAAGGAGCCATGCGAGTTACCTGCCCCAGCAAAGCCCTGTGTGGAGGCAAGTCCGAGCCTCCTGGCTGGATGTTTGCTCTCATGACGTTACCTCACACAACAGACCGGTGCAAAGGAAAGAAGTTTCCAAAAGATCCATGTCAAATTAGTTCCCTTGCTAATGACAGGAAGGATGAGGACTTGAGCCAGCTAAGCTGAGTCAGAGTCTATCCCACCCTGCTACGTGTTATGCTCCTGCTCTTCCTCTCAATCAAACTGGAGTCAAGGGAAATTCCTTCATCTTGGGGCAAACATTTTAGTGACCACCAGAGTGACTCTAGGTTAAGAGCTTCACCCCAAGTCCATGACATATGTAAAGATTTATGGGATATCCATTACTGCTGCACAGTAGCAGAGTACTCCTTGCCCTCCCAAAGCCAGGTGGCCTTTGAGTGATGGGAATTCATTCTCCTGAGACAGGTCCAGGCCTTAAGAAGCCAGAAGTAAATGAGCACAGAGAAAATATGTAAAATCTTTATTAGAAGTGGAAGTATAAAGAAATTCTATTCTAAGCAAAAAATACAGAGAGAGCAGAGAGAGAGAGAGACAGTGAGGAACAGGATAGCTATTGCAAGGGTAGGAGATTGCACAGAAAATGGTCTGGAAATTTTGGAGACAACAATCCAGGGAAGAAAATGGATGAACATAAATGGAGGGAGGAATGATGTAGGAGAAGAGGAGGGATTATATTTTTCTGACAGCAGTATCCTAGAGTATACTAGTAGAACTGAACTTTCTCCACAACTCAGTTTCCTCACACCATCTCTTCCCATTTAACTTACCAAGTTATAAGTATTTAACTACAGAAGAACTTGCAATTAAACTTCTCATTTTCAAATTTCCACATTTCCTTCTGTACTGGAAGATTTTCAGCCGTTTCAGAGCTAATGAGCCACCGTGGTGGGCATCCAAAATACCAGGAAATCACAGAATGTTATTTTCATCTGCCAGTGCCAACCTTGCTGATGCCTCATTTAGGGTCATTATTGTCCCACATGCAAATTTCTCGTTATACTTTTTTCAATTTTATTTTCTTTCTTTTTTTTTTGTTTGTTTGGTTTGGGGTTTTTTTGTTGTTTGTTTGTTTGTATGGTGGGGTTTTTTTGTTTTTGTTTGGTTTGGTTTTGTTTGGTTTGGGTTTGGGTTTGGTTGAGGTTTTTTTCCCTTTTTTTTTTACAGTAATTGCATTAAAAAACCCCAAACAAACTAGGAAAGCATGGCAAAGGGGGCCATTCAAATGTAAAATCCAAGTTCAGTCCTCATGCAAGCATCCAAACAGAAGAGAGCTGCAGATTTCATAATTGTTATAGTTCCCACTCCACCATTCCTAACTGACTCAGTGCCTGGAATGAACAGTGCTGCCTGAATAGCAGCTATTCATAATTTATTGCAAGCTTCCTGAGGAAGTGGTGCACCAAATTCTTTTCTGTGGAACTACTCAAAAATATATCTACAGGGAGGCTATTACTAGAGTATCTCAAATGTTAGCACTATGTGCATCTTTGTCTGCACAGAAAATTGCATTTAAGATTAAAGCTTAGTGAAACAAGAGAACAGAAATTGGGTGAGGAAAGTCTTGTTTTTCAGTCAGCAACAGAGGATACAATTTGTAGGTACGTGTTTTCCCTCAGAAACAAAATTTTACAGATTTCAAAGGTCACAATGAGATTAATCTCTCAATATCAATCATTTCCCAGGTCATTACAAGAGTAGAAATTAATATTAAACTCCCAAACCACTGAAGGTTTTTGATCTTACCCAGGCAGATAGCAGACTATAACAGTAAAGGGCATACAGAGAAATTCCATGTCCCTCTGACAGCAGAAGATGGGAGCAAAGATAATCCCACGGTCTTCCATCTCCTTTCTGCACATTTTATGAGCAGAAGTTAAAAACATTTTGCAGTGTCTCTGAAACAAGGATGACATAAAGCAGAAGTAATGTAATGAATAAATCAACGTAGCTAGGATGCAAAAGTGTTTAACCTAAATGGCTGTAAAAGTTTTAAGGACAATCAACACACAATCAGCCTTGGCTGTTTTATTCAGGTTGCTGAAGACTAGGAAAAAGGCTTGAGCCAGCTCTCTGGAGAATAGCTGTAGTCCTGGGAATGACAAGGACTTATTTGCTCTATTTGCTTGGTGTTGTATAAATATATGCAAAATACTTTTTCCGTGTTTAAAAAATTGCACTTGGTTCCATACAGAATAAAATAGAGACAACAGAGACCCTTGGAACTTGAATAAGATCCACATAGATATAGAAGAGGCAACTCAATACTGGGGTGGTGGCAAGGCAAGGGGCTGGCACGGCCTGTGAAAGCCAGACCTGTGCCCATGCTGGAGCTGGGTTATCTCTGTGTGGAGCAGTTTAATGTACATCACTCGTGGGAATGCTGGTGTTTGTAACACAGGCTGGGTGGCTAACAGCTAAAGGCAGTAGCCAAGGAGTTAGACAGAGTGCAGGGTTAAACAAGGAAAATTAAAATCTAATTCAACAGATGCAAAATTGGAGCAGTGGTAAAGTGCTCTTTAAAATAGGTGTGGAGCAACATGTGCTGTCCTGAGGTCCGCACAGCCACCTTACCAGCCTAGGTGGGAGATTTTGCTTGGACTGGCTGTTATCTGGTGCTGTGGGTGGAAAACTTCGTAGGCAATTGCCCAGCTGTGGCTCAGTCATGCACCCCTCCATTCTGCCCTGTCTCCAAGGATTGCAATTCATCCCTCTGGAACTGCTCCGTCCTGGAGCCAGAACACTGATAACACAGACAATCAGGAGATTTTTACTTCAGAATCCAAGCCAATGTGGCAACTCAGGTACAGCCCAAAAGGATTTCCTGAATGACCCCAGGTGGAAACTGTTTGCCAGCAGCATCTGTGGCCCACTGGGGTTTCCTTACAACAGACTGTGAAGCACTACAGACAGCGACTTTATCACTTTTTTGTCTTGGTACAATTGTTGTGGTTCAGCTCAGTATTAATGTTGTTAACAAGCATTTACTACTAGGATCTATGATTTATTTACAAACTCAAAATCTTCCACCAACTTTTCTGCTAAGGAATTTTAGCAAATTCTGCTGAATCACACCATATTGAACTCAAAATAACCTGATTAATTATTATAATTAATACAAATTGCAGGTTAAGCAATAGCCATCTGTCTTCTCTCCCATTCTTTGTAAGCTTTTCAGGGATGTAAATATCAGGCAGGGAAAACAACTGTTTAAGCTAAAGGCCATGCTGACACAAGAACAAATGAGTATAAAGTGGCTATGAATAAATTTAGGCTTGAAATTTGGAAGAGAAAAAAGATAAGCATTACAACAGCAAGGATCTAAAAAAGAAATTTTATGGGAGCAGCTCAGGACTAAAATAAGTCTGCTCTTAAGGCTGAGACAGATAAGTTTAAAAACATTGGAAGTAATATGGAGCTTGTTAAAGAAAGGGAAAAAAGAGGTACCTTCAGAGAGGGTCTTCTGAAGCCATGTACATGGCAGTGCAGCTACAGCCACATCTACAGATGGTCCAGGAACAGGGAGAGATCCAGCTTCAGATGACATTGGAGGTTTCTCTAATCAGACACCATTAATTGTTTCATGTTATCTGGTCTAGATAAGGTCACATGTGGTTCCACAATTTTTTGACTGAAGTTCAAAATATGTGAATTTTGTTTGAAATAACAGAAAATATTTTAAACACCTAGAAAAAAATATTAGTGCAGATGGGACTATTTGTAAGGCAGGTAAATCATAATCTATCACTGAAGCTTTGATGCTGAAATACCTCTCTTCAGTTGTTATTACTTTGGATTTTCAATTTTCATCAGATTATGTATAGCAGATATAGGCTAATATTATATTGAACAATATTTCTCATAGCTTTAAGAGACCTACAGAAGTACAGAAGGCACCAAGAAAAGCAGATCTGTCATGGGCCAATGATAGATGAAAATGTATATAACCAATTCTGAAAAGAAAAATTTTGTTACAGGGTTTAATTTAATCAATGAGAAGTGAAACAATTTAAGCTTCAAATATATTTCTGAAACAGTTTCTTACTCTTTTCATTGCCTTTTTCCATATTACAAATTCATAATAAAAATTATGTGGTTTATGGAGCACATATATTAAATTAGCTCCAATTCCAACCTTTCCTGCAATTTTTTCAGCCCACATCTTTTTTCTCTGTTTGTATAGTATACCTGTAATCTTTTATTTGCATTGCAATTTACTATTCAGCATGAGTAAAGGGAATGGACTGTCACCTTAAAAATATTTTAATTAATTACTTCAAAAGAATTAGGATAATATTTTTTAGCTTTTAGTAGCTTATCTAAAATAAATAAAATATTTTTTCTATTTAAAAATGCGTGAAGTAGCAGTTTGTCCTAAGGGGTACTCTACCAGTTAAGAAGCCGATGGATCATCTAGCTTAAGTATAGCTGGAAATGACCAGATTCGTTTGAATAAAACCTACCTTTTATCTTTGAATGGCTGCAATTTCATTTTTGCCTAGACTGAATCTGTTCAGGAAAATTTCAAATTACTGATTCCAGTGTCCAATACTTGCAAAACAGTATATCATTGACCTGGTAAAAAGGAGGGAAATGTGATGGCTTGAACATTATCAGTATTTTCCAACACTCTGTGAAACATGACCCAAAAAACTGAATAAAGAAGAAGTGCATAAACTTGGAGGCTATCTTCATTATTCTGCTAGCTCAGAAATGCTGAGGGCAAGAACATGGCTTTGTGAATCCATGAGATAAGGGGGTAGCCTCAAAGTCTTGGCCTCTTAAACTGCACAGATTTATGAAGAAACACTATCGGCTTTACTAAAAAGAAAACCAAACCAACCCACATTAGAATTGTGGGAGTATTTTTACTCAGCTAAATCTGAGAACTCCAGTTCTGAGCCATACACATCCTCTCCAATCAGACACCTGCTCTCTGAGGCTGGCCTTGTATCACAGCTCCCAGGGGATCCAGGCAGATGCTGTGTGCTTCTGAGCCGGACGCCTTTTCGTGCATGACCTCCTGTTAGCTGGCTCCCTGCTCCATCTGAGAGCGCTGCCTGGCTCCACTGGAGTATGAAGGCTCCTGGCACAGCCAGCAGAGACAAGTAAATGCTCTACTTTTGATCATTGTCGAGAGACGTGCAGGGATGCCTGTATCCCTGTGCTGACTGTGTAGGGAGTCTGGGCACATACCTAAGGGTTTTGCATCCCACTGGCAGGCCATGAACCTACATGTAGGACATTTCAGTGCCTGACTCAGGAACTTTATTAATATAGAACCACAGACACAGCAGTTTTGAGTCAGGAGTTCAGGATTCTGACTTCCAGGCTCATTGTAGGACTACTGAGAAAGCCAGCACAGGGCGTGTGAGAAAATGCTAAGAGGCATTGGCTTTTTTAGGCTGGTAAAGAGGTGGTTACCATGCAATCTGCAAATGTGCACATGGGAATCATAAAGGAACAGAGTCAAATTCTTCTTGGTCATGTTATATGCTATACATTATACATATACAAGGAGTAACAGCCACATATTGTGAACTGAGAGGTTTAGCTTCTGCTTTAAGGTCAACTTTTTCACTAGTGGGTAGCTGTGCAATGAAGCAGATGTTCCAGAGTGGTGGTGGATCCCTGTTACAGGCTTTACTGTCCTGGTCCAGTGATGGTGAGAGTTTCAGCAGGAGCAGGGACAGTATGACCACTGAAGTCCCTTCCAACCAGCACCAGAAGGGTTTTTTGTTTCCATCTGAACCTCAGAACTCAGCTTGTAAAAACAATCCCTCAGGTTCATACCAGTAGTTATGAGCAGAATTTAAGGACTCCAATGGTGTGAAATAAGTTTCTAAAGTATAGAAATACCTCTTATCTTACGATTTGTATTAACCATCGTATGTCCAAAGTTCTTTCCATTCCCTGGTTAAACAGATAGAGCTGAAAAGAAGCATGGGGGACCTGAACACATGTGCAATGTGTAGTTTTAGTAACCATAATGCTAAGGACAATCCACAACAGAGAGTTCCTAAGATTTGTTTGCTGGGAAGCAGAGGGCATTGAAGCCTGTTAAGTACCTAACTTGTAAAAGACATGGGTCAGGATGTAGGATATAAACAGGTATTTCTTACAGCTCTGATTTTCTTGTAACAACAGTCCTAATGTTGTTCTGAAGCAATTACAGAGTTATAGTTGATATTCAAAAGTAAGAGTAGGTAGATTTTTTTTTTTTTAGTTTGGAGAAAGAAGAGAAGGAATTGGTAAGCAGAAAGCAGTTCTGTAAAAAGTAAAAACATTCACTGAGATGACAGCAGCAAGCAAAAGATCTTTCTTTTTATCAGCTTTGAAGGTTTAAATCACACACAAAGGCAAAAAGAAAGATAAAGTCAACTCTGAACAGCCATTTCCAATTCTGAGAAAGATGGGAAAAAATGCAGAGTTCCTAAGAGAACTAAGAGCTCAAAGAATGTGAAAAGTATCTTCAACCTCTGGTTAGTGACCATAGATGAGAAGAAATTGTGGAGAGCTCTGATTTCAAAGCCAGTTCCAGCACAGGGATGCTCAAACCAGTAGAGGTGTGAGAGTCATGGCTGATTGAGCCTTGAGCCTGGAAGAACTCCAGCCATATTAGTTCTGCCTTGTTAAGGCACATTCCTGCATTTGGGCTGTCTCCCACACTGCCCTTATTCTCCCTGTTTGCTGTGCCACCACTTCAGGGATCAATGCAAGTATGCTGAGCTCAAAAGCTTTTGGCTGCATTGTATAGATACACTCAGCATTTTCAAGAAATAGAACTAACACAATCATCCTTACTAGCTGATATTTTTTGGAGATATATGGACAAGGGCACACTGGTAGAAGTCATCAGACTCAAATGCTTTTTCTTCACAGAAGAAGCAGGACCTGACTCAGATCTAAACCACTAATTCTGAAGCAGACTTACATTGAAAGAATCTGTTATGGTTAAACATATTTATTAACGATAGAAAGTTTCTCACATGTATCTCTTTTCACTGTTTAGGGCAGCAAATTAGTAAATATAATTATAAGTGATGCAAATGTGAAAATAAAAACTGATCCAGATGTTTCAAAACTTAAAAGTTCAAAAGATTGATTTGATTTACTGCTGTCATTAAATTAAGATAAAAGGAGTCAGTCCTAAACAGTTGTAATTGCATTACCTACTTTTGGAAGCTTTGAGGTCACAGCAAAAAGGAAGTGGCTGCTCCTGCCAGTAGTTGCTACATAAACAAGATGACTTTTCACTAACTTTCTGGAGCTGTTTCCAGCAAAACATAGGCTAGAGCTCTGTAATATACTAAAAGGACATGAGGCTCACAAATAGAGTATTGTTTCACTACTGTGCAAAGGAAAATTTTTAGGATCAAATAAGCAGGAAATGATTTCTTGTTATGAATGTGATAATGTTAAGATGTGATAATGGTTCAAATTCCACACTTATATAATGGTTAAGACTGGATCCAGCCTCTGGGAGGGACTTACAGGGAATAAAGTGCCATTAAATGTGAAAGAGGAAGATAATTAATGGGCATTTATGGCAAGCAGCAGTATATTTCTTTTTCTTCCAAACTTTAAATGTCATCGTTTGATATTTAGATTGCTGGAGCCACTGGAGGCTGCTCAAACTTTCTGAAAATAGAGCAAAAAATATAGGCTAAGAGCTAAGTGCATACCCCAGCAATATGAATTTAGATTATTTTGAACTGCAATAGACTACCATCTCATTCATTATCCTGATATTTAGTTGAAATAAAGTTTGAACCAGAAAGCAAGGTCAATCTTGTGAAGGTGCTGTGACGGAAATGGATCATTTACCGCAGCCACAATCATTTACATCAGTTTTCATCAAAATTTTAAACCCTTTTAAATTCTGAGTCCTTAGAGTCTGACTTCTAAATTACACTGCCTGTCTTTAACACCTCCAGCTGAAGGTTCCTGCAAGTGGTTCCTGCATCTTCAGTTCTCTTCCCTAAGTAAGAGATTGTGTCCATCAATGTTAATGGCATCTTTGAGGACACATTTGGCACTGGCAAGAAGTGTGAATTTCCTGGGAGTGTCAGGGAAGGCATTCCCTGCTCCGCTGTGAATAGTTAAGAGAGACAAAGCAATCTTCAAGAAACCTGGACATTGCCCACTCTGAGTCCTGTACAGCACTTCACCTCACTCAGAGATCAGCAAATAAAACAAGAACAGAGTTTACTGCTGTAGCATAAAACCAAATAAGCAGTGGCAAGCTTCAAGATATGTGTTTTTCAGCCTTGACTCTGCAAATGCAACAGGCAGAGTTCTGCACATCTCAGGCAGAAGGATTTTAAAGGTCTGAAGCAGCTCTGAAGCAGCAGCCTGAAGGCTCTTCTGCCATTCTCATGGATAAGACCAGGAACAGCTATGCATCTTGTCATATCAAATATTTGTTCAAAAGCTGCTGTGGATGTAACAAACCAAATTCTGCTTTTAGCAATATTCCATATGACCCCACTGGCTACAGCAAACAAGCTCAATGTGTTAATGACAGCAAATTTTAGTCAAAGGGATAAAGATTTCTTTCAAAAGGCAGAATGAAGATCAAGCTGCAATTGCATTTCTGTTATTCTTCCTACCCCAGCTACCTAGGGGTAAATATGTAGCTGAAATCTTATCATCCAAATCAACTGATTAAGAATAACTTTAGTCTAAGCTGATGTAACTATGTATGCCTTATTATTGCAGTGCAAAATAGCATTAAGAGGAAAATAAAAGCCGTGGAAAATTGACTGCACTGTTCTCAGTACATTACTTTGGTTCTGTGTCAAAACAGAGGACATATTGGGCAGGTCAAATAATCACTTCTTGAGCTGCTTTCCAGTTCTCCTTTTTTCTCTCTCTACGATGGTGAGATTATGCAAGCTTCATGAAGTAAAACACTTCATGATCTTCAAAGAAAAAGTAATTTGGAGAGTAGATTATTATTTTAGACAAATAAATGCCATACTTTACTGCAAGGCAAAGATAATTTGACTGCTGTTGAAAGAAATGGAAAGTAGCAAGAGAGAGACTATAAGATTATTTAGGAAGACAAAAACTCATGCCCTCTGATTTAACAAATTTATATTTGTCAGACATAATAATACTAACAGATTGCAGCCCATATGCTTTAATAGCAAAGGGTAGAGTTCCTCTTGTTGACAATGATTGGTTGATTTACTGCAGGGATGTAGCTGACTCAATGAAGTACAAAAAAAGACAAGGAAAGTCTAGGAGATATTCCAGTAAGAACGGAGCAGAATAATTTTTTGCATGGCTCCAATGCCATACAAACAGGCAAGTCTCTTGGAGCAAAACTATCACTTTGGCTAGAGCAATGAATATGGTATATATTAACTATTATCTAGATTTTTGGTATCTTAGAAATTGAAAGGGAGTTCTAGTATGTAGACAGAATATGTTAAATTCAAACAGAGGTCTGCTTAAACTAGGGACAGGCTTTAATACAATTCCCATCACCTTCCAGGCCTTTTACCAAAAGAATTACACTGATAGATTCTGACTCTGTGACTGAATAGAACCCTAAGTATCTCTGTTACTGGATCCTCTTATATTAATCTAAAAATCATGTTTGCTCTACTTCTATGATTTTATTTATGAGTTTATTAGTTTAACAAAAAAAAAATCCCAATGAAGACCAAGTTTTCCAGTTCATGAAAAATTTATTCTCTCCAAATTCAGTTTTAGTTCAGTTCAGTCAACATCTTTTTACAAATTCAATCCAGAAAGCAATCATCTAAATGGGGGCACACTGTACTAAATAGTACTAGTTTTTGGGAAAGGCAGAACACAAAGCACGGCAAGGCTCTCCCTCCACAGCTGAGGGACAGGGAACCCGTAAGCCCAAAGAGTCCACTCAGATCCTTGTGAGAGAAACATGGGTCTTGAAAGTTTGTGTTAGGAACAGGGAAAACTGAGATGAATGTCTGAAGATCATAGCCACAGATTTTGTAAACCTGTTTTGCTGTGAGAAAGTCTTCAGTGATTACTAGAGGCACAACAATATATTCTCATCTGTCAGCACTTGGTGAAATTCTGTACTGTTTAACTGAGGGAATCTTCTTTAATGTAAAAATTATATAATTTAAAGAAAAAAACATAGTTTAAAGGAAAAGTCAATATTACATTTCTGGTAACAAATGCCAATAAAAACTAAACCAGAAAACTAATTTCTTGTTACTAGGCTGTGGTGGGTTTTGAGGAATATGTTCAGTGCAGGTAGCTGGGTGTGCAGATGCATTTCAAGCTACAGGTTGAGCTCTGGGGAGTACAGGCCCGAGGCCAAGACAAAAGGCCATGAACTGCTAACCCTC
>VXBC01008768.1:208359-385092 GCA_013399945.1 Ploceus nigricollis | reverse complement strand
GATATAGATATAGATATAGATATAGATATAGATATAGATATAGATATAGATATAAAAGGGGTTCCTTAGTTCAAGGTTCCTCCTTGGAGGCACTCAGCTCAAGCTGGTACTTTGTTATGATTAAATTACTTCAAGGATCTGAATGTCAGAGACTCTGCTATGGGAAACGTGGGGTCAAGCTGGCAAGGAAATCTGGCCCAACTGGGTGAGTGTGGGGTGTGTCACTGTGGAGGGGCTTCATTCTAGTTCAGGTGGTGTGAGTATGACGACCAGAGTGGCTCCTGGATGGTCAGACAGGGCAGTTTCCTTAGCTGTGGTTTGACTTTGGCTGGATGCCTACCAAGCCCCTCAATCACTTCCCCTTCCCAGTGGACAGGGGAGAGAAAATACTAGTAGGAAACAACTAGCAGAAAACAACAAGTGGAAAACAGCTAGTAGGTTGAGTGAAGACAGTATGCTACAGTATGAGCAAAAGGTTGTGCACACAGAAGNAGAAAAAAACATAGTTTAAAGGAAAAGTCAATATTACATTTCTGGTAACAAATGCCAATAAAAACTAAACCAGAAAACTAATTTCTTGTTACTAGGCTGTGGTGGGTTTTGAGGAATATGTTCAGTGCAGGTAGCTGGGTGTGCAGATGCATTTCAAGCTACAGATTGAGCTCTGGGGAGTACAGGCCCGAGGCCAAGACAAAAGGCCATGAACTGCTAACCCTCTGCATAACAAAGGGCAGGGGGACTTGTGGCATAGCTGGGTGACTGCCACTCAGAGACTCAGCAGGAGCCAACGACCCCCAGACTTTCCCACCCTTAGACTGTAAGGGCATATACTTTTTTTTTAAATATANGGTTGTGCACACAGAAGCAAAGACCAAAAAAAAAAAAAAATATTTTATTCTCTGCTTGCCACCAGTGAGCAATGTCTGGCCCTTTCCTGGGAAGCAGGGCTTCAGCACACATAGCAATTGCTCCAGGAGGCAAACATTGCAAATAATGCAAT
This sequence comes from Ploceus nigricollis, assembly GCA_013399945.1. Classification (NCBI taxonomy): domain Eukaryota; kingdom Metazoa; phylum Chordata; class Aves; order Passeriformes; family Ploceidae; genus Ploceus; species Ploceus nigricollis. The sequence goes on along the minus strand of VXBC01008768.1, from coordinate 384,092 downwards.
TTTCCTCCTCCCTCCTTTAGCTTTTCTATCTGAGCTGATGTCATATGGTATGGAATACCCCTTTGGTTAGTTTGGGCCTGGTTGTGTCCCCTCCCAGGATCTTGCCCATTCCCAGTGCCTTGGTGGGGGGAATGTTGCTGTGCCAGCACTGCTCAGCAGTAGCCACAACACTGCTGTGTTATCCACAGCTTTCTAGCTATCAGTTCAATGGGGGCTGCCATGGGGAAAATTAACTCCATTTCAGCCAACCCCAATACACTGGCAATTTACACATCTTGGTGGTGGGCAGGAAAGGATTTTAATATGAGAAGATTTCTGGGAACGAGAGGAGTTAATGTGAGAGCCTTTAAGAGATAAACAGTGATTTATGTATTCATTTCATCTTTGTTTTCACTGCAAACAAGCCCCCGTCCCACTGAACACTTCATTACGTGTGAACACTTTGAGTCCATCAGCCCAGAAACAAGAGTANGTGGGCAGGAAAGGATTTTAATATGAGAAGATTTCTGGGAACGAGAGGAGTTAATGTGAGAGCCTTTAAGAGATAAACAGTGATTTATGTATTCATTTCATCTTTGTTTTCACTGCAAACAAGCCGCCTTCCCACTGAACACTTTTATTATGTGTGAACACTTTGAGTCCATCAGCCCAGAAACAAGAGTACATCCAAGCTGCATCCCCACAACACAGACACCACAGGCACAAATCATTTTGCCAGATTTCAGAGGCTTGATCCAGTTGCCTGCATCTGGGTGTCTTGTGACATTGGGGTGCTTTAATACATTCTACCTGGCCTGCAACTGCCAGCCTTAAAGGATATGGCCATCTGCGTACATTGTAAATACCCCTGGGCACCTCAAAGTCACAAGGTAAATATACACATCATAGATTTTTCAAGTTGATAAAATGAATTCCAATAAAGAGACAGGTCAGCAGTGAGCCATGAGAGTGACTTTGGTTGATGTGCCCACAATTGTAAAAGTTACATGTCTGAGCTCTATCACTGAGCTGAGGAGTCTGAACAAACGTAGCTCTGACTAGAGGTGCATGCCAAAAATAATCGAGCTCGTGGGAGATATTCATCATTGCAAACTTATAGCCAGCTTCAGTAAACGTTCTTTTGTTTTCACTCATTAATTTAACTGTATAGCCAGTTAATGTCTAGCACATATACAGGCTATAGCCATCATTTTCCATGGAGGAATTTGGGGTGAGAGATCTGGGGACAAGTCCATCTTCTCAGTGACATAATTCTAAAAAGCTGTTGTGAAATTATTTTTCCCTTGTCAGCAAAGAGCAGTGAACTAATAGCTGTGCTAAAAGAGTAGCTGCATGCTTCTGAAAAATTAAAAAGCCATCCCTCAAGCTGACAAAGCAGCTTAGTGATGTACTGCAAAGGGTGTTCATCAATAAGGACCAAACAGCATCAGGGGCAGCTTTCAGAAACTGAGTCCCTAGTGACAAAAGGAGAATGGGACAACATGTCAGTGTCTGTCCCCTTAGAGCCTCAAACCTTTTATTTCTCTGGGAAACAAACAGAACTCAGAGCAAATAGGTATATAAGGAATTGAGATTTTGTTCTCTCAAATGGGGGTTGACACTGTCATCAGAGCTTGCTCGTGGAATCACAGTGTGGCAAAAATTTACTCTCATTTTTATTTTAAATTTTACATTTATTTTTACCTTTAGCTTTATTTTTGCTTTAATTAAGCATGGAAAATAAGCAAATAAGACTTTTTAACCTGTGATATGATAAATAACGAGTCATTGTGTAAATTTTATAAAGAAATATCAATATAAATCTACACAATATGAAGTGAACTAATACAGCAACTAAAAACCATTGAGGTGAATAATTTCTGACAATTGATTTTATTAATTATGAAAAGATCTGAAAATTCCATAGTTTGGAGTTGGACTCTTGGCAAAATAATCTTCCTTGTCTTGCCTGAGAATTTTAGCAGGAGTGCAAGAGTCTGTTTTCCTACTCAGACTGACCTGCCTGCAATGATGCTTTTAGTCAAAGTGTTGCCCTTGAAAACAAATGTCTTTAGAAATATATATGGAATATTTTACCATGACAACTACTAATCACCCACAGGATGAACCACTATTACAGAGGAAATCCAGTCCTATCCCAATAAAAGGTCATTTCAGGGTTAATATTATATTCCAAATCTTCCACGTAGTAGCAAGGCCAGAGAGAAACAGATTATGGACCCTTTGTGCGTGTGGGAAACTCCTGTGAGAGACCCTGTTTATGTTTTATGCATATTTTTTAGATCATTAGCTCTCTAATCAGTTTACAAACAAACATTCCTAACACAATTCATTCTCACAAAACAGATGTATTTAGTAACTAACACAGGATATTTCTATTCTGTTCCTACATCTGGAGTAATAGCTTTTAATTATGTAATTTCCTATATTTAAATCTTTTAAGCAGTGTCACTGTGTGTACACTCAACATGAAATGCAGACTCCTCTTCTATTAGAGTTTGAGCAGGAACACGAAAACTGTGCCAGCTGTACACTGTGATACTTATAATGTGTATGAGGTAGGAGGAGTGCATAATGTACTCTAAAGCTGTGTATGTCTGTGTGTGAGTGTGTATGTTTGGAATCCCAGCAGCACATAAAAGGATATGGAAATGATTGGCCTGGTTATATCTAACATTATTTGTACTTGCAAGAAGTGCTATAAAAAGGTGCTGCCTCTTAAATCATAGCCAGGGCCATACAGAAAGGGCTACCCAGCCTGGCACCTTGCCTGTGAAAGGCCAGTAAGTAGGCACGGCAGGAACATAAAAGCAGGACCAATACCAAGTTATCCTTCCTCTGGTATGTCCTCCCACTTCAGTTTGGAGACTTTTCAGAGCAAGAGGTTTCCTCTGTTCCTTTGTGCTTCAAGGCAGTGGAGAGGGGAGTCTTCTTTCATTCCTGAGCATGTTTTCACTCAAATCCCTATCACCTGTTATTCTTTTTATGCCCTTTATATTTTTATATATCTACAATAGTCATCTCTATTCCAAACTAAAAGCTACTTGTCAATTCTATCCCTTTTTATAGCCATGCTATTTTAAAGCCTTGATTATATTTGCCATCCTTCTCTGATTAGCTTACACTGGCATATGCAGCAGCAAATTATGCTTTTGATAGCCTTGTAGTTAACACACTGATAAGGCTGTCCATAACTGAGAAATCAAACCCACACACATATCACAGTTCCCATGTGGTTTGCAAGGCAGATATTTACAGAGACTTGAGTAAGAATGATAGGAAGAATGGGCCCTAACTTCTCCCTTGCTCAGTCATTCCCTTCCAAAAAGACCTATCCAAGATCCATGGTCAGGTCCTTGACCCCTCCCCACTCAAAATGTCCGGCTATAGAAATTTTTGTTTCTATTGGTCAGAATTGCCAAAACTGTAAGACTTGAGAAAGAGACTTGTAAAACCCACATCAAGAGCAAAAGACAGTGGCAGGTTTGGCAACCAGTGTGCCATCCTGCCAGCCAGGGGCACCCTCAGTTTGAAAGCAGAGGTCAGTACTAATTCATTCCATTTCAAAAGTTTGGTGCTGTTTTCTTCCTTGTCAAAGTGTACATGCTTTTGCTTGACCGGTCTATTCATGGCTTACGTGATGTAAACAGTGGAGTCCTCTGTGCAATTGCCTCCATCCATTGTCCCTTCCATGTGTTACATCTTTAGAAAAAGAGACATGCTGGGAAGGCACAGCAGCATCCAATTCCTGAGGGCACATAAAATGGCAACAGTGATTACTGGTTTTAATAAATATAGCAACAGTGGTGGCAATGCAATCTATTCCTACAGTGAATAAAATTTAACATCCATGTTCAGACACTTCCTGTTATCCATCAATTACTGGATCAGCAGGAAATAGCATACTCAGGAGGAGCCACCTGGGTAATTGCACGGCAGGTAGTTAAAGGAATAGGCAAGTCAGATGGTTAAAACTTAAAGGAAATCAAAGAGCTTCTGTTTGAAAATCTCAGATTTTAGTGATGATTATGCTATTAAAAATTTTAAAAAATAATTTTTGCTTCTCTAGCCAGAATTTAGAATCACATAGCTGCATGAAAACAGGAAGCAGAAAGATCAGCTGGATCTGTTCTGTCTCCAGCATCAGACCCTTACCTACAGACATTTTCTAGAAGCACAGCAGTGAGTCACTGAGAGCAAAGTGATGGGATTTCCCATTATTTCCCTTTTGCAGCTATCTCTGGCAATCCCTGATATTAAGTAAGTTTTATCCTGACACTTTTTGACATTTTTAATCACTTTTACCATCTTAAATATTTGTTTAGATTCCTATTGTATGGGAAGAATAAATATATATTTCAACCACAGCCTGAGATTAATTCTTTGCTGGCCTTACACAGAAGATAGCACAATTCTGTGGTGGATTTAGAGACATCCACTAGCTGATGTGCTTAGATGCATTGAGTTCCCAGTGGGCATCAAACTAGGAAGCCCTTTATTGAACAGATATGTTCTTCACATCCAATATAAAAGCAAAACAAGGAAGAAAAACCTAAGACAGAGAGAGTACCAATATAAATTTGAGAAAGAAAATCTAAGAGAGAAGTATCAATTTCCTTTTTTAATACAATGATTGTTGTTGCAACTAGGAAAGGAAAGTGTCATGGGTTCTGGCTATTCAGGTTGCACAGCCTAATACCTAGAGAAACTGGTATCATCTCTGAACATCAAATGTCCTGCTGCCTCCTAGGCAAACTGTAACAGTGCCAAGAATGCTGTTATTTTCAAAGAAGTCAAAGAATGGCCACAGGATTCTACTTTCCAGAACATGTTCTCTTCTGCCAAACCCCACATAACTGCACCTCCAACTTGGTGAATTTAATTTTTACTTAATTTTTAGCAAGCTACAGTTTCAAAGGAAGTTCTGTACTTAATTGTGTTTAGAACAATGCAAGAGGGAGTCCTTCTAACCCTGGGGCAAAAAAATAATGGAGAGTAAAAGAAAGGAAATGGATTTATATAACCAAAATTCAAACAGTAAACAACAAAAAGCCCTTCCTTGGTCCCCATCACATTCTCTGCCTTATGCCTGCTGTTCATTTAAAGAAAAATTAGTTATGCAAACTTCTTATGAAATTTCTTATAGATATTTTAAAAATAGAAATTGTTAGGTACATAAATCTCTGTCACACCTCCTTACATTATAGCAAAAAAAATATTTATATTACTTATAATTTACATATATATTTTACCCAAAATAGTAATTCCTAATGATTATTTGAATTTCAGGCTATTTTCCCTAGTATGATAATTTCCCACAATTATTCATTTTGCTATTTCCTCTTGTGGGGCTGCCATGGGGGTTTTCTGAAAACTTCTCTGTTTTCACTTAAGTTTTAAAAGCTGTGCAGTCCATCAGCTTCTGGCTCTCCATCCACATCAGCAAAAATTTTAGTTCATTTTCCACAGTTACAGGCAGGTAACTGGCTTTTTCTGTGCTTTTAGATCATATTTTCATATTAGCAATGTTAATATTTGCTCTAGCTGTGTTCTTCCTTCACGGATACAAAATGAATGCTCAGAATTTCCTATTGTGTTGCAGGTCTGAGGAATCCATTAATCCCACTTAAAAGCCATGTTACAAAGAGGATGCACAGAGCACACCGTGGAGAAAGGGACTTAAGCTCTGACAGCAACACTCTGCTAGGTGCCTTCCCCAGGCAGGTCCAGTATGGCTTCCCTTACACAAATTCCTGTAGCCACATCAGTGCGCAAGGCAATGCCCTGTATTTTTTAAGCACAGAGAAATTTGCACTATTTTATGCTTTTAAGTAGCAAAAGGTTAAAAAAAATAAAGGTGAGCAGGCCTTGCTTGAGCTTTTTGAACCTACTCACTTTGAAGCACACAGTGTTCACACAGGGTTGTTTGTCCTGGCCAGGATTTCTCCTTCAATGCTCAGCAGACTCTGTCTCATGCATCTGTTCCTTCAGGAACAGCCCATTCTGGACCACCATGGAGCCACCATTTCGAGGACATGAAAACCATTTGCAGGACTCCTTTTCTTCTATCTTGATGTGTTTCTCCAATGTAAAGAAACTACAAAGTGAAGACAATTGCCTTACTTTGAATACTTCCTTACTTCACTCAGATAGATTAAGAAATAAAGTATCCCAGTAAAAGAAGTATCCAGGTAAAAATCCCAGAGCAAAATTCTGGAAATCAAGAAAAGCCAATGGCAAAATCTCATCACATTCAATCTGACACATGATTCTATTCTGGACTTTATATACACGATAAAAGGAAATTTAATTATACCTTTTTACACTGCCACAATCCACTATTTATCTCCTTTGAACTACTGACCTTCTTCTGTCATGTCTCAAGCATCAAGGTGCTGTTCGTTCAATTGCCCATGGGCAAGTAAGTCTGATGTGTTCTTCTTCTTCTTAATGATGTGAGTGCTGTTAATTGAGAGTGATTACAGCACAAGCCATGTTACTGGGGAGCTGAAAAAGTCAGGCCAATATGTATAGTTCTGGGGAATTATGAGAATCTTTAAGCTTTTAAGGAATCAATGCAAGTTGAAAAGCCGAAAGGTATGGCTATGTTCAGGAAGTGAGCATACAGTGATCACACTCCTGGATGGAGGCAAGGAGATGTCCTTCATGTCCAGCTAGACATGTCCTTCATGCCCTTCTCTAAAGACATGCCTTTTCTTCGTAATACCCTTATTAAGGAGTGACAAGGTAGTGTTGTTTTTCACAGATGAATGTTTGCATTGAGCAGCATGCTCCTGAATTTCTCCATTTTATCAGGTTGCGAGTAATTACCATGCATCACATCACCTGGAGTGCCATTATGCAAATTTGCATATGGCTTGAATACACTGCTTGGATAAATATTTATCATCCTTTAAAGCTTCTCTTGGAAAAGAATGTCATGCCTTCTGTTCTCTCTTATCACTTCACATGTACCACGATTCAAAAAGAATTTACAGCTGAAGGGAAGGTCTGTGGAGAAAAGGTTTGGTGCCTGCAGAGAAATTTCTTTCAAAATTCTGAAAGAATCAGACAAAGGGAAAAATTGTAAGTAACTAGCATATAAAAAGAAATATATAGCTTGATGGTCCACCTTGTTCAGGAGTAATTTTATTTTCTTCTGCCAGGTTCTATTCTGTACACTCTTCTCCTGAGCCTGAACCCCAAAGGATTCTTTAATTATTGCAGGAATATTACAGAGAAAGGCTTTCTCTTGTCAAGGTTGCTGGAATGTTTGCTACCATCTCTCATTTGCTCTCTCATTGAATGTTCATAGAAAAAAAATACAGAATAAAACGTCTATAAGAATAATGAGCAAGAAAAATATGCTCTTAGGTTTCCTTTGGAGGTATTAAGGATTATCTGCCTAAGTGAATGAGGACTAGCAAAGACCCTTTTGCCCAAAAACTAAGCTGCTACACTACTGTCTCATTAAAATTTTTGGAGCACAGCTCTAATTTAGAGATCCAAGCAAGGCACACTGACAAGTGCAAATATGCACTTGGTTTTGATGGAAAGAAAATGAGCAAGGTGAGAGGGTTCTCTTTCATAAAACTTTAGGTTTAGGAAAGTGTCAAACCTCACTTGAGATCCAGGCATGGCTTGAAAGTGCAGGCATTTATAAACTCCCAGTCTTGACTTTTTCAGAATGGACAGGCTGAGGACAAGGCTACTCAGGGAGACAGAACAGACAGTAGACACAGATTAGGCCTGCTTGCTGTTCCCTCTCCATGCATGGTACTTGTAGTGTCTGGGAAGGGTCAGAAAAGCTCTCCACACCACAGGGATGAGCTGATACTTCTGGAACTGGAGTCTTGTAAATATTTCTGTTGCTTGGGCAGAGAAAGACCAGATGTTGTTGTGGTGAATGTTTGTTGCATTCACCCCTGATTCATCCAGCTAGATGTCTTTTCACCCATCCAGAATAAACAAATTGCTGCAGGCTTATCTACTGATCTTCTTTGGGTGTTGGTGTTTCTCAAGAGGTTTCAGAAGGCAGCAGCACAGCACCATTCCATCAGCTGAGCACCCTAAATCCCCTCATCATTGGAGAACCCCACTCCACATGCTGGAGCTGAAATCCTTTACCTGCATGAGCTGAGTATATGCCAGACATTTCCCCCTCTCCCAGTTCTAGCTTGCTCTGTCTTAAGAGAGCACTACAAAAGATACATGGTGCCTTCCCAAAGACATAGCATAATAGCTTGTGATTAATGAAGGACCAGCAATCAAGAAACAGGTGAACAAAATGGAGATTTTATTTTAAATTAAAACAAGAAACAAGCTTGATTTTATGTAAATCAGGCCAATCTGATCAAAAAATACGTAGATAGACCAGGGAAGGGTATTTTGTATCATAAGAAGGAGACTTAAAATCCCTTGAGTGGCTAGCAATCCTGATTCTATCAGCTGAAGAAAGAAATACGTAGATGTACACATTCAGATAACAATTTGAGATGCCTTGAAAGAAAAGGTGGTGGTGGTGAAATCTTTGCTAAGTAGAAATTAGTAAAATAACGATTTGTTCATTTTCTTACCTGTTTTTCCTTAATTGTCTTCTTTGTCATGTGAAATTTACAACCCAAGTTCAACAAGAACATAGCAGTGTGTTGTTAATGGCTCACATAAATCAGGTAAATTAGCTATTTTTACCATTTGTCTTCCTGAAAGCTTTAAGACCAATTTGTGTTGCCTGCCCAATTGAAAGAAAAATATCTGTGCCTTTGTGTGTTGATAATGTGGGAGCTGCAGAAACTGTTGTATTAAACCAGCTGTTTCTTAACTTATGATTTTCCTAAAACTGTCATGTTCACCTGCTTTAGAGCTACTCCATCCTGCTTCTTCTTAGTACTGGGATATGTTCCGAGTTATACCCTCAGGATAAAAGAACTTTTAAACAGTATCATTTTCTTAAGTCTCCAACTCCAATCTCTAGGGAAAATGCTACAAAAAACTCTCAAGCATGGTAAAGAATTATTGTTTCCTACATTTTGGAGATGCCTAGTTTCAGAAACCTTAAAAAGACCCTGGTTTTCAGAGAGAAGATGTTGATCTTGATGTCACATAGGACACTATCTTCCTTTGGTTTTAGTTCCTGAGTGGTTTAACCATGATTATACAATATAAATCAACATTATCTTTCAGACTACTAAAAGTTCATTATCAAAACAGGAATTGAACCCTGACTAGAGAGTGGCAAGTAACTGTTTTAATCACTGAGCAGCCTTTCATTCTACATTGGAATTAAACTGCTCCATCTTTGTTAAATCAAATCCTGCTTTTCGTTTTGTACTCCATGCCCTTCATGTACTTCAGCCAGCTTGAAAGCCTAGTTGATAAACCATGCTCTGAGGAACAGAAGTTACCTTGTCCAGCCCAGAAGTAACTACCATATGCAATACGGATCATCAGGGCATTGCACTTGCAGGGACAGCCTGAGTATTCCTGCATCAAATGAACCCCACCACATAGATTTTCCTACTCACCTGCTTCAAAGCAGGTAACATTTTTCTTCATTAAACACTTCTGATGTTATCCCAATAACATTGAAAAATGAGCAGCAAGGAGGAAATTTTAACAATGTCATAAATACAGCCAGCAGAATCTTGCATTTTCCCAGTAAAGACAATAGGAGTGTTTTATGATACAGCTGAAGACCAAATGCTGTCCATAGGGTTGGTATCCACTGTGAGAGAGTAAGACTTCAGCCAGCTCAATAGCATTCCCTGCAGCCAAAGAGAAAGGACTCGTGCTTTGGAATTCCCCCCCAGCCTGCTGATCCTTTGGCAGAGTCTCCCCACTCTAAACTGCATGAATCACAGATGAACAGTAAGAATGGACAGCCAGGGTGGGTAACCTATGAACTTCTGCAGGAGGTTTAAACACATCATATGTAGAAAAAAAGACCTAGCTTCTGCAGGCCACCAAGGCTCATATTCATATGGCACTTTTTCTTTAGGAGCATGAAGGCAACCTTTCCCGAAAGATGAGAGTTGGAATGCAAAGTTACTGTACTATCTCACTGTGTGCCCCCCAGCACAGACAAAGCTGCTGCACATTTCTTGTTTTGGTATCCGTTTATCATTTTAGCACTCTTGGAAGGTTGGCTGCTATACCAGGTGCTATTTCTCTTGACAGCCAGAAACACAGTTATGAAACACCACCCATCTCCATCACGTACTCTGGATAAAGAGAACTGGATCTGGGGGGGATAAGAAGTCTGGAATTATTTCACAAATTGATTTTACTTCAGACAAATATTTTGTTCTGCTATTCCTTTGTTCTTCATGAAAATCTGGGTTTTCATTTCCAAATTAACAGAATAAAGATAAGCTTCATATTAAAAAACTTAATTGCTAATGTGTTGCACTTTTACATTTTGCATCATGCCAGTGATCACTTCTGTTGGAAACTGGATTACATAGCATATGTAATGAAATTAATAACTAAATTTCCATGAATGTAAATTTCTTGTTTCATTTTACCTTCTACTTAATTTCTCTGAATAAATTAACTCTTGTTCACTCAGAAAAGGTCGTTGTAAAGTCCATAGCATGTTTATGAGACCATGTTGAACATATTCAAAGCTCCTCCTTCTCATCCTCTTTCCTCTCCTCAACACACATGACTCAGGAGGAGAAAACAATGTTCCACCAAAAAAGTTGTGGAAAGGCCATAAACTTTAAAGGGAAAGTGAGTATGGACATTCAATTTTGGGATAAAATGTTTCAGATTCACCATCAAGCTGCAGTCTAGGACTATCCAACTTTTTGACAGATAAACCACAATTTTCAACTACTTCTCTCTGTACTCTGGAAAAAACTTAATCTATTCAAGCTCTCCCTAATATTCAGTGAAGAGTCATCACCTAAACATTGAAGTAAACACCCGTGTTTATTTCCATCCACTGACTGTAGTGACACCCTAAGCATCTGCTTGGCCTTTGATCTGATGAGCTGTCAGAACAAGGTAACTTCCTTAGCAATTAAGAGTGGCCATTTATCAACAATGAACATATTAAATATAAATACATGTAAAATAATACAATCAGTGTTTTCAGAAGACAAGATTCCTGTCAATCTCTGATTATCAAAATGTTCTCCAGCCTTACTCATGGGCAAAGCACTGGAGTAGGACTGTGCTGCCAACACCTGCATCTTTGCTTGAGGCCATCATGCAGAAACATGCTCTGAGGGGCTACACACAGGCCCATGACCAACCCTTGAGGATCTCAGATGCAGAGGCATTTGGGGAGCACAAGCCTGCTACATGGGATCCTGTTGAGCTGATTTGAAAACAACTGAAGGCAGTACAGGAATTGGTTGCCAACTGTTTCTGTCTGGTTTGCCAGCTATTCGTACACTTACTGGAAGGTGCATACCATTACACACATCCTCACATCCTCTATATTCCCCCCTGGTGTTCCTCTATTTTGAGTTGCCCAAAGCTGGTCGTTGATTTGTCTAAGCCAGGCCACTATTCCTCTCCTTTTTTTGACCTGGGACATCCGCCAAGCTGGCACAGGGTAGCGGGCTGATATTTCTCCTCAGTGTCTGAAAATTGAAAATGGACTGTAGGAGTCAGCTTAAAGCAAACAACAGGGCAGAGATTATGGGATTTTGTCTCTGTTTGAGTCCTGTAAGTAAGTCAGGTTATCTTCAGTAAGACAACAGAAATTTCAATGGAAGAGCAGTAGTAACTGGTTCTGGGGCTCTTCTTAGTAAGGACACTTAAGCTTTGAACCAGACAAGGCATCTCTGGTGTGCCACTACAGCAAAATATTTCTCATCCTACAGAACCCAAGAAGAATATTTCGTGCTGGGGTAGCTCAGAAAAATATGATTTTCATTGTGTGAGAAATGGGAGCATTTTGAACTTAATTTCTGCACTGAATTAGATTGTTCATGAAGAATGCTAAAATCTATGAAAAGAAGAATGCCTCTGATAAAAATAGGAAATGCCAACTAAAACTGTTGGCATTTTCAATACAAATGAAAGTATTCCATTTGCTGAAAGAAAATCAATTTTAACCTGACAAATAGATGCTGTGTTCTTGTGACTTACTCATTTATGAAACGTAGACTCCAATTTTCACCTTTCTGTTTTCATCATCAGATTTATCAGCTAAATAATAAAAAGTAAGATTTGGTCCAAGAAGTTAAAAAAGTTTAAGTTTGCCTGTGTTAAAAAATCATATTTTCTGAAGGCAATTGTCCTGCATCAGTAGCTTTAAGAAGCATTGACTACAGTGTGTGCTACATGTGGTGCGTACATGCACATCTTGTCACAGATGCACCCTAATTTTTCCTGGAGATCCAAGTAAAATCTCCAATTCTTAGAAAAAAAGGCTTTAGCTTCCATTGTGTCAGGATCCCAGCAAGGTCTCTGCACCTCACTGCAGCAGATTTACTGCTTGTGTTAAGCTTTGCTGCTCTGCAGTATGTATGCACTTGCAAAGTTAATTCTACTACTGAGAGACTACTGGAGCCCCAATTTAAGCATGGGAAATATAGCTGGAATTGGAAATGCTTCTGAAAGCACAGTGAACTGCTGAAGTGTGCCTACTGTTTCTGTAAATTACATCTGCCTGGGAGATGCAATGCTATATGCTTTGGGATTTGTTTTATTTGGCTTTTTGTTTGTGTAAGGCTAAGAACATAAGCAAAATCAAATCTAAGTAACTGAAAAGTTCAACTGCGAAATAACAAGACAAGGAGAAACATTTCTTTCTCTTTGTCTCCCAGTGGAGGGTTATTGCAACCAAGGTAAAAATTTTCCTAATTTCTTCACTGTTCTTTGCACAAAGCTAGCAAGCACAGCCTCCACAAGACACAACCTCTCTCCTGCTCCCGAAAAAGAAAAAAAAGAANAAGAAAAAAAAAAGAAAAGGAAAAAAAAAAAAAAAAAAAAAAAAAAAGAACCCCTCTTTCCTCTACACCCAGAAGCTACAGGAAACACTTTGTATTCAGATTGGCCCTTGGCTTTTTCAAAGAAGATTTTGTCAATTTACATTCCCTTCATGCCCCTCCATAGTTAACTTTCTCCTGTTTGCTCAAGCTACCCGCTCATCATTAGAATGATGTGAATATTTTTCAAATGTCAACCTTTACCCCGAGTCACCACGCTGCTAAAGCATCTTGACTGTGGTGCTGGATGCAGAACACAGAGTGCTTTGATTAGGTTCCATTTTAAAAATCTGATATGGGCAACAGTTTTTTACACTATCTCATAATACAAAAACAAAATAAAAGCCTGAAATTAATAGGCTGTGGAGAATTGCATCAGCTGCATGAGAGATAGGCTAGCACTGCAGAGTGCTATATTTAACCTTCAGGCTCTGGAAGGCTGAGAGCATGCTGACCACAGACATCAGGGCTAATGGTTATTTTCAGGCTGGTGTTTATCATCACTGCTTACGGTGTTTAGGTGCAATAGTTTATAATACATCAAAGGTTTAAACTGAGTGAATGGATTAGTGAATTAGGAAGCAGGTGATAATAGCCTGGAGTTCTATAGCAAAACAGTAAAAATGTTTAGTGCATACCTGCCTCCCTCCTTCAGCCTGACCAGCTGTGGTCTCCAGTTGTGACAGCTCCAAGATAGAGCTCATTTCAAATGTACATCCTAGGGGTGAAACAGGAACACATTGCTTTTTCAAATTGTGGCACTTGAGCAGAAAGTGATAGAGATTTATCAGAGTCATGAGAAGGCAGAACACTGTAGAGGAGATCATATGGATTACTGTCAATACTGTCGCAAGCAGGTAACATGCTGCTCCCCAGTGAACAGGCACCATTTTGCCAGGCTGGAAGAAAAAAATAACAGCAACATCCCAGACCCACAGCCTGAGGAAAAAAAATAGAAGTATTTTTAAGAAAACAAAAGTAACATAAGCTGTACTAAAAAAATAATTTCGTAGGTCACATCAGCAGGACAGAACATGCCAAAGGTTACAGATGAGGCTTATCTCCCTGTACAAGATAACTGTGGAAGCTCATAGATCCAAGAAGTATGTCCCTTGTCAATGCTGGGGACCTAAGAATGACTAGCAAAGACAATTCATTTCTGCTTCATACTACTTAAATTTTCAGACCAGAGCCACCTTTCTAAGGAATATACTGGTAAACATATGGATTAATTCAAGTTTCGTCACTCAAACTACTCACATGATAAACAAGTTTTGTCCATTGGTTTGAAAAATCTTTTCATGAGAAGCAAAACACTCAGTCTATAAATTCCTCCATAGTTGAAACCACACATTTGACAACTGACCTTGCAGGCTTAAAACCACAGAATCACATAGGCTGGATAGTAAGCCTGGGAGTGATCTGGTCCAACCGTCCTGGGCAAACCAGGGCTAACTCCTATGCAGATCAGGGTATCTGGGGTCTTGGGCAGCTGAGTTGTGAGTACCTCCAAGAATGGGAATTCACAACCTCTCTGGGCAGTCTATGGCAGTACTTTATCACTATTGGTGTAAAGATTTCTTTTCTCCTAATGCAACTCATATCTGTTTCCTGCGGTGTCTTGTAGAGCCCCTCCACAAAGAGTCTGCTTTCTATGCATTCTCTGGTTGGGTATTTAGACACTGAATAAGATTCCCTTGAGACTTCTCCAGGCTACAAAGTTTCCTACAGCCCCTTCACCATTTTCATGGTCCCTCTCTGGGCCTGCTGCAGAATGCCCATGTGTCTCTCGTACTGTGCAGCCTAGCACAGGATATGGAATTCCAGTTGTGTTTCATCAATACTGAGCAGAGGGGAAGAACCACCTGACTCAACCTCCTGCCCCATCTCTTGATGATGCAACTCAGTACAAGGAACCTGCCAGGGCAGATTTCTACCCTTGCTCTGTTTGTGGTTCCTCAGGTCTTTCTCTCCAGAGCTTTTTCCCAGCTGGTCACACCCAGCCTGTCTTGTGCCTGGGGTTGTTCCTCCCTGGGGTCAGGACTTTGACATTTGCCCTTGCTGAGCTTCATAAGGTTCCCGTCAGCCCACTTCTCCAGCCTCTCCAGCTCCCTCTGAATGGCAAACCTGCCCTGCAGCTCATCAACTGCTCCAACCAGTCAGGCAAGCCATGTATCTGTGCTCATTCTCAGAAAAATTCCCAATCTGAAACCAGACCCTGAGAAAAATACTAAACCCAGGAAGCAAACCAAACCAACCAACCAACCAACCAACCAACCAATCAACCAACCAACCAACTAACAAAACTCATTACACACCTCCCAGTATTGTGTATTACCAGTAAACACATACCTGGAAGGAAGGTCTCTGAATGAAATAGCTTACATCCAAAAATTACCCCAGGTGGATGATACTTCAAATCTGACACCTTCACCTGAAGATCTCTGAAGGCCTTCCATTGCTAACACTAGTAATGAGTGGGAATATGTTCTGAAACAGCACCAAAGTGCTGAGCATTGGCTTTGTCTGTGTCATTTCCTGGTCTCCTGAGAATCAGTTCAGCTGGGACAGGGAGCAGCCTGCACCCCTGTGTGGGCCCTGTGTCCCCACCTTGCTGCCTAGGGTGGTCCTCAGTAGGTC
The DNA here is from genome assembly GCA_013399945.1 of Ploceus nigricollis. Lineage (NCBI taxonomy): Eukaryota > Metazoa > Chordata > Aves > Passeriformes > Ploceidae > Ploceus > Ploceus nigricollis. Next base: position 368,508 of record VXBC01008768.1, on the reverse strand, counting down.
TGTGCTAAGGTCCTGTTACAGACTGCAGAGAGCTACTGGGCACTGTTTCTATAAACCCAGGAAAGCTGTGCTCTGTGAGTACTAATTTATTTCTTGCATTCCTCCTCTCTTTTCCTAAGGTATAACTGATCAAATTCACTTTCCTTACAAATTACTATCAGCCACTCAGCAGAAAAAGTGGCAGCCCTTAGGTGACAATCAGTATATTTTTTCAAATGAATTGAACAATCATGGCAATAGAAAAAGAAAGTAATTTTTACTAACAGTACATTTGCAGACAAAGTGGGGGGTAGCCATTAGAAATACTGGGGAGCACAAAGGTTAAAAATACTTGATTGTGCAGTGCCAGAATATTTGTATAAAGGGAAAAAAATGAACATTTGTCAGCATAACCATACTGCAATTGTGTTTCAATAAAACCAGGAAAGCCATGGAACTGGGAGACAATGCCAGTTTAATCTATGACTATCAGAGGCTGATTTCCATTGAGAGTAAATGCAGGAAAAAATGCTAATATAATTACTTTCCTTTGGAAAAATGCAGTCAAAGTGAAATAGCGTAGCTTTATTTTCCATAGTATTTTTATGTACAACAGTTAATAATATTGGAAAGCGAAATACTTGGATGGTAGGAATATGCAGATCTTATGATACAGGAGAAGCCTTGTGTAATGTAGAGACCTTGTTTCTACATACTGTAGAAACAATATGTAGAAACAATATTTGTACAGAAATACTGTACTTCTGAAGGTAAGGTCTGACCGTCTGCAAGACATGATTTGCTTGCGCCTTGAAATTTAAACATGACCTGTGTAAGGTCTGTTATAATTCTGAAGATCTTTATGTGTGCCCATTTCCTACAGAAGACACAGATTTATGGAAGAGCAAATATTGTAAGAACCAACAGCCTTAAATCCATTATTTTAATGAACTATAAATGAATTGTCATCACTTTTGCATAGTTTAGAGGTCAGAAGAGCGATCTGATTAGTTAGTAAGATTTGCTGCATAGCACAGGAAACATTGAAACCATCAGGACCATTTCAAACCTCCAGATATGCAGAAAATTCAAGCTCCCATGCAGCCTTCCATGTGAACCTGGGATCCTAGTCACGGTTTCAACGATAACTGAATAAGGATAACAATGTGAAATCAATTGGATTTTGAAGTCTGTAATTTTCTATGTTTATGCTTTTGAGTGAAAAAGATGAATGCACATGGGAATGTGAACAGACTAATACAAATCATTTACATTGAAAACATCTTTTCAGCAGAAAAATTTCAAAGCACAAGAACTTTATCATGGCGAGATCTTCAAAAAAACAAATAACATAATTCACCTGTGAGACTGCTGGGCCTGCAAGAAAATATTAACTGACTTTTCCAGCAGTTCATGCAATCTGTTGTCATAGAAGGATACTTCACTTTAAAAACTTAAGCATCTGCAGTCACATGCTTTTTTTTAAGACACAGAGAGAACAGTGCACATCAAAGGCTCATTTGCATGCAGTGCCTCATTATTTTACATCTGTTGAGGCCTCCAAAGTTTTGCTTACTGTATGCAAGAAAGATCCAGTCCTTGGAAAGTTTCTTACTAGGTTTATGAAAAGAAATATTCTCAGGTACACACCCTTTGGAAATAAATGGAGAAGTGTACCACATGATCTGCCTTGAAAGACAGATGAAGGTCTTAGTCAAATTTTCTAAGGGTTTATAGCAAGGAATTTTTAAGACAAAAACCCTTTATTTAAAGGATTACATGACAGATTAAATAATGAAATACATGTTCTGTCTTCCTCATTAGTAAATGATTCTAAATCTCAAAATTTTGATTAAAAAAACCCAGTGTTAATATAAAATTTCACTGGCAATTAGCCTTCAACTGATGTATCTGAATCAGTCAATCTCGTAAGACAGGGTGAATCAGAAAAGGTAAAACATTTTTTCTCTAACAAACTGTCACTTTAGTATTTCCTCCCAAATCACACAGTGTAATGGGCTCAGTCTGGTGAAGTCTTCTTCTGGGTCAACACTCTCAGCTAAATAATGCAACTCACTGATTTGCATGTGCACAGCTCAGATGGTGATGAAGCAGATGCTTTGAAGGCTGGGCAAGTAGAAGACTGCACCTGACAATGTGGGAAGCACCTGACCAAATAAAATTTGGGACCCTACAAGCGGTGCCTGACTTTGACTTGGGAGTGTGTGAACTTTGACTTGGGACAGCATAGGACAATAGGTACAAAGATGGACTGTTTCTCAAAAAAAGGAGGTGGGTGGCACCAAGGGCTGGATGTGGCAAATTCACACAGAGAAGCCTGAGGCTGTGGCTCATATGGGTCAGCAGCTGGGCTAGAGGCAGAGCTGCCAGATTTTCCAGGGAGGAAAAAGGCAGTAAAGCAAGGAGCACTGGATTACCTGCCCTAGGAAACACTCACATGGCAGATATCCTCACTTGGACAATGCCATATTTCTAGGAACAATATCCTCAGGAATGTGATCCTTGGAAAAAAGTAACTGAGCTCTGTTCCCTATTCATTTCTTTTAATTTTAACTTGTATTCTATACATTTCCTCTGACTGGTCTCCTCCCCGGAGAAAAAAATTCACTTTCCTCACAAAGGCTTTTAAAAACACAAATGGTACCTTTATACAAAATAGAGGCTACAGACACGACTCTCCAAGGTTTTCTAAACCCTTGGTGCAACAGAGAGCTTTGACAGTATACATAATTTTTTGCATGATGTAATTCTTTCACTGTCCTATTTTTTCCAAAATATAGGCCAATTCTGAAAGAACAATGCCAACATCAGTCTTGAATTCTGGTTGCCTCTAAGATAATTAAGCATTTGAATACAACATAAGCGTTTTAAGAAAAAATGAACAAACGAACAAACAAACAAAAATACCCCAAAAAAACAAAAAACCCAAACCAAAACAAATCAACAAAAAAAGCACAAATAACCCCCAAACTCCAACACAGATACACTCCAAAAGTAGCAGAAACGAAATCAGAAAAGATCATCCATGGATTCTAAGTTTAACAGCAAGCAGGAGGTAGGGCTACAGGTTGACTGAGTTACTTTTCAACCAGTAATTCTATAATTACAGGAAAAAAAATACAGGAATTGAATATTGTCATAGAGTAATCTACAGACTAACATGATGGATGCATTGGCCAAGGTGCCCTGTGGTGGTCCACAGAGGGTATGACCTTTCCACACAGGCAGGGAGGGTCTGAGAGCTCACCATTGGCACACCTGATTGCTCCACTGCTTTTCCTAGGAGCTCATTTTGGTTTAGCAGTATTCTGACACATCTCTGCTACATTTGATGACGAAAAGCCTGAGCTGAGTGACCACTGGGAACACAGGCCAGCCATGAAATGCATATTCATACCAGCATCTCTCTCTCAGACACTGCACATGTGCTCGGTTGATCCACACAGCACACAAGACAAACCCAACCACCAATGAGAAGTCTCTTATTTGTGGCTGTGCAAAATGAATTCTTGCCCTGATGGCTCCTGGGCAGCCTCTTTTTCCCATGTCATGGCAGACATCACCAGATAATCCTTGGGCTGAATAGTGACTTTACACCTGCTGAGTCCTTACAGGCACTGTTCATTTGCTCAGTTTTGCATTGTGCAGGTAAAGCTTTGAGCTCATCCACCTGGTGTTTACAGGATCACAGAATCATAAAATATGCTGAGTTGGAAGGGACCCACAAGGGTCTTCATTTAGAAAAAGCTAAGGAAGCTTAGCTTAGCTTAGCACTGTGACTTGATTGGTTCAGACCTGATGTCTTTATGCAGTGGGCTGTGTTAAGGCTTGAGCTCCTCCAGGAAAAAGCCATGGAGCTCCCCTAACCCTGCCCTGGGGCACAGGAAAGCAGTGCATATAGTCCAGGCTTACAAAGAGGTTCACAGCCACATTTAAATGTTGTCTCACATGCCTGTGACACTGTGAAAAGCATGTTGACATCTGTTCTACATGTTCAGGATGGTTTTCCACATGGAAAGTAGCAAAGCTTGGGTCTATGCCTGAAATTCCCAGTATGAGGCCACCTGCGTGGGTTCTGAGGGGCCTGTGACACTCCCAGCCACCATGAGCCCCTCTTCAGCAATAGCTAAGGGCATGTTGCATCCCTTCTGAGGCCCTTTGAGTCACAGACAGCTTACCATTTAAAATGCTTTTGGAGTTCAATATGAACTGTGAAACAATGAGAGGACTGACTCTGTGTGAACCTGCTGTCTCTGTTACCCCTACAGTGGTGAAACAACAGAGCATGAAGGCAAGTGGAGAGCAGAGGCTTTTTGGAAGAGTTCTCAAACACCACTCCGAGCCAAGGCATCAGGACATCGTGCAGTCCCATCCATGCTGCCAGGGGGAGCAATCTCTGGACCATCCAACTACTAAACCACCCACAGTTTTCACATACTTATTTGTTCCACTCCCTAAAATTTTTTTTTTTAATGCAGCAGGCCATGGTCAATCAGGAGAACAGGGTCCTGGAGGGAAACAAGAAGCAGTCCAAACCAACAGCGCAAATTGAGACAATGGTTGCAACATTAATTTTGCACTGAATGGGAAAATTGACTTTGAAATTCTGGAATAACTTTCTGAATATGAAAGGCGACAGGATTGCTGATGATCCACGCATGAGTGTTCCATGCATGGGCTGAAGACTTTCTGGTTTCTATCTTGCTGCTCAGATCAGTTTTCACATGAAACATTCTGACTCAAGCCCCAGCTCATGGCTAACTAGATATAGATCTTCTATTATAAAACAGTAATTCCACTAGAATCCTAGTAGAGCATGGACATTAATAGATCCTCTGCTCCTCCCTTTTCCTCAAATGAAGCTTTAACCTTAGGCTAAACAAATCTGCAAAATTACTTCTGGAGGAATTTAATTTCCCTGTTCACTAGTTTTACTTGTATTAATTAAAAGAAAATTCTCAGTCATATATTATTTGACTGGGAGAAAATATTTTACCATCAAACCTTTCTGAATAAAATATCATTTCTGCTTTGAATAATTTCCTCCTCAAAAATATCCAGGTAAATTATCTAGCTATGCACATTTAATGAGTCCATCTCATTAGTATGTAGGTATCAATCAGAAACCTAAAATCCATAATAAATTCAGTTTATTTCACCTCATCCTGAGTTTAGCAATATTCATGTATGCTCCAAGGATGTATGGGAATGTTGGAGTTTTTAAGTGTATACTTTGTTCCTTGCCTTATAAAGACACCTTTGCACTGCCTTTTGATTTCTAATTGTAGAGCATGACAATCATGCTCTACAAACATTGAGCATCTTGGATCTTCCTCACTGTCAGTCTCAGGAGTCCTAAAAAGGGCAGAGAGTATCTTACAGGGAATTCAAACCTAGATTTATCACTGGGAAAAATCCCAGTTTCACATGTTTGTTCCTGGCTGTCCTTTTAGTGAGACATTCTGTTTCATAGGAAATAACTGGCCATTTTAACATATTCTTTGTCTATTAAATTCCAGAGAGGGCCAGTTAGACTATTCTTTTGTACTAATAAATAGTTTTTACTAAAATCAGTAGTACATGAGAGTACATTTGCATAATCACCATCTGCATCTCTTCTTCTCAAACAGAACACAGTACTACAGTAGGAAAAAACAAAAATATCTGAACAGTTCATTCCAGTTTTGCTAAATGACCATTCAATTTGCAGGTGTTACAGAAGAATGTAGTATCAGCCATTGAAGATATTTTCCACTGCAGGACTTGCTCAATACAATCACAAGCACAAACAAACTTTCAGAGGCAGACTGGTTGCCTATCCAAAGGTTAGAGAGACTCCCCAGAGAGGTGGACTGAACTTTTTGTCAGCTGTAAGGTTAAAATGATCGTTGTTTTTTAGCTCATCTTTCTACCACAACACCATATTTTCACAAAACTGGGCCCATGGCATAAAAAAATTCACAGCCCTAGCTAGGTCTGTACTGATACCTCTCTCCCAAGCTGGCAAAAATCAGCATGTTTCATAATCTGTGCTCTTGTATGAACATATCACCAAGGTCATGGGTTTGACCCCCACCCATATGGGCCATTCACTGAAGACTTGGATTTGATCATTCTTGTGGGTCTCTTCCAACTCAGAAGTCTGTTATTCTGTGATTCTGTATTTGTGTCTTGCATCTTGCTGTTAAAGTTGAGTTTCTACATGTCTTAACTACACTCATTGGAAACTGGTCATGTAACCTCTGGTGGGAAGTATCATGGTTTTATCCCTCTTTGCTCCCTGCAGAGGTACTACTTGGGCATTCAGGGATATTATAAATTCAGTCCTCAGTTCTGTGTTTGAGATGTCAGTGCCCTGGGCAGAGGGGATGCCATCCCACATCATGCAATTGTGGTTGCTGTCAGATTCTGCAGATTTACATATCCTGCCAAACAGCTGTTCCTATAAACATACCATAGATGGTGAACTTTTATTATGGCAACATGATCAGCTTGCAGAAAGGTTGCCTTTCTAGTTAAATAGCTGGTGTGCTTGTTAGAGTCATCTCTCTTACTGTGAATGCCTTCCTTCCCTCCAGGACAACACTGACAGAGAATTTGAACATTTATTATCCAATAAGTGAGTTATTATCATAAAATATCATGAAAAGTATTGATTGAAGAAAACAAAATCTTTCTTAACATGTAATCAGGAGTTCAACTATTAACTGACGGAAGAGATAATGTACATTATATCAATTCTCCAGTAGATACTGATCACAAAGGTTATCTGATTGAGATTCTCTGGTGTGTATAATACAGCAGGACTGTAGTAGCCTCTGAGACAAGTACAGCTGAATAATTCAAGTCGACATCTGTCTGGGTGCACTATCACAACTCGTTCCTTAAATTCCTAGATGCTGGTCTAAGATGTTTGTTCACATCCATGAGCAGTGAATGAACAATTCCCTCCCAAGACAGGTGTCCATTAGCAAAATGGCATGCCTCATTTGGCCTTAAGCATGGGTGACAGCTAATAAAAGCATATGAACATGTGTTATGCGTATATATGCCATAAAACATAATCCTCTTTGCTCTATGCAGAAATATTTCCTATTGCCCTGATTATTGTGTGTGTTAGGAAGTATTTCAGCATGGAAAATCATGTCCTTAACATCTGTGTCCAGGCTGGAAACAAGCAAATATTGTAGAGTACTTTTCACAAGCATCCATTTAGGGATTATTCCATTTCTGCTGTCTGTCAGCAATAGGATCCATATAAAGACACTTCACTGGCACATGCTCCCTTCCTGCCAGCTGTCACAGTGGCTGCTGCTGGGCCCTGGCACTGAGTTAGGGCTGACAAGTGGCACAGACAAAGGCTGATGCCCCTTCCTGGTACAAAGTTGTAGTCCAGGAAGGGCAAATTGTTACTCTGGGATACTTTCTGAAGCAAATAATGAATGGAGCATCTATCCTATAAACAAAGAGGTAGGTTTCAGCATTTGTGTCCAACTTTTTCCCAATGTCTTAAAAAGAGATGTGAAAATACCTTATAATATGTTCGCTGATAGGAAAGATACATATCATTTTAAATCTTTTATGTGACAGTATGTTTCACCAAGTAGATCATAAAAATTTAAATTACTGAAGAGGGGGAGAAGAGACATGCAAATGCTTCAAAGCTTACTGAGAGCTTGTACAAATCTGACTGTGCATCTGACTTTTCACTTAGGTAAATGCTTTCCATCTCCCAAAGAAGAGTTATTCTGACTAAGAAAGGCTTCAGCAGTGGACATTGATTTAAATTGCACCTCTGCAATACAGCTAACTGCAACAAAAGTGTCAAAGCTGATCTCCTCATTCTATTTGAAAGAAAGCTGTCTCAAAGGAACAACTGAGAGCTCCTGCTAGATGAGTTTTCCACGACAAAGCAAGGAACACTTGTTTGTCTAAAGCAATAGTGTTTTCTTCTAAGTTGGCCAAAATAACAAGCCTATGGGAGTGTCTGTCTTAGATACTTTGACAGCAAAGAATTACTACTACTGCAGGACATGAACTCAGAAAGAAAAGAAAAACATAAGAAAATGTCATTCATATAATGAAGTTGATTTCTGCATCTGAAAGCCCCAGGTAACAGCCTCTGTCTCTCAGCTTTTAGATCTTCTAAGAATTACCTTCAAGCATTCTCCAAATATGTCCTCAAAATAACAAAAAAGTCCCTTTAACCAGTCTCAAGCACTCAGAGCATTAGCTTCCCAAAAGCTCCCCAGAGATGAATGACTACAGAAAACAAACCTATTGGACATACCTATGCAGTATTCATTACAATCAATACTCTTTCACAACTTCATTAGGCTCCTCACGTGCACGCAACGCTCTCGCGCCTTACACTTTGTACACGCGGACCCTCATCACCTTCTGGACTTGTGCACAGCACTAAGCTAAATGGTAAATTCACTTACAAAGTCTGGCCAGACAAGGATTCAGCAGCAGCCTCTGTGGCTGTTGGAGACACAAAGAGGCAGCTCATGACGAGCTCCTCCAGTACTGCCTGACTGACATGAAAAGGTCAGTGTTTCATGACATAGTGCTCTTGAGCATATTGTGGACCCTCTTCCTTGTGCTGGCTTAGCATCTTGGTGTGCTTCTATTTCCTCTCATTCTTTATTGCCATTTTGGTTTCCTGATCCTTTGCTTACCTTCCAGTCATCTTTCCACACTGCTGGGCAGATCACTGTTCATCTTGATGTCCAGCTGACAGACTTTGATAATAGAGGAAAAGGGGGAACTGAGAAATTATTTGCATTCACTTAGCAGGAAGTGGTAGAGGAAGAAGTGAGAGAAGACATTCAAGTGAGTATTCACAGGGAGACCAGGATTAGCCATTAGCTTGGGAGCAGAGGCCACTCTGGGCATGGTTATAACAGAGAGGTCACTGAAGAAGAGGAAACACTGATATCTCAGGAAGATCTCCTGTTTTGCAGCCAAAGCATGCACAGGAGGATGAGTGGTGGTGCTTGGAGCAGACCATGTGTGGCATGAGGAGCTATGATTCTGGTCTTCCAGCTCCTCGCTGGCATGGAGGGCAGAGCCAAGCAGGGGGACCCAGACAGGTGGAGAGTCTAGTACATAAAAACTGCAGAGCAGACTCTCTCTTTCCAAAACATCACACAGATATATGGATATATTTCCCTGAAACTGAGCACCAACCAGGCCTGAAGTGTGTTTAGAACACAGAAAATATAACTACTGATCTTGTGATTTGGAAGGTTTCCAAAACAGTTCTCCTAGCTGGAGGCAGATGCCGCAGGCCACAGAGTTTAATAAAACAGTCCCAACCAAAGGTTTACAGCACTAAACTGCACACTTGAGGCCAGATTAGTAATAACAGATGGGCAAAATATAAAGCTGTGCAGGCTAATTGGGTGCCCTGTTAGTGGACACTTTCCATAATTCAGGGGATTTTTGAATGACATATGTTTATCTTCCCCCCTTCTCTGGATACTATTTCATTATACACAGTAATGAGACACCTGTCTTGGTGATTACTGGGCTGAAAATCCTTATGAGGGTGTTCACCGGCTGTGTGCCAGCTTTTTCATTGGTAAAACATAGATGCTTTTTCCTGACTGTTTCTCTGGGCTCAATATGAGACTGGCTGTCTGAAAATCACCATGATTGGAGCTATCAGCATTTGGGAGGCACCTCTGCCTTGGCTAAGAAAGTCACCTGAAGGTCAGTTTTTAGCCACAGAAGAAGGGTAGAGTGTGAAAAGGATGAAAAGAAGTGGAAATTACTTTAGGCATATCACAGACAGTTTGGATCAAGGCACAGCAGCAGTGAGTGAGTTCACGAGAGCTCAGTTACCACCCTTATCTGGAGGTGAGAAGCCAGCCTAGTGTCCTATAGCCATTTGAGCGGCCCACATCTGCTTGGGGCAGCAACAGCACTTAAGCCACATTCTCTGAAATCCATATGCAAAGAGCAGAATTGTTCCTCCAAGAAGGCTGGGGTCACTGAAGCATTGTGGTGGAGGTTTTTTAATTTCTTAGTGATGCACAGCTCTTTGTGTTCACAGCCCCTTTTCAAGCGAGAAACCTCATGATGGACCTTTGCAAAAGTGACTGGCATTTCCAACACTCTAAAGGGAATTTTTTGCTTTCTGTGGCACAACCAACATCCCACCAAACATCTAATGGTTTTTATGGTTGTGAGTACAAGACAAATCCATTTGTGCCCCTATCCCTTTCCTTCTACCTTTACATATATATTCATTGCCCCTGGTAGACACAAGATCCTGCCACCTGCCCTGAGATGTATGTCAAAGCTGGAGCAGGGCAGGTCTGTACCAGTTCTCACCTCTGAACACCTGTGGAATTGCTGGTATGGAGCTCTAGAGAGGAGCTGGCTCTGGCCACAAAGACTAAACAAAGCTCAACACTAGCTGAGTTATTGGAGACAGGCACTGAGTAATCGTGTTCCTACCTGTATAAACTGGAATCAAAAGTGAGTTATTCAGTCAGTGGAAATAAATGGATTTTTCCAGCTGGTGTGGCTGACGTGTACTGTGTATATCACATTTATATATCTTCCTTCCACCAACCAGCTCCCCTTTCAATAATCAAGCTCTATAGCTATAACAATTCTACTGACTGGAAAGAAATGTGTGTTCACAACATGCGCCAAGAGATAAATCTTGTTACAGCGCCGGCAACACATTCCATGCATTACATGTGCCAAAGGAGTAGGATTTATTCAGGTCATTTATGCTCCACTGGAGTGGAAAAAGGGAAAAAAAATAGGCTTTGCTATAATGAATTGGACTCTTTGAGTCCTGCAAAGAATAATGCCCATGCATGGGCTGACAGGGATTGCCATCCCTCAAGGCAGCAAGGGGTGGCCTTGCAGGATGTGTCTGTCCAGGGCTCACAGCTCTGTGTGCACCCTTCCCTCTCCAGCTGTGTGTACTGAGAGCCCTGCTCTGTGTGCTGCACACCCCAGCAGCAGCCTGTCACACAGCCACCACCATGCTCTCCCCACACTTCACAGGAGCGCCTCCTGCTGCCCGTCACACCCTGTCCCATGTGAAGACCCTTCCTGCAGCTCTCTGCTCCTTTGGGACAGACCACTCTGAGGGAGTTTCATTTTGCACAAGTTATTGTTCAGCCTGCAAAAATGCCTAGAGGAAAGTGACCAGTGTCCCACTTGGCTGTGCAGCTGCAGAGCCACAAATTCCTGTGATCTAAATAGGGTAATGAGAAGAAAAAAGGGCAGAGGAAGGGGAGCTCAGCAGGCCAGAGCTATGGCAGAGACCAGAGCTGGCTTCAAAGCCACCACAATTCTCTCAGACAAAGGAGGAGAAATTAATTTATAAACTTCTGGGAGTTGCTGCCTCCTCCTTCTCTTCCTTTGTCTGTCCATAGAGCTGTGAGCTCTCAAAGCAGAAAACACCCTTTTCCCAGGGTTAAGAAAACAACTAGCACATCGTAGCTAGTGCTACAACTACAGGGTAACCCAATGTACATTTGCAGGCACCTGGTTGGTATCTCACAGTTACTGTAGGTAAACAGCCTATCTGTCTGTCTGTCTATCTGTCTGTCTATCTATCTATCTATGTATCCCTTTATGAGCCAGCATGTTTCCTTTCTTCATCACACTTAAAATTCACTGGCACAGAGGAAGGGAAGTTAAAGGAGAAGAATAGAGCAGTGAGAAGAGGGCCAAAGTTCTGTATTTGAGTTTCAGCATGAAACAGATTAAATCCATCAGGATGTCACAGGCCACCTGTACCTATACAGAGAGAAGGGGCAATAAGTTCACCTTTACTGTAGTGGAAATAACATCAATGGTGCTTTAAACCCTTACTAGCTTGCTCTTAACCCAGAAAACACTGTGTGAAGCCAAAGCAGCCAAAGAAATACCTTGAAATGCAGGTATGGAGTTGTGTTCGTGAAGAATTCAAATGGCTCTGTACTTTTTGAAAGTGAAAATTAAATTTATTTTTCTGAATTAATATCAGTGCAGTAATACATCTGTGGATCTGAAAGGACATGATCTTTAGTCTTTCACTGTGAAGGAATGTTTGATAGTGTAGGTATTTCCAGCTTTTGAGTAAAAACCAGCAGACTACCAAGATCATGTATTTCAAAAAACTTCAAGCTGCACAGGAAGCCATCAATTATGTATTTGCAGTTCAATCTATTGACTCTACATCTGCATTGACACAGGGAGGAAGAAACAAGAACTATTACACTGGGATTAAAATGGTAATGGAAAGATCTAGGAAGGGAGAGTGCCTTTGAAAGAGTGAAGGAAATGTTTGCACAGCTCCTGAGTGTCTGATAACACTAAGTTTCTTGGTCTTTCTAATTGAGGCAGGTTTCCCATATTGTCATAACATAAGATGTCCTGGGGAGGATGGTTGAATATATCATGTTCCACTAGGCACAGAGAATTTTTTAATTCCTCAAGTGATGAACCAGACCAGATCTCAGCTGACTCGTTTTCCCATCATCCCATCACACCCCCTTGGTCTGGCCAAGAGACATGAACAGGAGGTACAAGGTATACAGAAGTGAATGGGATGGGGGACTGCAGAAAATTTCCTTTTCTCTGTCATTCTCTCGGAATGAGACACATATCTAAAAACTACATACTTTGAGATGACATAGCACAATATCTGAGGCACAGGATGCAGAAGGATAGCAAGTGTCAGAGGATCAGAAAGGGGAGGGTGAAGTATATGGTAGCACAGGACTTGGAGTGGACTGTGGGGTCACTGACTCTAGTTGGCAACAATCTTTGAAGGCTACCTAATATAACCTCATTCCTTACACAAGCACAATCCATCATGAAGTGCTGAAGGATGCTCCTGTTGGAAAGAAAATATATCCTGGTGTCCTCTTGCTCTTGCAGTCAGGAGCACACTCATTATTCTGTCTGATCTTACTCACAGTCATGTAGATTTCTGTTTGTTCATACAAATCTTCTCAGCTCTTGTTTATCCTTCCCTACTGCTGTCTTTAAGAAATATCAGTCCTAAGGTTGTTTTGTAAAAGAAAACTTACTGTGACATCATCTGTTACTTTAAGTTTCCTTTTATGCTATCTCACCCTTACCTCCATGTGTTCGGTCTTTTTCTCATTCAGAACTGGATTGGATTTGGTTTTTTAAATTTTATATGTTATTCATGTGTAACTCATGGAGATATGTATGTTTAGGCTATGCTTTCCCTTTTTCTTAAATGGAGGTGCTCTGTGGTTTTGTTCTCAGGGAAGATATTTGAAAGCAAAATGGTGTAAGAGGAAGAGGGATTAACACAATGGGATACACAGTGTGAGGGTGGGAAATGCAGTTGTGTATTGCATATGGAGGCATACATTGAACTGCAGCTTGGGTTCAAATATTAATAAAATATATATATGCTTACATATATATGCACTCCATAATCAACAGTTTTAGGGAGACAATAAGGTAAACTGTTCAGAAACACAAAAGATTTGAAATGTTGTCATTTCTTTCTAAAGAGAATTGGAATTCAGCCTCAACATGGAATCTGCAAAACCACACAAAAGGCAAACTGATACACATTTTGTGGTTGTGTGCTTATCCCTAAGACAGCAAATACTACCCAAAACAATAAATGATAAAAATAATTAGAGCAGATATTATGCATATTTTTGTATGTCCTGCTATTTCTGCCACGTTAAAATCAATAGGAAAGGCAGAGCATGGGCCTGAAGCCAGGGTACAGCAGTGGCTCCCATATAGTTGGCAGGATCCAGCTGCACTGCTGGAGCAGATGGCTCAATATAAACAAAAAGAGTTGTCAGTGTCTTCACATAGATAGATCTGACTAAGCAGTCACTGATGTTTGGGTTTTTTTCACAACTTCCCTCCAAATCATGTTAAAATTATAAATATGCTGCTGGTGAAGTAACTGCCCTGTACTCTATTCAGTCCCAGGCACAATGGCTTTTATAGCATCCTGATGAACAAAGAGCCAAGAACATGCAAAGGCTGGGAGGAGATACCTGAAGTTTTCTATGGATAACTTGTGTCCAGGCCTATATCCCATCCAGCAGTTCAAGGCCCACTCTTAGGCTGAGGTAACTAAGAAATGTCAATGTCATTAAGCAGAGCTCTAAAAGGAGTGATATTCATGCTTTGAAATCTCCCCTGTGGAAAAGTAGGTCTTCTTCAGGCAAATCTGATAATAGGATCAGTAGTAAAACACCACAGTTTCTCCTCTGCCATATTCTCTATGCATACATTACCTAGACAAATCATCCCAGAAACAGGAGACTAACACTGTTAATCAGTGTAGCATATTAAATATTCTTGATGCTTCAGGGGGAGTGAGGGAAGTCAAATGTAATTGTCCTGAGCAGAATATATTTCCATAACAATGAAATCTCAAAATCAGTCCACCGTTCATTTTAGCAAAGGAAAATTAACATACCCCCAGATATTTTGGGTCAGTGGGGATACCATTACAACCTTGTGAATCTGTGAGAGCCATTTTGAGCTGTATTGTTTTATGATGACTCTGTCACTGCAATGTGACAAAATGGCACGGGTTTTAGTTCAGATCAGTAGATGGGGATTAATCAAGCTGTTATTCTTGTTGTTGCATACCACCAGTGGAGGCTTTTAACCAACCAGCTGAGAGACTTATGAGTGTGGAAATTGGTTTTTTTGCATATTCATTAAGAAGGAGAATTGTTCTCTCTTAGCAGAGCAATCTGTATGAGAGGAGAGGACCAAAACTTCCAGCAGAGCCAGGCGAACTGCCTGGTTACAACTGAGCCACATCTCTGGCAGTGGGAATGAGAATTTGAATGCCCTGGGAATCTGGACTAGTCTGTAAATAAGAGGGGATTTTCCCTGCAGACAAAATCCCTGCAGAGTTTAAAGGGACAGCAGGAAGCACTACATTTTCTCCTGAAGTCATATAAAAATTAGGTAAAAATAGAAAAATCTGCTGTGTCCTCCCCTCACTGCGACATGAGACTGTTACCTCTGCATCTGGAGAGAATGGATTTGGAAGAGGTACAAAACCTCCTATTGTTTTTATCGATCTCCAAGTGAAAACACTGACATTCAGGGAAGAAACTTTGAGCTGCTGCTGGGAGTTTGTCATTGGCTTGAGGGGTAGAAGCAGCAGCACTTGGATCTCTAAATGTGGGAGCCTGGTAGACACAAAGTCTGGGCATCTGAAACAATCAACTGAGATACTTACTTTCATAATTGGCCAAGGAACAGTCATCATCAAAGCACAGGTCAAACCACCATGAAGTACTTCTGACAGGTCAGACTGATACTGTGAGCTGTGCCCCAAATCAGTTTGTGTCACTTCACTGCCCAGAGGTCCCAAACACTGCCTCCTAGCACTGGCATAGTGACCTGTTTTGTAGGTATAAAATTGGTTGGGACAATTGCCACTTTATCCTTAAATCCAAAAATGACCCTTGACATTCTCAGACAAGTGGACCTTTTGTGGTGTTTTTGCAGCCTCCTCTGAGGCACTGCAATGCCACGTGCTAAAAGTGCCTGTAAGACACCATGGTCCTGGGTGAGGTGTGCATAGAAACAGATACCCCAGACTCTGCTCAGTGTGTAGAAAACTGCTGAACTCAGAGATAACTGATGATGAAGAGAAGTTTAGTGCATTTGGTAGGTTTATATTTTTCTAAGTCATGGCTCAGACTGGGCCTTGACAGTCTATTCTTCAATGTCAAATCCCTGAGGAGTATTATTTCCAGAAATGTTTAATGACTATTTAATAACAGCTGCATAAAATATCTCTGATCATATTTTAATATTCCCAATGACAGAATTGTTCAGTGATGAAGTATTTTGTGATTATGAAAATATATCTCTCCTTTTTCAGAGAGCTGTCCTTAAAGCAAACCCTGGCCATGCAGCATGACCCTCTCATCCCAGCTGAAAGGGCAGTCCAGGTATGAACTACATGAATCAGAGGGAGAAAAGGAGCGATGGAAACACTTTGCCTGTTCATAGGAATTCACAGGGGTAAAACCTGTGACTGGCTTTTTAGAAAGGCTGAAAAATCTTATCACTTAAGCATTTGCAAGTGGGCAGGTAAAGACAAGATACGAGTAATGAAATTCCTTGCTTGAAGGCACCAGCTAGTCACCAGCAGGATGCAAGGCAAGAATTTATCTTCGGACAGCTGCCTGAAGATCCCAGAGCAGATGCTAATAGGTTACTGGAGCGCTTGGTCTTTCCCTGAAACACAAGTTGCTGCCCAGAGGTTGGATACAGCTGTGCAGGGGCTTTTCACACCCCAGCTGCATCCAACCTCTGCCTCATGAGTAGCGAAGGCAAAGCAGGCACAGCGGGTGCTACCAGAACCTGCCTGAGCTTGCAAAAGGCACTTGGGGCTCCTCTTTGTGTCTGCAGTGTTGCTGCTCTCCTCAGCTCAGTCTGGCTGCCTTTCCCTTTGCTTTTGGTTTTGAAGCCAAAGCACATTAGCATCTTGTGGCAGTGTCCTCTCCCAGCCCCAGGGTTAAGCCATAACCCTCAGCAAGGCCTGATCCAGTTTGCTCTGGGATCTGGGGAGCAGATGTCAACAGGATAGCTGAGGGTGGTCTGGAATGGTGACCCTGTAAGTCAATCATCCTTGGCCATAGGCAGTGGATAAGCCAGGGCCCACTGAGCAATCCTACGTGGCAGCGGGCTGCATGGCAGGATCTCCCCTTGAGTAGGGATGTCAAGGTTATTTCTCAATGTTTAGAGAGTTCTTATAGCATCAGACACTAAACTGAAATCTTTAGCAACATTAGCATGTTAAACTTTGAAATCTTAACTGGATGATATAAAAGATTGTCCATATATAATCCTTCAGACATAAACTGTTGACCAAGCTGGGACTAGAATTCTAGTCTAGAAGTTAGATTCCTCTCTGAAAAGGAGATTAGAATAGCTTAGTTAGGTAGGGGGTCCTTTCTGAGCCCCACAACTCAACAGAAGGGTCTTCCTGATAGCTCTGACCCTGCATTCAGTTAATAACCAAGTTTATCTTGCCATGGAATCTTAAACCACTATTGCATTTACCATTGAACATTTTTAACTCACTGGTTCAGATCAATAAAGGATATTGTAGCTTCCCTCTTCCAAGTGAGGTGCTTGACTCATCTGCGACACAGCCACACCCAGGAGTTAACTTGCCTTGGGAGAGATGTGCGCTAAGCCCTCATGAACTGAGCCACTTGTTAATGTGGATGTGATGTGGTGCTGGTCAGGAACTTCCTGTTGCAGAAGGCCTTACTTTTTCTTACCCAGATATCATCTGGAGCCAGCCAGTGGCATCTCCCTGCTCCTGGCCTCAGACAGGCCTGGGTATCACTGCCAGCTGTATACCCCATTTTGTACAGTGGCTTTTGGGGTTCACACTACTCACAGGCACATCTGTAATAACCCTCAATAGTATCTGACCCCAAACAGGACTGGAGGTCAAGCATGCTAGGAGCTTTACAGCCTTCAGGTGGATGAAAGAAATACTTTAAAACAAGTGAAATATGTGTGTCTGTATGTGCATGAAATAAAATATGAAGAGAAAATTTACATGAGTTTACAGTGTTTACACTTTTACATGACCATTAAATGCCAGTTTCTGGTAAATGGATTATTGGCCCAGTTGACTCAAATTCTTGGCTTCCATAATCTATTGCTAGTTTAAACTGTTGCCACTTGTCTTAAGATGAGGTGGCTCTGAGCTGGGGAAGCAAAATATATTCCTAAAACACTTTGCATTCCTAAAGGGGATGGAAATAATCCTAGACTCTGTTACATTTCCATTTTTAACTGAATTAGTGACCCTGTTAAAATGTGCAGCCATTAGAATTTTCTTTGCAAATAGACATGGTTCCAGAAGGAATCTTTTTTTAATAAATCTATCCTCATCAATATCCAAAAACCATTTTCTCTATGTTACTTACATGTGCATTTAAATTCCATTTTGAATGGGCTTCACCAGCCTGAGACCTTTGAAGTACAGCTGCCTCTGAGGAAAAACACCTTTAAAATCTATTCAGTCCATTGCAGAGTATCTATATGGACGAAAATTCTCATAAGTGTCTTGAAGATTTATGCCTAGTCTTTCAAGAATTTTTATAGACTATGTCTTTTTGGAATTTCCTAAAGCTGTCTGTAAAAGAGCATTCCATGGCAACCTAAAGGCATCAGTTTACCCGCTGCTTTCTAAAGCAGCAGTGTCTCTTTAAAATTCCAGCATTTACGGTAAATCTAAGCTTGTGTACAAAAGCATTTCTAAATTAATTGCTTATGTATTGATTATTTCACTTTTACCAAAGGAAAGTGGAGAACTCCCTGTAACTAAAACACTCCTTTGAGTGATGTGACTTTAGTACAAGCTGTATATCAGTTCCAGAGAATTTACTTTCTGTTGAGCGAGTTAGTGGCATGACTGATGCAAGTCATGTAATTCAGACTTCTTGGTGTGTTGGAGGAAGTAACAGAGCATAGAATTCTCTCCCTTTCTGTATGTGGAGATGCTTGGTCAGTCACCTGCACAGGAAAGTTATTGTTGATCTATCATCCTTTTCTAATACCTGGCTGACAGCTTACCCTTAACGAGCCTTACAAGGCAATACTGAAACGAGTCTGGCTGCTGCCTCATCCTTCCAACAGCATCACACCACTATGGACCAGTGTGGTTCAACCTGATCAGGCAGCTGAGCCCCAAGCAGATACTTTCTCAGCCTTTACCTGTGGGATGCAGGAGATAATTGGAAGGGTAAAAGGAAGTGTGCTGCTTTGGGCTGCGGTAGAGGGTAATTTATATATAGTAGCTGGTATTGGCCTATGTTTTGGATTTGTGTGGGAAACAGTATTGATAACTGAGGGATGTTTTCATAATGGCCAAACAGGGCTTACACAGAGCCAAGGCCTTTTCTGCACGTGAGGAGGCTAGGGGTTTGGATTTGGGAGGGGACAGAGCTGAGACAGCTGACCCCAACTGACCCAAGGGACATTCTGGACCATGTGGCATGATGCTCAGCATAGAAAGCTGGGGGGAAGAGAAGCAAAGGGAGGCACATCTAGAGTGATGGAGTTCCTCTTCCCAAGTTCCTGCTATGTGCAATGGATCCCTGCTTTTGTAGGGATGGCTGAACAGCTGCCTGCTCATGAGAACTGGGGAACAAATTCCTTGTTTTGCCTGGCTTGTGTGTATGGCTTTTGCTTTAGCTATTAACTTGTTATTACCAGGACTTATGAGGTTTTTTAGTAAATTTACTGCCTTGGATCCATTTGCAAATTCTCAGTGGAATGATCATAAAATCATAGAATGGTTTGTGGCAGAAAGGACCATTCATCTAATCTAGTCCCCTGGCATGGACAGGAACATTTTCCACTAGATTAGGTTGCTCTGGGCCCCATTCAATTTGGCCTTGGGCAATTTCAGTGATGTTGCACCTTCTCTGAGCAACCTGTTCCAGTGCCTCACCACCCTCATCACAAAAATTTTCTTATTTCCAATCTAAATCTACCTTCTTTCAGGTAGCTGTTACTTTTCCTGTTAGGCCCTGGTAAAAGATCTCTTTCCATCTTTCTTATATTGAAAGACCACAATAAGGTCCATTCAGAGCCTTCTCTTCTCCAGGCTGAACAACCCCAGAGGCGCTGGCTTTGCACCCATGCCACAGAAAAATGGGGTACTATCTTTGCAGACAGAGACATTACAATCTCACACAGAGAAGCAAAATGAATGGGCTGGGGGTTTTCTCTTAACAGAGGAAGACAGGCACACTTCCTCCTGCCCAGGGCCTAGTCCTGAGATCCCTAGATAGGGATGCTCTTTTCTTCTACCTTGGCCCTAGTTTTATGCTATAAAAGACTGCCTGACCTCCTGTGTAGGCATACCATGGGATTTTCCCAGGCAGCATGCCCCTAAATGCTTGGCTTCAAACCCAGATCTAAACATCAGCATCCAGCCAGTACATGCTCAGCATCAGCTGCATGAGGCACACAAACATGCAGGGAGATAATCGCTCTACTATTGCTTCCTTGAGGCACTGAGAAGTACATCGTGATCTCCTTTGGGATACCTTGTGAGGACAGAAAGAGCATTTTTGAGCAGTTATTTGTGATCCAGCCCTCCTTTGGTCTGTTTGCATGGGAGACATATGGCTGATTTGAAAGGAGTCCAAAGGGGATTTATTTATTTATTCTTGTGGTCTCTGAAAGGTTATCTCCTGCATCGAGCTGCTGAGGGCTTGTCCTGTCATGTTGTCTGAATAAAAACACAGCTCCTAAACCTGCATGACTTCAATAACCTTAGTGAAGCCTTGTTGGCTTTGATGGAACAAGTGGACGTGACATCAGATGCCAAGGATTTGCTTGTCATCTCCATTGTAGCTCCACTTTGGGATGCTTGCTGGGCCACAGAAATCTGTCACAGACTAATCTGCCTGGGATGTCAAGGAAGCCAGAGCTGAAGCCTTGATGTATGAATCTTCTGTGCTGATAACTCTCTGCTGAGCTTTGATGAATGCATAAAGAGTTGGCAGATGAGTGGGGTTTTTGATTAACTGTGCTAGTCTATGCACACTCAAGCTTCAGTGAGATTGTATATTGTCAGTCTGCTGTCTCCTGTGTGCTGAATTCTCATTTAAGCTTTTGTATTTAACAGAAAATTTTGATTTCTCTTTCACTATGGAGTTTAAAATGATGTTCAAATCAGACACAATTTACAGCATTATAAAGACTGGGTAATAATTTCTGTCTCTGTAAGTAGCTTTGAGATGGGATTACCTTTAATGTTTATAACTTCTCGTATTCACATTTGCATTAATGCATTTTCCTTAACAAGATAAAAATATTTCTCTACCAAGCACATCCGTCTGGAGTTGTGCTCATGAATATTTTTTCCCCAGGTATCAAGTTCCTCAATTTCTGCAAAAAAAAGAAGTTAACTTATGCTTTTTAAAGGATGACATGGATCTAACTGAATCATTCAGACACAGATGAAACCTTAAAAATTACTAGGAAGATCCAAATTTATATTGCAACATGCATACTGAGCAAGGCAAACAAACATACAGAAAACTATGTATTTCAAATCTGTAAGAGAAGAGAAATAGTGCATCCTGCTTTTTTTGTAATAATGCTGTTTCCTAAAGCAGTGCCTAGACAGCCACCAAGATGGGGAACCACAATCATCACCATGGACAAACATTACAGGTAATGCAATGTCCGTCCTGCCTCGCTTGTGGACTAAAAGCAAAGTGAGGCTGTAGGAACAAGAACAGACACACAATGTAAGAAGGATAGAAAGCTATTAGAAAACATCCAAAGAAGGGCTATAAAGATGGTGAAGGGTCTGGAGGGGAAGCCATACAAGGAGCAGGTGAAATCACATGGTCTGCTCAGCCTGGAGGAGACTGAGGGGAAGCCTCATTGCAGTCTACAACTTCTTCATGAGGGGAAGAGGAGGGGCAGGCACTGATCTCTTCTCTCTGGTGACCAGTGGCAGACCTGAGGGAATGGCCTGAAGTTGTGTCAGGGGAGGTTTAGGTTACATAGCAGGAAAAGGTTCTTCACCCAGAGGGGTGACTGGGCACTGGAACAGGCTCCCCAGAGAAGTGGTCATGGCACCAAGCCTGCCTGAGGCCAGAAAGCATTGGGACAATGGTCTTTGACACATGGTGTTATTCTTGTGGTTGTCCTGAGCAGGGCCAGGAGTTGGACTTTGATAACCCTTCAGAGTTCTTTCCAACTCAGGGTATTCTAAGACTATGATAATACAAAAATACTCAACAATTGCAAGGTGCAAATATGGCCCCAGGGTGTCTTTTTGGTTTCATTTTTTGGTTTGTCATTTTCTTATCCTAAATATTGAACCCTTCTTGTATTAAAACCCTTGGTTTTAATCAAGGTTCTATTCAATCAGGATGTCAGGCTGTCTGGTGCAAACCATCCTGTCCTGTTTTCCTGCTTCAAATGAGCTGGAGTGCATCTCAATACATTGGGATGAAACTTCTCATAACCAACGTTAGATCTCATTTTTGCAGCACATCTGTGTTGACTATAGGAGTTAATCCAGTTTTCAACAATGCAAGTGAGGCCATACCCTGCCTCTGACCCATGAGTTTGTATCTCTCCATACTTGATCTCACCTTGTCACAACGATGGCAGTAAAGAATTAGCCTGATGAAGAATTATATGGCTTCATCTGCTGTATTCTTCTGTACTGTCCTTTGCTACCATCCATGTTTTTCCAAAGAAATCACTACAGAGAATTAACCCAGCCTACGCATTATTTAATAATTATTGTATATTACTATTATTCAATAATTTTAGTACATTGCCTCACTGCTCTATCTTGAAACCTTTCTGCCAGTGTCAGCTATATTTGTAGGAGGACATCTTTTTTAGTTATCCTCTAATTTATTACTTTAGCTCTGCTAAACAGAATACAAAATCTAATTCAATGCAACATAAAAGTTCACAATAGAAAAATTTATTGAGTTAAGTCGTCTCCATTGTATGAAACTCCTGAAAGGGAAGGGACAAGGGAGGAATAGCAGGCACTGGGTTTCCCTGCCATATCTTGCATTCCTCAGTGCACAAGCTTCAGAGAAGCCTCTCAGCCTCTTTTAATTCATTTTCATTATAATGGAAAATGGTAGCACTCACTGGCTCTACCCTTTCCTGTGCCCTTTACTGTTTCTAAGTCATGGAGGACTCCAGTCAAAATTCACAGTCTGGATGTGCTGCTGGGGCTTTGCTGCTGGCATTGCTCTGCAGCCTGATGTATTGACAATGTTCAAATATTTTTATTGCCTCTGTATATCCTGTCAGCTGATCTTCCAGCAGAAATGCCCAAGAGGTCTTTAGTAAGAATTGGTCACAACTGACGGGTTTTGAAAACACAATTTTCACTGTCCTTTATAGGAATGGTGCCATTTACAACTATTTCTGGCAGAATGCCCCTCTGTGCCCAACAGAACCAGAAGAAACCAATGAAGTGCGTGGCTGAAGTGTTTCTTTTATTGCTTTGGGGACCTCACAAGTTTTGAGTTAGACATGAGGAATTAAAGGAAAAAAATTCCAAATCCAGTTCACTTCGTCTGTGTTTGGATAACATTAAAAGGTCTGTCTCCTACTACCAAAGTTCGGTATGCATGACCCATTTGCTCTTAACAAGTCATCCCATCTCTACTGAAAGATGTGTGAACAATATAGAAAAGCCAGTGAAGAAAGTAAAAGGAGGAAAAATCTCACTTATATTGAGTTACAAAGGTTCTGCTTGTTTCCTTCTTTTGAACACAATGCAACATTTCCATACACCAGTCTTCAGTGACTTTAAGATGTCTTTCAAAGTAACCAAGTGCATTTCAGAGCGCAGCCTCCTGTTTGTCATGCACCAAGCAGTGCACCTGTCCAAGCCATGAGCAGCCAGCTTCTCTGGGAGAATGTTGTGGGACATGGTGTTAAAGGCTTTACTAAAGTCCAGGTAGGCAAAATCCACAGCCTTTCTGTCATCCACCTAGAGGGTCACCTGGTCACACAGAGAGATCAGGTTGGTCAAGCAGGACCTGCCTTTCACAAACCTGTGCTGGCTGGGCCTGATCCCCTGGTTGTCCTGCATGTGCTGAGTGGTGGCACTTCCATGTTCCATGGCCTTCCCAGCACTGAGGTTAAGCTGACAGGAGTTCTAGTTCCTTGGGTCATCTGATGGTACAGCCCACCTGCCTTGAGATGGTTCCTTCCACTATTTTACAAACTAATTTCAGCATAGCATGAAAGGACTGCTATGCTTTCACGTAAAAAAAAAAAAAAAATGGGGCTGCAAAATAATGGTGAGTGAAGCCCAGTGTTCCATGACAGCTGGTGCCAAAGCCAGCTGCCCTGCCACCCCTCCTACATGGTGTGGGGAACCGGGGCACGGCTCTCGGGACCTACAGCTACACCAGGATTTTAGGTCACATCTTGACAGATGAGAATGACTTGCCAGGCCAAGTGAAAGCTGGATCTGGTTCCAGTTTGGACCAGATAACCTGGAAAACACTCAGATGCTGATGAGAGTAATTTTGTGTAGAGAAAAATACCCTGGTATTATTCCCAAGTAAAAGCCTGTGTCAACACTTCAGCAAAAACCTGAGAGACCTGGGGTTTGCTGACTACCAAATCCTCATGAAATCCTTAAAAGCACAAGACAGGATTTTTCATAAGGTTCATAACTCCAGAGGATTAATGAGCCTGAGGCACTTCCAAAGTCCTGTTCATAATTATCAAAATATCACATCCTGTATTCTGAATTCTGAAGGGAAATATTGGTGTCTGTGGTTTCAGATTGTTTTCTGTACTTTGTACTGCAGGCAACAGCTATTTTAGTAACTGAATTTGAAATTTTTGGTAGTCTTCTTGCTTGTCTAAAAATACATATTTTTTATACTTTTGATCCATCATCCAGAACAGACCCCAAATATTGCAGCAATCTGTAGGAACCAAATAGCATGAAAATCCAGGACACATGCTCTAAGACAGTGACTGCAACTTATCTCCTATCTGCTAATCCTAACTTATCCTAACTGCTCATGTTATTATGGTCTGGGAGAAGAATTTCCAGTGCCACATGTTTTGGAGTTATAAGCTGGCAGACAATTTATCCAGAAGGAATCTAAAATTGTAGTCACATATTTTGGAGTAAAGTCTACAGTATGTACATTTAAAGTGGCCAGACTCTGAAAACTAAATTTTATAATGGCAGGAATGAGTAGTTGACAAAAAATGCACTCATGTATCTTTGATTAAATCAAATAATTTTTTATAAAGCAAATTAATTGTCTTGACATAGAATTTTAGTATTAACTGTTTGAAGGCATTTTATTTTGTGATTGGATAATTTTTTAGAGAAACTGGATTAGATTAATCTCAGATGTATAATTTATTTGTTTTGGTATCCTTTGGTGGTTTTGGTATTTCATTTATACTGGTATTCTTTTAGAGATGGAGGAATATGTTCAGATTTCAAAACAAAAAATTCCTATGAATTGAGGGATAAAAACTTCTATACTGCAGCAATCCTAGAGGGACAGTCTAAAGTGTTAAAACCATTTTAAAATTTCTTATTTGGGATTGGTTTCAATGTACTTTCCTTCTCAGAAGTCATGTTCTATTGAATCATAATTTTCTAAAGAAAAAAGAAATCAGCATAAATTTCTTAACAGGCCCGGAAAAAAAACCCAACCAATAAGTTCTGCTGTTCACCACAGCCATGGCCCCCACTGCACAGAATTGTTTAAGGTCAAATTAACTCAGTGAGACATTTCATCAGCTGATGTGAACCAGCACAATTTCCCTGAAGAAAACAGAGACGTGTTGACTTATAGCTGCTCAGAGTGTCCATGTAAATTTTCCAAGTTTTCCACAGCAGTATTCCTTTTAATGATTTGTGTTAATGACACTGCCCCAGACAGGTCTTCAAGGTGGTCATAATGGAATATAGTCAACAAATAACTTCTGTCGTATCACAGAATAGTCTGAGTCTGAGTTGGAAAGGACCCACAAAGGACCCTGTGGACTGAACGTGGGGGTCAAACCCACGACTTTGGCATTATTAGCACCATGCTCCAACAATGCTCATATGATATCTACTGTAAACCTCACTCAGGTTAAACAACCCACACGATGGATCCAACTCCTCATCCTCCCCTGTCTTCAGTAATATTCAGTAGCAGATGCTTTGAGCTGAGAGCAAAGATAGTCCTTCAACAGATGTATCACTGCCTTCTTGGCTTTCCAAGAGAATTCGCACAAAGCTCTTCCTATACTTTGCAAATGTTCTCCATAATGTTAAAAACAGTTCATAACAGGCTAAGATAAAAGTGGTTTTGCAGTTTTGAAAGAAAATATAGTTCCTGCCTGTTCTTATTCTCTCTTAATCCATTTCTGTTCTGTTAAAAGTTTGGAGCCTGGAAGCAGTGGGAAGGGGTGTGTGCCTGCTCTGAGCAGCTGAAATCTCCGGGGAACAGAGGGGACCTTCCACCTGGGAAACAACTAGAGTTTTGCAGTTCGAGGGACCTTCTGGAGAATAGGACAGAGGTAAAAAAAACAAAAAAAACAGAGTGCGGGGACCCTGCTACACCAGAAACTGGTACTGTTGCAAAATAATTAAGAATTAATATTTCTTTTATCTTGAGTATTTTTCAGAAAAATAAAAATTTCTCTACAAAACATCTACCTCTGAAGTAGTTCCATCTGTAGGTAAAAAAGAAATGTGGTTTATCAATAACTTTTAAATGAAAAGATAAATTCAAATTTGTAAAGATTTATTTAAATTTAATGTTCATTTAAATTAAAATGGCAAGAATAAGTAAGTATTTTCTTAATGGCTCTTGGCTCAACTCCCATCATTTAATGAAAGGAGATGGGAAACCCTTCACATTATAATATTTGTCCTGTTCATGAAGAAGCAGTGGGAGACAGCTGTTCAACAGGATATGAAACCTGTGAGAAGCAGTTTACTGTAGTATATGGATATCAAATAAAATAAAAAATTTTACATGGTGTTACCTGAAACTTTGTGACCACCTGATCATTAAAAAAGAAGGAAAAAGATAGTTCAGAATTCAGAAAAACTTAGCAAAATCAGTTGAAGATGGCTAGATGGAAAATAACTCTTTTTTTCTCATCAGCAGACTCTTAAAGGCTGTGATTGTTTTGTTCAGGAGGAAATTATTAAGAGGGGATATCATAAATATGTATAAAGTAAAGAATCTCGAAAGAAAAATCCAGTTTTCAAAAGTATGTCTTGAGCTCAAATTTCAGACAACTGAAAGAAGATTTATACATATGTATATGTGCATCACAGGAACATTCTGGGATATGCTGGGTAACACATATTTTCCTGGAAAGAGAATTAAATCTGCACCTTGGAAAATTGAAGAAAACCTTTAGTTTGTAGGAAAGAGAAAGAAATATACACAGCTTTACTTTACTGCTTTTGCCCATTGCTGGGTGCATTACCTTTTTTTTTCCTTTTCCCCCAACTATTTGTAGTGGCAGCATACTGGATCAGTTGACATGTAGTCCTGATCTAAACCAGCAATTTTCACCTTCTATTCATGATGGCAGCACCCAGTTGGATGCTAAATTTGACTCATCTTTGCATTATTCCACTGCACAAGTATTTTCTGCATTACAAGGCATACAATTCTTCATCAAGTTGATAGATTTTCAGTGTGGACTACTCTTCAGGGTAGCTGGCATGATGCCAGCAGGTGTCTGGCTCTTCAGACTGGAGTTGCTTCACATTCCAGTAGTGAAGCATTCCACTGATGCCTAAAGAGGCTGACCTGGAACAGAGACTAGCCAGAGTTAAAGGAATCAAGTAGGTATTGATTTAAAAAGCCTTCAAAAAATACGCCTTGGGCAGTACAAGAGCCCAGCCATGGCTCTGCCCAAGATGGACTCAAGATGGATGCAAGTTGGAGGACCAGTCACGAGTTTTCACACTTTTATAAGTTTTGGTCCATTTACATATTGGGGTTAATTGTCCAATTGCAGCTTCAGGTTATGAAGTCCCATCTCCCAGATTGCTCTCCTCAATTTGCTATTGTTTACACTTTTTGGGCCTGAAGTTGCAATGGTGTCCTTGGTTCTCAGGCTGCAAAAGGATTGTTTTGTCTAACTGAACTGTGAGCAGAACTTACTAACACTTTATATGAAGTTCAGAGTCACACACTAAGGCAGTGCAGAATCTGGAAAATATGAAAGCTAAAACTTAAGACATCACCACAATTCCTCAACAAGCATGGCAAATCCATTATTTGGGATTCTTCAATAATTTTTAGGGGGTTTGCCTCTTAATTTTTAGCTTTTTCTTTATTTAATTTTTTACTGTTCAACTTTCTATTTCTTAGGAAATTGCCATGTTTCACTTGCTTTTTTGAAATCTGCATCAGCTTTCTGCTACCTCAGTTTAGGCTGGATTCCAGTTTCGCCAGTCTGGACCTTTTCATTTCCATCCAGTGAAATACAACTAATTCAATAATAGTAGAATAAAAAATATTTCAAACATCTAACTTAAGTTGTTTAAAAATGAGAGATACAGGGATTAGTTAAATTGGCATCACAGATACAGGACAGAGTAATTTTGACTTGCTTGTGGCAACACAAATCTCACATCTCATCAGCTCACTCCTAGAAGCAGCTTTGTCCTATGAAGTGATCTGCTTGAAATGTTTAGGTCTGTTTCTTATTACTTCAGGAGCTGACCGGGAAGTGCAGTCAGGATACTTTCATTTGTATTAATTCCTGTGATTCTGCTGTTCCTGCTCCAGGCAATTCCTAGGAGCAGGTGTGATACAGTCTATTCTTTGATATAAACTGGATCATAACTGCCAAGATGTGATAAAAACTCTTCATTGTCTCCTAACATCTATTTCAGTGAAGTTTTTCCTCATTTTATCTAGATTTAGAGGAAGGAAGGAAGGAAGGAAGGAAGGAAGGAAGGAAGGAAGGAAGGAAGGAAGGAAGGAAGGAAGGAAGGAAGGAAGGAAGGAAGGAAGGAAGGAAGGAAGGAAGGGCAAAGTAAAAATTGGCTGATTACCTCTTTGCTACCTTTCAGGATAATCAATTCAGCATCCAAGAGAGAGGCTTAAAGTTTACACAGGTTAAGTGATAACCTACCCTTGGGCCCAGCATGTCTGAACATAGTAAAAGCAGTAAAATTAATGCAGACTTCTCCTTAAAGAAGTATGCCATTGTACTGAGGAGCCACAGCAAATATTCTTGCCTGGGATTCCTGCCTTGATAGAGTAGGAAATTGAGATCCTCAGCTGTTGTAAAATGGCACAACACTACTCACTCCCTCCATTTCTCTCTCTCTCTCATTTTTTCTTGTTTACAGCTTAGTTCCTTTTCCCCAACTTTTCTCATATTGTGCAAATCCCTGTATACTGTATCAAATTATTTTTCTGAGTCCATCAATAAATTCAAGCTTTTTTAAAGGCGAAAAAATAATTTCTTTAAAACATGACTTTCAAAAAAGCCACACTGACCTTCCTTGTTTTTAAGATAGTTGAGTATCACATTTTTTGGTTTACAATTTCAGTAGGATTTACATAGAAGAAAGTCTCTATGGAAGACTGTGAAAAAAAGAGAACTTTTCCTTCCCCTAGAACCACAGCCCACTTAAATGATAGGTTAGTCACCTATATTGACCAAAATTATGGCAACATTGTCCTGGAGTTCCTTGATTTTGTTAAGGACTCTTGGATGAGGACCTAATAACTTATTTCTTACAACTCGTTTCTAGTTTCTTCTGAAACTTTTTGTTTGACAGGTCAGTTTAAGAGGATCCCAAAGGCTCATCCCTTATTTAAAAAACACGGACAGAGATGTCAGTATGACATCATATGAGAACCACACTCAGGTTCTCTGAAATTAATTTTGATGCAAAGAATTTAGGCTTATGTTGTGGTCTTACCTTCCCTGAGTACTCTTTTTGCACTTCATCTAATAACCCAATACTCCCCTTGGCAGGCATCTTGCTTCTGAAGTGTTCAGAACATTTATTTTTGGTTTTATGCCTTGAGGTTCCTCTAAATTGTTTTTGGCTTGCTCTATTATGGTTTAACATTTCATTCATCCATTTATTCTGTGAACTGCTTCATTTTCCATTGACTAACCCCTGAACTTGCTGATAGCTTATGAGGCAGCCGTAAAACTGAAGGACATGCAGGTCATTTCTATATGGAGCAGAAGGTAGAAAGAGCAGAAGGACATGATTTTCTTACTGTAATTTATACACCGTGCTTGAAATGATGAACATGTAACTAATCCACCAGACAGAGGCATAGTATATTTAGGTTGGAGGGGACACCAGGAGGTCCCCAACAGCAGGGTCAGCTCTGAGGTCAGAATGGATTGCCCAGGGTCTTATCCAGTCCAATTTTCAATACTTCCAAGCATGGTGACTGGACAACATCTCTGGGAAACCTGTGCCTGACTGCCCTCAGGGGGAGAATATTTTTCCCTATGTGCAGTTATGACATCTTGTCCCCTGTCTTCCTGGCATGAAATTTGATAACCTCCATGTAGGCAATGGCAAGCTGCCAATAAGTCCCTCTCCATAAAAGTTTCTCTTATCCTGGCTGAAGAAGGCCAGCTCCTTAAGCTTTTTCCCATAAGTCATGTCTCCAGCTCCTTGACTGTCTTGGTGAACTGTCTCAACTTTTCCAATGTCTTGTTTGGACTTGCTCCAGTATGTCTGTGTCTCCACTGGGAAGCCCAGCACCGGGCCCAGCATGCCAGGTGTGTGTTGCCAATACTATGCAGGGAAGGATCACCTTCCTCAGCCTGCTGGCCACACTCTGCCTGGTGCAGAGCAGGAGGCTGGTGGCCTTCCATGTTGCAAGGGCACCTTTCTCCTCACGGTTCCTTCTTCCTATGCAGACACTGAAGATGTACAGAAATATCTGCAAACGGGCCAGAGTGGTCAGTCAGTGCCTTTTCCACTTGCACAAACCAGGCGTCTTGAAGGAAGGAGAAATTCACTTGCTGAATCACTTATTTCTAAAAAGAACTACATCACAACTAACTAGAAGCATTTTTTTAAGATGTAGCTGCTTATTCAGCACTGCTGTAAGAAATTTCCTTTGGAACGGACTGTTGATGCAATGTTGTATAGACTATAAATTGTCTTTACCTTCCAAACCCACCTCAGTCCCCTGTGCCAGGCTCTCACCAGGATCTAGTCCACAGTACCATCTAGTGGGAAATGCTGATATGACCGTGCCCATCCCAAAAGCACTCTGAAGACATTGACATTTCTTCCCGATCTCAGTAGGTAGAGAAAAGTGTATGAAAATCCTCTTAGGCATGGCAGTAGTACCATGTGGGATTGCATACCTTGCCAGGGGCTGAGACGAGTCAGCTCTGAAAATGAAATTGCCTATCTGAAACATTTCATAAGCATGATTATTAATTACTTTTTCCAAGGCTGATCTGTTAATAATAATAATAATCATCATCATCATCATCATCATACTAGAATAAGATAAGACAAGATAAGATGATAATAAGAAGAAGAATCCATATTTGCTGCTCTGAAAAATTAAGTAGATCTAACACTGGGGGAAAATTAAGAAGAATATATCTAAGACTTCTTCTAAAGAGAGCTGGGGCAGCTTGCTGTCTCCTGAGATGCAAAGGCAGTAGCAATTCTGACACTTCTGTAGAAAATGCTCCCAGTTAGAGTACACAGATCTGACATCCACCAAGGCATCTGCTTACTGCAGTTCAGGCAGCTTCCCTTACAGGATCACCCAGCAGGAATGAACACCAGACAGGGTATTTACACTGTGCTCAAATGACATGTGCTCTCAGTTAATTTATGTGTTGGACAAGACACTGCAATGCAGATGGCTTTGATGAAGAAAAAGTAGAATTGTGGCATATTCTCACACAGGGTGAATACCCAAATTCTTGCACTGAGCAGCATGTCATACACCCATTCTAAACTAGCCTGTACAAAGATCTCTGGATATTCTATCATGATTATGTATGTGCTATAATTAAGCCAAATTAATTCAACTTTAAAATAAAAAGAAATAACCACCTAAATGTCCACAAAGATCATATCCTAAGAACTATTTGTGAGGCACACTGTAGCCCATATGAACAGTAATTGTTGTGAAGCTGTTCAAAGAACACCAATTTTTCTCCTTGATTTTCTAAAACAGGCCAATGAAAAGTCTTTCTGTTTGCCCAAACACACAGAAAGTGAAAAAACCCTCTCTTTTGTTGCTTTCTAGGTATCTTAGATAAAGGTCATGAGAACTAGGAGGAAATCTAGATTTTAAAGACTGGCAGTTCCTAAAACACATTCATTTGGTGAGCTCTGCTGTAAGGAGCTTCAGTATCTGAAATGAAATGCAGCTCCAGGAGATGGGGCTGAGTTATGCAGCCTCAGTGACTGGAGGCCATGAGCTGAGGTGAAGGAGGATGGCCTCTCATGGGTTTCCAGGGAAGCTTCTGAGCTGTGAAGAACTCCAGTGCACTGATGAAGCTGCACATCTTTAGAGGAGAAGACAGTATAAGAACTCACAGACGCTGAGTTTGTTTTCTCAAGCGTGACCCACTTTTTATTGGTCTTCAGACTCTCTCACATCTAGTTTCTTATTCACACCTTTCATTTTCAAAAGACTAAAAATGTAAAAATTAAAGGGAATTAAAAATGTCTATGTAAATCTTCATATGGAAATTTCTACTCCTGGTAAATGCTGCACATTTTTATTATGGTAACCAATATTAAGTATAATTTATGCAAACCCATTTTTGTTGTTGAAAGACAGTCTATCAGTTTAAGAACTCATATAATTCATATTTGATGCTTTTGAGCATGGAGTTCAGGTTATTTCCCCCTTCAACTCTAATAATGATAGAGCTGTTTGGGAACAAATTACTGCTGTTCTGAGTATTGGTCTCTGAAAGCTGAAATAAAGAAACAGACAGGAAAGACAATTTGCATCACCAGTTCTATTTATACTCAGCATAACTTGCATAACTTGCCTTCCACTGGAGCATTTGGATTTTAGTGAAATTCTAAAAATTTTATGGGAAAAAAATCCTAAGTCACCTTAGCACTAAAACGTGAGGTATTCTATCAACACCATAGGTCTTGTTCCTGAAAGGCTGTTTACCCCAAATAGCACAAATGAGTCTGACTCTTCAACAAATCTGTATTCCTCTGTTTGGGCACACAGCACGCTTTGTGTCAGTAGACTTGCAGTGAATTTGCTAAATGCACCAAACAGTATGTCTTCCAATGGATGACAGCACCAGTATCTCACAGAAACTTGACTGCTATAAGGTGTAAAAGGAAGAAACTGTTCCTTTTCAAAGATAAAATACATGCATTTGTAAAAATAAAATTATTTTTATTTTAAAGGCATTCAGATATTACTGCACAATCTTCATTATTTTCAAAGGTTTTGTTATTCTTTTAAGGTTTTTTCACTTTGCATTTTGTCACTTTGATTTCTGTTGATAACAATTTGCACTTCCTGAAGATTTGTCTTTCTCAAGTCTTCAAAAGAGTGTTTACAGAGCAGTAATGTGTGTTTTCTAAGATCTCTTTATATATCTCTTTTTAGTCTTACAAGTTCCTATACCCTTGAAACTGAATAGCAGAAAAGACTCTTTCAAACCCTATTCAGACCATTAAGGCATTTCTGATGTTTTTATTTCTTATGTTTCCTGATTCATACTTCTCAATGGCCTGTGCATGTGATACAGCTGTACTTTGGTGGTAATAAAAACTCTGCAGTTCTGTTTTTACTGCCAAAAATACAATTCCTATGATCTAGAGTAGCAGTTATCTATAGTATCATTCATTTAGATTACAACATTGGGTAGAAAGAAAGCACATTATACAATGCAAACTGACAATATGTATCAAGGAACACATGATAAGTAATTCCTTTTTTCCTCTTTAGGTCATCTGTGAACCATCTAAAACATTAGGGTTATAACTCCAGTTATGAAAAGGAAAGATTAGTAAACTTTAATCACTTAAACAAAATAAGTATCGAACACACTGCTTAATAACACTGTGAGTGTAATATACAGCTCCCAAGGTTTGGGGGTATTCTTGTGATGACAATATTACATAATTAAAAATCTACTAGATTTCAAAAAAATTAGCTTGACATTTAAATCAGTTTTTTGTCCTGTGCTGAAAAAAAAAAATAAAGACATCAAAGATACCTCTTTGAGGTGTCTCTTTGAAGAGAGAGCCTTTCACATGTGCAACAAAGATCAACCTCAATAGGCTCCCACAGGACCTCGGTCCAAATAAAAAAATAACTCAATGCTCCAGTTATAGCTAAACATTAAAAATATTGGTTTTTTTTCGTATCAGTCATGGAAGGTCTTAGAAAGAGCAGAAGCAAACAGACAGTCCCAGTAATTTGAAGGGGCTCTAAACTGAGAGGACAACCAAACAAAATGAGATTTAAACAAGCTGGCTAGGAGAAGGCTCTGACAGAAATGCATGAATGCGTGTCTGGGAACAAAACTCCCGATGCTGTGAGCTGAGAAATATTCCACAGTTCTAAATCTGTGGCAATAGTGGATGATAGAAGAGGTTAAAAACCTCCAGAGATAGGCCAGTTCTGAGGGATTAGGATACAGACAAGTCATCAGTAAGAAACTGAATCTGTTCCTGACCCTGAAATAGAAATACGGTGTGGTAGGTCGGGAGGAGTCTCTTTTATATCTGTTCTTTGTGATAGGATCAATAGCTGTATATTAGTAGAATCAGTAAGACTAAATATATAGCAAGAGGAGACTTGAAAGGAGAGACTTTAAAAATAATCATTTTTCTCTTGGCAATATGGAAGGCATTTTGAATCTCACAATGAGGAGAGAACAAAATTTTAAAAAACCAAAACAAGGAAATCCCTAGAATATTCTACTAATGATTCCTTTCAGGATTTCTACTCTCACTACTTTTATTTCCCATTAGACTTTTACTTCCCATTACAAGTAAGATGGGTCATCAAAGCCACCTACTACATCTCTGGTTTTTACTTTCTGTGCAAGGTAGATTTAAAGATGCATTATTTTCCAGACATCTTTATCCTAACAGGTAGTTATCCGAACAGCTGAGTATCTGTATTTCTCTACCTGCCCACAAAAAAAGAAGCTAGAATTCATAAGAGCCAGTATACTGAACCCTCTGTTTGAGATATATGAGAGCTGAAATTCAGTCTAGGTTATGAAAACGTTGGATCCAAAAGGGAAAGTTGCAGCATGTTCTTTACATGTGCCTATGGGAATTAAAAGTATGCCCTCTGCAAAACTTTTCATCTTCAAGACAGTCTAGTATGGAAGAATATTTTCTCTGGACAAGTCACCCTCTAAATCCTCACAGAGCTTGTACATAGATTTACAAAAGTGCTTTTGTTCTGATGGAGACTTTGTCATTTTTTCCCAAAATCTTCTTCAGAAACAATTTTTTCCTCAATTTTCTACCCTTTTACTCTTCAATGAATCAGAGTGAAATATATAAAGGAAGATTGAGGCAATTATCTGAAAAGTATTAAGAAAGTCTGTTCTGCTTTTAGACAGGATTCAATTTTAAAAATGTATGTTCAATTGTATCAAATTATTTTATGACAGCTTTTAATTAGAAGAACAACTAAAATGGAAAACTTTCCAAATAGAGACAAAAGGCCAAGTTTAAGGCATGAACGATAGAGAAGAAGAGAGAAAAATATTTTCTTCAGGAAATTGATCTGGAAATGGGTCAATCTTTTCTCTGCTTTCCTTCTCCCTCCCTCAAACCATCAATGAAAAATATCAGGAAAGTGAAATACAGTCTTAATTTAAATACTAATTCAAAATGAATATAAAATCTATCAGATATATCAGAGCCGAAGCATCTATTTTGTTTTCCAAGCAAACCAAGAAAGTGCTTTGCCTTTGGCTTTTAAAAATATCTTCATGAGGTGTATAATTCCAGTTAAAAATTAGACACTTCCAATTTTTATGTTGAGACATCAGTAATGTTTCTTCCTGCTGGATTTTAGGATTTTGTCTAATTGCACTCCAATGCTATGACAGCATCCCAACATGATATATCATGAAATCAAACTTGGGTATCCTGCACTAAGAACAAGATTCCAGGTGTTTCTCACATCACAGACCAAAAGCACTATTATATTCCTCTGTCTTTCATTTAACAACAGGATGGAAATATCTTTTTTTTTTTTTTTTGTCTAAGGAATTGTTTGGCTATTGTAGGCCTTTATGTGCACGTTTTTACTGGAACTTAGTACAGTTTCATAATTTTTTTTCAGTAACTTCTGGATAATACCCATGATAGTAATCTAACTTTGTAACTCCACATGAAGTTTGTCAAAGTCCTCTTATTTACTACCTATACAAAGAAATACAATTACAAGTAAAACATCATTAAAAGAAACTGAAACATTTATCCTGATTCTTATCTTCAAATAAAACATTAAATTTAAGTTACAAAAGGTAAGTTTTTAAATTTTGTTTTATTAAATAACAGAGGCATATGAATAACAGTTTCAAAAGGATAATGAAAAAAAATCAAAGAAAAAATGCTGACTTTGAATTTTTATTCAGTATTTCTGAGCAAACCAGAAGAGATTTCAACAACTTCAAGAAAGAAATACAGCACATTACAATCTAGAGAAACAATCCAAATTAGCAGTTTGCT
Organism: Ploceus nigricollis; assembly: GCA_013399945.1. Lineage (NCBI taxonomy): Eukaryota > Metazoa > Chordata > Aves > Passeriformes > Ploceidae > Ploceus > Ploceus nigricollis. The sequence goes on along the minus strand of VXBC01008768.1, from coordinate 332,276 downwards.
AATAGTGCCATGTTAATTTTTACAATATCCCACAAAGATACACTGAAGTTCTATCAAGTATAATTATTTGAATACATCTTAAAAAAATAAACAGGAATTAATAAACCATCGCTTTAAAAATATAAAAGGAATGAATCTAAAGTTTTCTTCTAGCAAGTAAGAAATTAGATGTTTAAATGTCTCTTAATTTCACAAGTTAATGCAGTTTCAGATTACTGATTTTTCAAAAATAAAGCAGCTCCACATTGAATCCACTGGTCTTGGTTTCCTCCACAAGGTACATCAATATTTGTCACCACACGGTCTCTCTCCACACTTGTGTACACTGGTAAAGATATGCATTCCTCTGGAGAATATGGACCATATGCATCCTGTCAACAAACAAGCACTTCGTTATCACATAAAAAGACAACAAAACATGAGAAAGCAATATTCTCCACTGGTATGATATCTAAAGTTAAGATGCCATTTGGAACACTGCAGCTTTGGACAAAGAAGTCCTCATTCAAGACACTAAGGAGAAGGATTGAATGAAGCAGAGACTTCAGGAAAATTGCTCTCTCCATAACTCAAACACCAGGAAGGAAATAACCAGGGTGATCCTATGAACTACATATAAAAATCTTCCTCCAGCTAAAACCCTCCCAACAATCACACGTCAAAAATGTCTGCAAACCAGGCTAAGGGAAGTGCAGATCAGTTTCCTGCAGGGAGAAAGCTGCTCAGGAGACCCTGTGCTGTAGTGTGGGGAGCAGCTATCCTGGCAGGCTGGAGTGCTGTGGTGCCTGTGCGCTGGCAGACCCTACTGCCCCCTCCATCCCTGCAGCAAACCCTGCCCTCCTCCTGTGGCACAGCCCCTGGTGAGATCTGAGATACCTGCAAGCATCATAATGCAGGAACTACAATCCAAGAAACCTTACCCCACCCGTTCCAGGCTACTTTATTGAACTGCTCCTCTCTGTCCGTACTACAAACTGGATGCAGTTTCCTCCTAGGGCTTTGCATGGGGCACTGTCCGTATGTGTGACCACAGAACTGAGCTCAAAGATTCTGTCTAGACTTCCTACAGCACTTAATTTCAACCCATGATGTATTTAGTTACTGCAAATAGTTCAGGGTTTGATTCAAATGGTATATATTAAGCATGTTTTCTGTCACACTCAAAATGTCCCATCCTGTCAACAGGAAAATGTCAGATTTTCAAGAACCAAATAACAAAGCAACACACTTGTCAGAAAAGAATTTTAAATAAAATTGACTGTCATTTTAACTCAAATCACATCAGATGTGAGTTAGTGATGCTCCAATATTAGAAAATAACTAAAAACAGGAAAAAGGAAACATGCAAACAATAACTGTTTCAAACACTTTGCCTTGCATGTGAAGTGTAAAGCCATTACTGAAGAATTTTGCTGTCCCTTTTGAAAATCAACTTCCCCTGTCTTTTGGACAATGGTGTTTCAATCCTTGCAGAAGATCCATGTATGGTAATATTTGTATAGAGTAACTTAATAATCAGGAACTCAGCTGTTCTCAGAAGGATTGTACTTACCCCATTTATCCTTTGGTTAACACTGCTGAAGAAGACAAAATGCTGGCCAGACTGAGAGTAAAATGTTAATCAGAGAATTTAAATTTTGCCAAAGCTGGGAGCCAGAAGCTGGCCAGTTTGCCTTCAAAGACCTGTTTTTACACTTTTTAGGAACAAAATATCTGTTATTGTGCCTTTCTCAATCCCACTGATGTTTTAAGGAATCACATTATCGGAGGGTTAAAACCATTCTGTGGAAGTCTTGTCGAGTCACTTATGTCCTTGGCTTATGTACAAGGACATAAATTCTTATGTCCTTGGCTTAAGTACAGTCCAAAAGTTCTCTTTGTCAGACTGCCTCACACACAGTTCCATCCTCTTTAGTGACACCCTTCTCAGCATGGGATCCATCAATGGATTAAAACTGGAAAGGATCTTCACAGTTTAATGAGAATAAGCATAATGTTAGTAGCTCAAAATATTCTGTTTAGAGCACTGCAGGATTTTGAGGGGGTTCTCTCAGAGAAATCCTGTAGGCTACTTAATGTTTGGTTGAAAATTACTTCAAAGCATTACATTATACATATACTTTTGCTCAGTAGATTTCAAAAGATGTATTTATGGAGAAAAGAAAACAAGTTCAAAACCTAAAAATTCTAAGACAATATGTTCAATTTTATGCACTCTTTTCCTAAGGAGAGGTAATGAAATTAAGGGAAATGCATGATATCAAATTCTGCTTTGGTTTCTGAGCACAGTATTTGATTATAGCCAATTTTTACAGTCATTGTAAAACAACTCAAGGGTAGACCAATTCAGAAAAACTCTCCTTAGAGACACTTTGTATTCAAAATCTGGGCAGTTGACAAGTTATGGCTTGTGTTTTATAAGAATTATACTTTTTTCCAACACAAAGATGTCAGTTGCTATTAATTTCAAATATAAGTACATTGGAAAAAGTTTAATTCATTGATTATTGAAGTATCTAATTTTTTAATTTTATAGATAAAGCTCTCTGCTGATTTCATGTAAAACTTTTGGATCCTACCTTTGGAGTTTAAAAAAATAGTCTTATTCAGAAAAATACTAAAAATCTGTTTTATTTCAAACACAAGATGAATGTCTTTCAGAACAATGGGAGGACTACTTAGAATTCTCATTTAAAATGTGTTTCCATTTGGTGTTACCACGGAAAACCACACATATTACCACCCTCCACCATCCACCACTGAGCCAATATATTAGAATATCTGGCAATTCCCATGCACCACATCTCAAGTAAATTAGAAATCTGTTTATTTATCTGAAAAAAACAAACCCTGTAAATACTGAAAAACTGAAAAATCTTTCACTGGTCATCTTTGTAAGAGGTTTCATGATTGTTTTTTGTCCTTTTTTAAAAATTTTCCGTATTTTCTTTCCTAACCAAGCTGGGAGCAATGGTGTAGATGTTGGCTAGCATTTACTTCTGTGTTCAAGGTCTAAATCTGTTGATCTTTATACTTCTAATGCTGTACTATAATATGATGCTATATTTCCCCTGCTGGAAAAAACAATGAGAGAAAAACAAAGTTGGGATACAACAGCATGTTAGCAATGGAGCTCCTCGCACAATAGCTGTCACAATACACAAAGGTCATCATAGTGGTCTAGGCTGTCTCTAGAGTCACACCTGGACAGATTTATCACAGATATCTTCTGAAGGGACGGGCTTCCTAAATGTAGGTGGGATGAATTCTGTAATAAGCAATTTTTTAGTTAAAAGACACACCCTTGAATACATTCTGTGTGACTTTTTGAGTTATTTATCAGCTATTGCTATGCCAATTGGAGGGCAGAAGCAGTAACAGTTTTTACTGTTTGGATTACTTTGCTTTCATCTTAAAATCTGCAAGCACTGGCATTTTTTAAAATTAGTTTAAGTAGGAAAAAGATTTTCTTTGCTTACAGCTCACATCATATTCTCTCTTTTTTGTTGCCACTGCATTTTACTTTAATATTTAAAATGCAAAGAAAATATATTCTAGGAATGAACTCCCAAACACATGTACATATTTACTAAATACAGGTTTGAAAATATGCTAATGTTTTTAAAAGACAAAGAAAAAAAGGTATGACTGAAATAAAACCCTTGCCTTCATCTAAGCAATACAAGCTGAAGAATATTAACAAAATTACAATAAGTTTCTGTTTTAAATAAAGTAAGTAACTGCTTTTCCTAGTAAAGACTGGAATTTTTATTTTGAAATGAAAGGAAAACAGGTCAGCAACATCATACTGAAAAGCTACTACACAGAAAAGAATCAAATTATGGGTCCTGAAAGTTTAGGGCTTTTAATAATTTAGTACCTGTGGAATCCAGGCCATGTAACAAGGGAGAACAGATGACACACTGGGAGAATCATGCAGATTTTCTGAAAGTCGATTTCCATCGAAACGACAACCTTCCAGTTGTAAGCCACTGATCTGCCAAGGAAATATAAAATATTCAAATATAAATAACAGAATTAAAATGTCAATAATGATTACACTGTGCTTTAATAAATGATGAACCTTTTTACTGTGACCAAATTTTTAAATAACAGGAAACTAATTACTGTTCTGTTCTTTGTGAGCATAGGAAACATGATTTAAAAGCAAGATCTGGACCACACTTCACTGTGAACTTCCTCTGATTTGGAATCACATTCTTTGAAATGTCGGAGAAAAATACCTGTAAATGTCATCAATTATGAAACTGCAGTTGCCTGGCATTAGATAAATGGAATTATGATAGCAACAGCCAAGTTCACAATCATTAAAATGTTGAGAAGAAGAGAAGAACAATCACTGCCATAAGCATGACTTCCTGCTTGGAAATCTGAGCCCAGCTTTCAAAGAATGGAATGTGCAACTACACAGCTTCAGCAGAGGCAAACAAAATAAATTGAAATAATATGAGAGAAAATTTTATTTACCAAACTCAAGACTTCTTAGACAACTGCTGTTTGGCAAAAAACTAAATAAGAATCACTTGCTTCTTTAAGTAACTATGCAATGCTTTATTTGCAACATGTTTCAAGGGTTTTCTTTTAATTAAGTAATTTCAGCCTCGGAATTACATGCTCTATTTTTTCTTCTCTGGATCTTCCATAAGTTAGTGCCATCTANATAATAGTAGTAGTAATTTTGGCCTGCTGAAATGAGAACTTCAGTTTTAACAGTAATAAAACTTAATTCAATAATAACTTTCATGCAGCTTTTCAAAAGGCTAACTATCCAGCTGCAGCAGATCTGTAACAGAAGCAACAATCTGAAAGTCATCTGTCTGTTACACTATCATACTAAAGCCCTGAATTAAATTTATCATACTGAGGTTGGCTTTCACCAAATGCAACGTTCATAAAGCAGTGCTGGAATTAAGAAATACAATGTTGCTTAAAATTGGATGAGTGATCACATAAGCAAAATGGAGAAAATGTAATTTTCTAATATATTTTCCCTTGCAAGAAATTTTGAAACCTCTATCAGATTGCAAAATGGGTTAAAGTATGATGTTACAATGAAGATCAGTATCATAGAAGATAAAATGAATATAATTTCCTAAGGTAATTTTAGTATTCTAAAATTACGTATTTGACATGAAAGGATGGAATTAAACAGTAACACAATGTGAGTTACTGTCATGCTTGAAAAGCAATGTTTTCCTCCCCAGTTTTAGGGGGTTTTCATTAATAATATATTAACTGTAAACCAGCTAAGATTACATTTTGCATTTTTAATATCTAATTATTCTTTTGATTGTACACAGGCATTTCACTCTTCAAGAATTTGCTTCTTTAAACTCATGTTTCTCTTTTAATGTTGAGCTGGGGACTCTTCCGTACAATGTGCAAGATGCAGATGTACACATTCTAATATGAAAAAAAATGTTAAAAAACATGGCATTTAAAAAAGACATAGAACAATGCTGTATTTCTCCTTGGACAGACAGTGACCAGAGAAGTGACAATGTTCTTTGGAGCAATCTGTGCTTCATACAGACTAGGACTTACAGTGAAACCACCAAAGCTGTGGATAACCTGAGCCAAAACAACCCCAATGGAAAATTCGGAGTAGACGTTTTGTCTAACTTTTACACAAATTTTAGAAAGATTCATCTCCTATGTTATTCTTTCTGTCCTTCTTGCTTTCTGCAAAGAATATTTTTAGGGACCATAGTAGAATAAATAACCTTGCCAAAGTTATTGCACAAAGATAGGTCTAATGAAGAGGTTTTAAAGTTTGTTGCAAGGGTGTTCAAAGGTCTGGCCATCCTAAACATCTCTGAAAGAAATTTCTATAGAAGTAGGTCACCTATTGAAAAAACTTTTTACTGCACGTTTCCTCTTTTGATATTGGCAGTCCCTTTGACATTACAGTTATGTAAAATACCATTTGATCTCCTGGAAAACTTCTCCTGGAAACCAATGGTAGAAACTTCTTTGAAGATTAAGACCAAATTTTTATTTTCATTCAATATTAAAAGACATTAAGAAAAAAAACCCAACAATACTAGAACAATGTACTTTCCAATACCATCTGAGTACGCCCATAGCCATGTTTTCTTTTCTATAATAAACAGTATAGAGAAATTACAAGTACTATGAAAGACATGAATTTCACAGCATCTGTAATATAATCATAGTAACTTTGAAATTCACCAGAGAGTAATGGCAGAAGTTGACCATAATTTTTAATTCTTACAAAGAATTTGGCCATTCACAGCTATCAGTACTATTTTAGGTTCAAAAAAGTTATTTTTATGCATTACAGACTATGTTTCTTTAAAATACCTTTGTAGAAAGTGTGCTGATACCATGGTCCAAAGCATGTCTGTTTCCAAATTTCAAGTTCTCTGCAGCAGATTTTCCCTTACTAATTAATGCCATAATTTTCAATGACACGATCCAAACTGCAGCAGACTTTGGGAAGTCTATTTTCACTTCATTACCTCTACAGGCCTCCATCATTAATTTATTGATATTTCAGGATGGAGGTATACTGTAAAAAAATACCTCTCAGGATGCCTCATAATAATCTACCTGTCAGTTGCTAAGAATATAGTTTTGATATTAATACTCACATTGTGTATTTGAGACTCTCAGTAATTTTTTTATTTTTCACTATGTATATTAAGTTCTACCCAAGGTGAAATTACTTACTACCCAATAAGTCTCTTGCCATGTTTATTCCTTTCTTTCGCTCTTTTCTACAATACAGAAAATGGAATGCCAAAAGGACTGACTACCTGCTGTCGTCCAACAGCACAATCAGTGCACAAAGCAAACAGAAGAGATGTATTTGCATATCAATATGTGATTTTAGTGCAATAGCTATACATTTTCAGTACCTTTTGTTAAAGCAACCTGGAGTGATATTAAAGAAGGTGTAATTTCATACAGATTGATTCTAAGTGATATTGAGGAAGGTGTAATTTCATACAGATAGATTCTAAATCAAATATTCATCACATCCTACTAGAGGAGATCCACTCCACATCATACATCTGAACCATCACCTGAATTAACACTGATAATTTAACATCTCATTTGGTAATTCATACAAGACTAAGGTGTGTTCTTGGCCTGATTGAGTGTTCCTCTGCCTATTTTGCAGTTTCACTGACAGTTCTAGGACTGCATGCTTCTAACTTACAGATGATCATAGGGTAAATTATTTGCATTTTTAGGCATAGAAAGATCAACCATCTACAATTGCTGAAGCTTGATGCCATTTTTTAAAATCACAGCAAGACCAAGAAAGCGTTTTCATCATACAGATTGTATGGAGATCTCCTTCTTTTTTCCTTATCACAGAACAAATTCTAAGTCATCAAAACCTTTTAAAATAAAAAAGTAAGAAAAAAAAATCTTGAAGAACGTGTCTTCAAAACCATGCCTGACAGTCTTCCTAAGAAAGTTATACAAAGTATGTGTGACTATCAGGTTTAAATTCACCTGCATTCCTACTTGTGCCAGTCCTTCAACAGAGACATTCCACTAGGCTTTTAAATATTTGTTGATTCAGGGACTTATGCACAACTCTCCCAGACCCTAAAACAGTGTCCCCCAACTCTTGTGAGTACAGAATCAAGTCTCTCGGTGGAGTTAATTTCATAAGGTGAAATAATATCATTAGCATCAATTGAGACTCATAAACCTCAGAATAGCCCATACCATGGTCTGGTTCCTGTAGGGGAGTCTGGTAAGCTACAATTTCTGATTTAGGTGGGATAAAACAAGGTCCCACCTATCTCACCACAGTATATGTTTAAGAACTTATCTATTCTGCTGATGGAATTCTTTTTTTTTTTGAGTTCCCACTCAGAATAGGTTCCCATTCAACAAGGTTAGCCTGAATTCTTGAAACTGCAGATACAACATTTACTTTACCAGTATTAAAATTCATACTGCTCTGGTGAACCAACCTTAATGTACAATCCAGAGGATCCTTATCAAATAAGACACATTTTAGAGAATTATTTTTCTGAATCGATGACACTTTTATGCCCTAGTTATAGTCCCTCTGGTATATAGCTTTACTAATGGGAAAGTTTCCCCTCAGTGCTCCATGAGCATGAGGAAGGACTCATGGTAGGGAAATCTAAATATTCAGCACTGCAAAGGGTTCCAAAGCCTTTCCATTCATCAAAGATTAAAAAGAGCAGTGAAAATACTAGTGATTTCTTACTAACAGAGAACCAATGAGTATTTCTCTTACAGAGGAAAAGATAATATTCAAATCAAGTGAAGAAATTTGACAGGATTCTTATGTTTTGCTAAAAATAATCACTCACCAAACTGCTTGTTCTATTCCTGGGGCAGAGAATTTCCTCTTAAACAAAATTCTCTTTTGATTTTCAATCTCTCTTAGAACATGACATATTCTTGTAAATCAATAGATCATATACATTAACCTTTTTGCCTACACATGATACAGACTGCTAACAATGTCTCTAACTAGTACTGCCAAAAATTTACCACATAAATTCTCAAGACAGTAAAACATTTTAAACTTCAGTTAGAAGTTTAATAAAAACTGGAGTACTGTTACAAAACTCTTTCCTCTCATTCTTTATTTGCCAAGCAGCTCTTTCAATCTGGCAACTGTAAAATACTGTGATATTTTTTAATAAATGAATATACTGAGATAATGTTATTTAGGAGTTGAGGTACTTGACATTGACTTCTGACATTTTTTGAAAATGTTAAGATGGTTTTGAAGAACTTCAAGCTTCTACAGTCTGCAGCTGATAGCTAGCCTACTAGAAAGACTGGTCTGAGATGTGAAACTCAGTTTTGATTTATTGCTATGGCCTTAGAAGCCCCGGCTGAATCTGTAACCTCAGACCATGTGATTTGCAGGCTCCAAGGTTTGTCATATACCAGGTTTATACCAAGCCCTAAAAGTTCCCTGGTTTATTTATCTCCGAGTTCTACACCCCTGTCTTCTCATGCTTCCTATGAAATGAAGCAGGCAATCATTACTCTTACTTAAATATCAAGATTGAAGAATTTGCAAAATTATATTCTCTAGTTCCAACAGGAATTAATTCAACAAAGTTCAAAAGACTGCACTGTATTTAGGGCAGATTGGATGATTACAATTATCTTTACTGGCTTTACAATATATTAATATTTTAGGAATATGAAATCTTACATATTCTGTACTAATAGTTTTTGGCAGCGTTAGGAGCCACCCAGAACCCTACTATCTTCCACAGCCTTGTGTCTGTCTGCATTATCAGACTAGAGAAGGTGCCCTGCCACTTCTTCTCTGTCTCCTAATCCAGCAATCTCTGCTTTAGCTGCATGGGGCCCACAGTTGCTGTTGAGTGTCCTGCACTGAGCACAGGTGTCTCTGTGAGGATGTGGCTTTAAGGGCTGTGCTCCATGCTGAACACAGAACTTGGAGCTGCGCAGCATCATTTTGGGATCAACATGCCTGTAAGAAGACACAGCACAGACAACTTATTTTGTCAATTTCCTACAAAATTAAGTATAAAAAAGGTGCATAAAGACCTGTGCTGAGCAGGTGGCAGTTTTACCTGGAATGTTAAGAAGTTAAACCAAACCATTTGATGATTCATCTCTACTTTGCTGTCAAAGCAATCAGTGGTGACTTTATGGCTGCTGGCTGTCAGCTTAACTGATCATTAAAAAATTGTTGGGTTTTTATCCTATCAAAAACTATTCATCTTATAGTTTACTTTGGTTTACTTCCTTAGTAGTCTCCTTTCAGTGATTAAAGAAATGCTAACACTTGGCCTTAGACTTACAGGTGTACATGTGTATTTCCTCTGGCTACCAACCACTTGTCTATCTGGACAAGAGCAAGATTTTAACTCATGAAATTGCAGCTTCAATTTGCATCTAAGAGGTGGTTGAAGAGAATGGAGCAATAAGCTTAATTTTAAAATGAGAACAGTGACCAGGGAGGAGAAAAAAGATAACTGCCTTCCTTTCCTAATTTCTATGGAATTTTGCACTGCCATTTCAGTAGCTGTATACCATTAACCAGCCTTTTTCCCTCAGGTACACCAATTATTTATAGCTCAGTTTTCCAGGAAGTGTATGGACAGATGACTTGGAGTATACTGATAAAACATCCTCATAAAATCCTAGTAAAACATCCTAGTAAAATACCTTAACTTGGAGTTTGCCTTCCTGTATTTGCCCTTTCCATGAAGCTGTGAATTTAAGACTGTCCACTGAACACTTCATTACTCTGCAATGGAAACACACATACAGTAAATCTTACAGATGTGAAACAACAGGATATCAAACACAAAACCAAACTCAATGTATTTTCAATGTGTACTATATGATACTAAGTCTTACTTTGAAGAAAAATACATCTCTAACTGAAAAAAAAAAACCAATCAGCATTTAAACAGGTAACAGCTATTTTACTTCAAGGCAAGAAATAAAAGATTACTGATGACAGCAATTGACATAACTTTTTGGCTCTGTGTCCTCGAAATGAAATAACCATCCTCACACATAAGGAACAATGGCACATTAGCACAAATAGGCACATTATTTTTCCCTCACCTTGCAGTCTCCTGGCGTAAGGCATTGAGAAATGTGTCTGGATGAAACAGCTCGGAAAGGTCAAGGGTGTCTGACAACAGTTTCTGTTTCTCTGCTTTTTCTACCCAATTCTAAAAGAGAGAATAAAAAACAAAAATAAACAAAAAAGATCCTGAAATAACTGGAATTATTACTTGATTTTTGAACATTTTGAGTTAATGTGGTTATGTCAATTATTATGAAATAATTGACATAATGAAAATGACATAAATGACATTAATGAAAAATGTTTGTGTAAACATACTGTAACCTCAAAGCTTAATATTAATTTCTATTATTTCATACTGGTAAAAAGGAAATGAATACCCTTTTAAAATATCAAGAAAATGAGCAGTTTATGTGTAACATGACTCATCCATTCTAAATAAACTCACAATTCATTCTTTGTTCATTGTAGCTTACTTTGTACAGTGAAAAGTTATCATTGTTGGTGAAAATAATAATTTCAACAATTTTATCATTGTTGAAACCCTATTTCACCTTCACTTACTAGGGAGTTTATGTTTTCCATCAAAATAGCTGCCATTTCTGTCTTTGCTTTAATAAGTTCAGGAAAATAACTGCATTCCTTTTAGGTATGCTTTAAGATCATTTTTTCATATAAATGGCATATTATATTGAAGAAACACTTGATTTTCAATCTACAGTAACAGTTTTTATAAGTACTTGCCAACAGGTTTTTAAAATATTCCCTACTACTAGGTTGATGCTGCCATTTTTAGTATATTAGTTGGAGACATGAACTCACAGAATTGATTATAAGATAAAAACTGGACTCATACGTGGCAATAAATGAATCTAATAAAGGTGGGGGGAATAACTGTCCTCAATTATCCTTACAGAGCACATGCCTCAACCTTCTTCCACTCTTTCTTACAGGCAGCTGTGAAGCCTGTTAGGAGCAGCAAGCTTGGAATTTCTCACTAATGAAATTGGTGACACCTTGTGTGTCAACATGAGAAAAGAGACACATATTGCACCTCACCATCTTTATAAACCACGCATCCTAAGAAATGCAGTCCACACTCAAAATCCTCTTCTGAAACTTTTACAATGTATCTCTTTGGTACAATTTATTTATATTATATAGTCACAGTTCTAACTATGGCAGTATAGTATGAACCTGAAGTCACTGTATAACCCACCCTACAAGTAAGCTCTTCACAGATACATTAAGTCCTCAAGGCCAGGCTGGATGGGGCTCTGAGCAACTTGGCCTAGTGGAAGGTGTCCCTGCCCATGGCAGGGGGGTTGGTGATATTTAATATGATATTTAATGGTACCTTCCAATGGTACCAGATGATATTTAAGGTACCTTCCAATCCAAACCATTCTGTGATTCTACAAATACTAAGACAGAAACTAATAAGAGAATAAGATTCCACATGCTATCACAGAACAGAGAAAGACAAGCCCCACTCCTTTCTAAATACCAGCTCCCAGGAAATGATAAAATTGCTGTAGTCACTGAATAAAAAATCTTGGAAGTTACACTCTCATCCCACAATGTACCTGCCAAGCACCCATATCATGTTTAGAAATTACTTTATTTATTGTTTGAACTGCTGACAGATGAATGATTCCATAGAACCATTTTGGAAGTGACAAAATCATCAAAAATGCAAGTAGATAACACTCAGCAAATTTTATTTTATTTTGGCAGTGTGTCACACACATCTCCATAATGTTTCCACCATGTTCAAGCCTTTAATCAGTTTTTTTTATATCTGCCACATCCCTGATTACAAGCCCTCAACCCAAATGATTATGAATCAGTTCAGAGATTTCTGCTTTCCATTTTCATTAGGTAAATGTACACAGTTAATGACTCTTGTCTGCATGATTCTTTTAATGACTTTATATAACTTTATGAAACTTACGACTTCAATTTCTTTTATCATATAGCAGTAAATGTATTTTGATTAGGAGAGGTTTGTAAATTGTTTTGTGTAATAGAAGTAGACATCACTTCAACTTGTAATTAATATAATCATTATATTGCTGTCATCAAACTTTTAATGTAACTGCTGAAGAGAAACACTGCCAGGAACACAGATGTTTATATTCCACCCAATTAAAAGACCAGTAATATTAATTCTGAACTCATATAATTAAGTAGCACTAGGATGTACACAATTACAAAAACTTTCATTAGATCACAAAAGCAAAATTGTAATGTCTTGCACTGCTCTATATAAAGCTGAATATGAAGCTCATTTACATCCATTTAAATAAATAATTTTAGATGCAATCAAATGTATTTTACAACTCAATTGTAAAAAATATCCTTATGTTTATTTTAGTCCTATAAGATCACATGACAGCCTATTAGGGAAATGCTATAGTCTCAAATGACAACACCACTCTATTAACAGATCATTTGTCACTGGCAGTCCCACTGCCACTGCCATAAGGCTGGAAGAGATCAGGTGTTGATGGAAAGGAAGTTTAAGCTGAGCTGTAGAAAGACTGAAGTGATGTTTCTTGAAAGGGAGAAATCTTGTAATAGATAACATCCTTTCCCCATCCCAAATCTGACAGAAACATGTACTGACTGCATTTGTCAAAGTGATGAAAAGTTGTTTGACTTCTTATTCATCTTGGATAGCCATGCAGCATTTCATTCTGAAGGGCCTTCTTCCATCACCAAGTTTTATATAACTATGTAACTATTATACCAACAATGGCGTCTACAGCTCCGAAAATCCTAACCCTGAAAATATGTTTATTCCAAAATATAAAAAAAAAATCTATCATCCACTCTCCTTTGCAATTGTTAATTTCAAAATTTCATTATTTCAATATTTTCTGAATATTTCTTATTAAAATTACACTAGAAATTTAACTGTCTGTGATAGATTAATTTAGAAAATAATTATTATTATTATAAATATAATATCAAAACTTATCAGCAATACCCAAAATGCTTGCAAAACAATTCCTGGCAGAATATTTCAAAACTTCCGTCAATGTGGGATTCTGTTTGCTATAATGAAAACATTTTCTTTTCTTTTTTTTACCCTTACAAAAACAAGTCTATTAGCATGGTCTCAGGTAGTTCAAATAGTATCTTTTCATGCATCTTAACATCCAGTAAACATCTCTCTTTCAGAGAGAAGTCTTCCTTATCATCTATAATCCCAAAGCAAACTGAGCATCTCATTGAACAGTGGAAGGAATAAGGAGGCTGCCAGATTTTCACATTATTATTTATACAGCTTTAGGATCAAAGAACTCCTCTAAAGTGAAGCAAGTCCTCTTCTTTCACCAGTTTTAATTCATTCCAAATGTACATTCTTCTACTGTATTTTCCTATTGCTGTGGTCCCCAAAGAGAACTTATACTGAAAAAAGAGAATCATATAAATCACCACAGAAGTGATTTCATTTTTGTGCCTAGATGGAAAATTGTATTCAGTGTTACATGCATATGCATAGCCAGGAACCATACAGTATAAATTCTGTTTTTCTACTAGTTTTAGAAGTTTTCCACATTTTAGGGAAAAAAGTGCAGAACTTTGGCTAAGTCTGAGAGCAAATGATGGTGAGTAGCACTGCTAGGGGAGTAAGTATTCAGTTAACTGAGTTTAGACTGAGCCAAGGTCAAACAAGCAGTTATGCTACAGTCCCATTTTCCTCACAGTGCAGCAGCTGTTCTATAGGTGTGCTCCTAAGTGGTAAACACCAGCAGGAGTGACAGTATTACAGCTCAAAGAAATGAAATAGATGGATTTTTACAGGCTCTGAGCCCAGAGCGGGTAATGCCTAGAGTTCTGAGGAACAACAGGTATACCAATTCGCTCCCTTGTGGTAATTCTTTGTACATGAAATCCTTGAGCCATTATTCTTGAGGGAGTTATCCTTTATTAAATGAATGTGTGAATACTGCAGTATTTCAGGTATATGACAAGGTGTTGGCCCATACTTATAAATGATAAATAACACAGTAATTTATTTTGGAGTTTGTTTGGTTTAAAATTTCCTTTCCTTTTCTTCCCTTTCCCTTTCCCTTTCCCTTTCCCTTTCCCTTTCCCTTTCCTTTCCCTTCCCACTGGCTACTGCTTTAAACCAAACACTATTAAAGCTTTATTTCAGTTTTCCACACCTCAGAGCCCCTGTTTGTTGAGGAAGTCTGAGCAATAACACAACAGCACAGTGTTACAGCATGAATGTTTTAGGTCCCTTAGCATCAGCACGCTGGCTAACCATGTGCTAGAAGCAGATACATAGTAAGGTACAGCTGACAGAAACATTAGCAGATGTGATCTCATTCTTGTTACTGTATTAGTTCATTTTTTTATCGAAACAGGAACTTAACTTCCCCTGAATTTCTGTTTCCTACATTTAATACAGATAGCAGAATGATGCATAGGAACTGTAACAACATCCTGACAAGTTCATGATTGACATATGCCAAAAATACCTACTTCCAGATATTTCCTGTATGATCACTAAACACAGAATCCAGTTAGGCAGTACTCTTATGCTTCATGCCTTCTAGTCTCTTCTTTCCCAAGTACATCAGTCACCAGGCACTAGACTGCATTTGCAGTTACACAGCAGAGTATAACTGGGTAAGGAAGTCTAAGAACTGGAACTATTCCTTGGTGGAACCAACTCCTCATCTCCAATAATAAGCTGCAGGGGACGGAAAACAGTGGCATACAATATTCATTTGTAGGTAACAGACTAGACTGCCTACAATAATACTTGGACAAAGTCAGGACTACATCAGACATAAATCCTTTGCAGAGCTCTGGAGCAGGGATGTTGAAATCTATATTGTGCTGGTGCTGATGAGACTAAACAGGGCTACAGAATACTCAATATATTAGCCACTGGTAATGATGGGAAGCACTGCAGTAATTTGTTTTACAGTACCAGCTTGAAGGCTATGTTACAATGAAGAGAGCCAACAGAGAACTGCTTACTTTGCTATGGCTCGTTTTCCCTGCTAACACCCCATGAGATACAGATTTTCCATTAGCATCTCCCTCACAGTCCTTGCTCCTCTACTGAAACAATGACCCCTTGAACAGCAGTCACTGGTCTTTCTCCATTTTTTTCATTCTTGTTTACCAGCCATTTATTTTTTGTTAACATCCTCTCTTAAGGCTGTCAAAATACGGAGAAAATCTCTCACCCATGCCTGTGTCACAGAACTCTACTATATTAGTAACTATTGAGGCTTAACCTAACTCTCAGATAAATAAGAATGTTAAGTCTAAAGCAATCTAATCAGAAATTGTTTAACTCTGTGGGGCCCATATCCCAAAATACCTAGAAGATACCACAGTTAAAAGGCAAAGAAGGAAATCTGGGTTTTTTTTATGTTAGAAAAAGAGATCACAGAATGGAAACAGTGGCTGATGCAACTCCATTTAAACAAAGGAAGTAAATGATGTCATGGCTAGTCTGTGATGTGGCACCCTCACACACCATGCTAACTCATGCTCAAGCTGCTTACACTCCATTAAACACAACACTCCAAGACTGCTCAGATTAGCAAATAGTTTGTTCAAAAAAGAGATTACTGCTCAGACTAGCAAATAGTTTGTTCAAAAAAAAAAAAGAACAACTTTGTGTAGACACAGAATATAATTAAGTTTTTTGTTTTTTAAATTGCAGTAAACTAGTATGGATTGTTGTTTGCTCCTACGTTGTAAAGCTAAAGCAGTTATCATAAAGGTACCTCAAGTGCAGCATACCAGCTCTCTGAAGCTCATACAACCTTTTGTTAAACCCAAAAGCAGATTTCTTTTGTTGTGGCCAATCCCAAAAGAACAGCTCGTCATAAAGGCTGTAGGTCTCTTTCATATGTTCTGTCACACTTGAAAGCTAAGAGAATGCTGAAGAGCATTAGCATGGCATAAAATTTCATTCACACCTGTTCTCAGGAAGCAACCCAGAAAAACATACATTAGGGAGCAACTTAAGGAAAAAATATTGCACATTTTGTTAAACAGCACAATTTTTTTGGTTATATTTTTAAATTAATTTTTGTTTTCTTTTTATTTAGCTATAATGGATTTAGTTTTTAAATTACTATTCTTAAAATTAAACATTTTGGCACCCAATCCAATTACAATTGGATTCAGAGTAGCTCCAAATTGAACACCAATTTAGGTTGTTCAGGGTATTGTCTACTGTAGTTCTGTGTATCTCCAAAGATACCTCCACAAATCATATATTTCCACAAACATCTCTGGACAATATGGGTAATGTTTTTTAATTTAGAAGCTGAAAACTAGACAAGTGTTTCAGATGTGGCCTCAAAAGTGTAGAAGAATTAATAACTGCCTTTGACCCTTAGTAAGGTTATTAGGAATTTTGCATTTCTATGGTATTTTTGGATACACACATTGGTTTCAGTTTTATTATTCTAGTAATATCTTAATATGTTTCTTATTTGATGGATTCTTCTGTTGATATATTCAAATCATTACTTTTTACTTTCTCAGCATGATAAAATACATGAATACACATGACAGAATAAATCTTTTTCATAGCTTTGTAATCTGCATATCTGAAGAATGAACAGTATTTGGTTTACTTCTAAATTATTTACTGCCTTTTGCCTGATATATAAGTAATTTCAATTGCTTAATTCATCGCATGGGATAATGAAATATTAGAAATAATACTGAAAATGTTAATTATAGAAAACTTCTAAGAAAACACACTGTGTGTATAAGGAAAAGCACATAGAACACTGTGAAACAGTATAAACCTGACAGGAACTTTGAAATTCAAGTTCAGATGCAGAGAACAGATTTCTCATTGGATCATAACTCTCTTAGTTCAGAGTCACTGTGTGGAATTACCACTACAAATATATCAATATGCTTTTGCATATCTTCCTCCATGTAAGGGCACACATTCTAATTTAGTTGCTATTTATAGCATTCAGCTGAACACACTGGGAAACATTACAGAGCAGGAGGGCATTTATCCTTCCTGCATTTAAGTGTCATTTACATACCTTAAATAGGGATCTAAGCTTCCCATCACTCTTAACAACTTTTCTACTTTGACTCAAGATTTGGTTTCTTTTTTCTTCAATTATGTACCTTGCTGAACATTTAGAGACAAAGACCACATCAAAAAGAACTCTACTAAGAAAAAAATCAAACAACAAAATGAACAAAACCCCAAATCTGAATGCCTTTCTGTTGACTTCCATTTTAAAATGCAGTCATGTCTGTTTACAGAATTGCTGAGTGCACTTGTATCCTGCTCTGATTGCTTTATTTGACTGTGAATTCCCAAGAGTAAAACTACTGCACACTCAACAGATAAAGAAGGGTTTAGTCAACAATTATTCTTATGACTCTTCCTTCACAAACTAAATTTGAATTGACAGCCTTGAAACTTAAAAGGCTCTGAAATTTTAGACATTTTTTATATTTTTGCAAAGGGATACAATATGAAACTGGTATAATTTCAAATTCAGTAATATGGCATCTCTTTCAAAGAGAGAAAGATAGGTCAAGATGCGGTTACACTTCTGCCTTCCCCCAAAGAAAAGAATGCTAATTAGGAATGATGCTTGCTTGTGGAATTGAAATCTGTTTCTAATGATAAATGGGCTTATTTTTTTAAAACATATCTGAAAATGATATTTGAGAAATAGTTACAGCATGTTACCATTTTTGAGATTTTGACCTATTAAAATCTCAAAACGGGAGAGGAAATATTTTGCAAACTGTTACACCAACCCAGTTCCCAGCAAACCATCTAGAGGTTAAAAAACAGCCACAATCACACTACCTTTTAGTTACAAAGCTAATTTATTTCTACATATTCCACATAATTTATTTCTATGTATGAACTTCTAACTATGAAATCAGAATTACAAATAAAACAATAACATATTTTGAATAGATTGCTTCCTTTTAGTAGATAGAATATTTCTGTCAGTGTAGTGGTGATCAGAATAGCAAGTTACTGTTACCAAGGGCAAGTCCTGCCTAAGCAACCCAGTGGCCTTTTAACGATGGAGTGACTACAGCACTGGGCAAGGGAAGAGTTACAAATCAGGATTTATGAGCCATCTCTCTGGATTTTTGTAAAGCCTTAGACATGGTCCCTCACAACATTCTTCTCTTTCAGCCAGAGAGAGATGGATTTGATAGGTAGATTGTGAGATTGATAAGAAATTGGTTGGATGGTCACACCCAGCGGATGTTGATCAATGACTCAGAGTCCCAATGAACATCAGTGACAAGTGCTGTCCCCCCTAGGGGTCCATACTGGGACCAGTGTTACTTAATATCTTCATTAATGACACAGATAAAGGAATCAGGTGTACCCTCATCACCTAAAGGACAGGATGCCACCCAGAGGGACCCAGGCAGGCTTGAGGAGTGGGGCCCTTGGAATCTCTTGAGGTTTTTCAAGACCATCTACAAGGTGTTGCACGCCCTGTTGCAGCAAAGGCTGGGGATGAGCAGAGGGAGAGCAGCCCTGCTCAGAAGGACTTGGGGGTGCTGATGGGTGAGAGGCTGGACATGATCCAGCCATGGGCACCCAAAGCCCAGACAGCCAATGGTGTCCTGGGCTGCATCCAGTGGTGGGCAGCAGGGCCAGGGAGGGGATTCTGCCCCTCTGCTCTGCTCAGAGCCCACCTGCAGGGCTGCATCAGCTCTGGGGTCGCAGTGCAGGGAGGACATGGACCTGCTGGAGTGAGTCCAGAGGAGGGACACCAGGATGATCAGAGAGATGGAGCACTTCTCCTCTGAGGAAAGGCTGAGGGACTTAAGATTGTTCACCCTGGAAAAAAGATGGCTTCAGGGAGACCTAACTGCAACCTTCTAGTATCTGATGGGAACCCTACAATAAAGATGGAGAGAGACTACAAGGGCATGTAGTGATAGGACAAGGGGGAATGGCTTCAAACTGAAAGAGGGTGAATTTAGATTAGATATTAGGGAAGAAAATTTTTTTCTGTGAAGGTGGATGAGTTATTGGAACAAGTTGCCCAGAGAAGTTGTGGGTGCCCCATTCCTGGAAGTGTTCAAGGCCAGGCTGGATGCAGGTCTGAGCACTGATCTAGTGGCAGGTGTCCCTGCCTATGCCAGGGGGTTAGAACGAGATGGTCTTTAAGGTTCCTTCCAACCCAACCTCTCTCTAATTCTAAGTTGTCTTAAAAAAGCAAAGCAGATTGATGGGATGAACATACATATTGGTGCATTAGCATGTGCTGCAGCCTTCTCATTTATTAATGGATGGAATTTAAAATTACCAGTTTTGACAGAATAACATAAGGACTCATTTTCATATGTGAATGATAATAACATTGTTTTCTACCACTTGTACTAAAATTAACCTTTTTTGCTTGAGCTTTTGTCAGACAAGACTATCCATTTTACTCTGCTTTCTCTTTTGCAGACAGCTCTGTCCATGATAAAGAAGATACAGTGAAAAACAAGTTATCAGAAACACAGCAATCTATACTTTTAATTTTGACAGATTAAATGCATAAAATTGATTATTATTTTATCATTGCATCTTTTCAGCTTTCTTCCTGTATTGTGAAAATGTATCTTGTAGCTTAAAGAGAAAAATCAATGACTGATCATTATTTTATTAATTTAAATAAAGGATATCAACTACAGCTTTACATCTTATACAATATATAGTACAGCTTTTTGTAATTTCCTAAGTATATAAATACTATCTTGCATTCATAGAAGAAATACAGAATACTAAATTATTTTTTTTAATTTAAACCTAGGTTAGGAAAAAAATATAATTTTCTTTAATATATGGTAATTTCTCAGAGACACAATGTCCACAGAGACAATGACCTGGGTTTGTCTTCTTTTATTCAACACTCACAAAAAGTCCTTTTATGAGTAATTTTCTCTTGCAATAAATATTTTATAATCAAAGAGCTGAATAATTGGTTACCGCTATGATAAGGGATGCTGCTCAAATTTCTAGTTACAAGGTAGTATTTCATAATTTCAACAGAACAGCCATTCTCACAAAACATGCCTAGAATTTCAAGAGTTTAATGAACAGCCATTGAATTCTGTTGAAACAAATTACTTTTCTTGACAGTTAAGCCTGATGTTTATTAAAACGCCTGTAACTTGTGGATCCCTCAGTTTAACAGAGCACCTAACGCTCACTGGAAATAAGCTTCAACAGCTCACAATGAAACCAAAGGAAATGCAGGTAGTGATATTTTCCCTTTTCCAATGCTGCTTTTTAAAAACTGTTTTTCCATTTTTTTGTGAAACTGTTTTTTGTGCAAAAGACATGTTTTTCCAAAACTTGACATAAGTCTTGCTCATTGGCAACCAAAATTATTTACCTTTGAAATAGCACAGTTTGCAGATTTTGTGTTAAACCCACTGTATTTTGGAGGAAAACAAAAAAAAAGTTATATTTAGTTTTGACCATCACAATATATGAAAGATATTATGTAATTAGAGACTGTCCCAAGGAGGGCTGCAAATATGGTGAAGGGCCTGGAGGGGAAACTGTATCAATGCATGAACACAGCTTTCTGTAAGAGCACAAAAAATGCTTCAGCTTCTGCTTTAATTTCCTTGGACATTAGATCTTATTTCAGTGGACAACTCCTATTACCTGTCCACATCCAAAACTTTCATCTCACATTCTGTTTGGTCCCTTGTTTCAATGGTGCATCTTTACAAAGCACTACTGCTGTATATCAGCCATTACTCCATCAATGCAATCTACCTGAGACAGTGATTAGAATGGACATGATAAAACAGCTGTTAAGAGCTTCAAATTTGCCTATTAGAGACAAACAAAACATTTTTTTAGTAGTACCTTCAAATTTCCAATTTTTACCAAGCAGTTATCAATTAGATATAAGGTCTTAAAAGACATATCCTGGCTGATAAATTTGGAACAAAGTGAAATCATTTTGCAACATGATGAGAACTGAGGGAGCCAATTGAGGATCAGTTCCTTAGCAGATAATGTTAGGCTGCAGTTGTATCTTTGTTTTGAAAGTCATGACAGCTAAAGAGAAGAAGCCAATAAAAACAGGAGAAAAATGCTAATTCTTCATAATAATGTGGAAATTTGAAATAAAATAATGGAATGGGTGGATTTAAAACACATTACGTTTATGAATTTTTGTGCTTCAATATTAGAATACTAAATCTGGAGTATTCTGCACTGTACAGATACCTAGGTAACAGCTGTTCAAATAGAGAGTCATGAGAGGAACAATGAAAAGGTGGGGAACCAGCCAAACGAATCCATCTGAATCAGCCTCTCCTAAAACTGTAAAACACAAACCATTAAGTTATTGCCCCTGCTGCAAACTCTGCTAAGGCAATGTATTAGAAAACACTCTGGAAACTAAGTGTAATTACTTGGACTGGGACAGGCCTTATTAGAGTGCCCAAGTGGATGAATAGCGGGACTGAGCATGACTACTCTGGATTTGTACAAGATTTATTACATGAGTTCTTTAACCTGGTGAAAATTGAAAGGACTTGATTCCCTTGGTTTTCTAAGAGCAACCTTTCTGCCTGTTATCAGTGAATGAAAATTTAATATCTCTGCCTAGATGCCTGGGGTGCAAAGGAGAAATCCTGGGTTTCCTTCCCAGACGGTTTTACAGTACATTCAGCAGGCAATTTCCAAGAATTCAAACCTCATACACCTTCAGCATCCATCCACCTTTCTGGGGACCTAATTGTTGAAACAGAGGAATAGGGCTCCAAAACAGGAACAAAGCCATTCTTCCGAAAACAGTAAAAGACCATTAAAATAGTAAAAATCTTATACTAGGTGATCAAACTGGTATTGAAGTTAAATATTACTACCTTATATTCTACTCAGGATAGAAAGGGACAAGAGAACAGCATCTCAGAAAAATGTGAATCTCTTGAAAAAATATGAAATTTAACTTCTTTATATACTAGGAGTACTTTTTAGATAAATACACAATTTCAACGAAACCTTTCATAAATTATGCAAATAAAAACTTTCAGTATTCATGAACATTTCCTTATTAGAACTCTGAAACTGGTGCTTATGATTCTGAGGTCAGAATGTACACTGCAAGACTTCTAGCAGCTTTCTAACTCAACAATCATCCAAAAGAAGAACTGTTTTTGTAAATGACATAAAACCAGCTGAGTCCAAAAGAATGAAATATAAGGTCTTCTTGGAATAAAAAGAGTTTGGGATTCCTTTTTGAAAAGGTGAAATTAAGCTCTTTTTTTAGTTCTAGTGGAAACAAAAATCAATTTCCAATTTGTTGACCTGAAATAAAATTTAAGGTTGCTGTTCAGCTGACATTTGCCTGGGCTGCTGTTTTGCCTCTTGATAGCTGCAGTTCTGAGTCTCCTCTCTCTCTTTCTCTCCTGCTAGTTAGTATCCTTAGCCGTGAGAAGACACCTATCTAGAGACTGGGATGCACTTAATACCATTATATGCTGATGTCTATTATTGCTGAGCTATGGTCATGAACCACTGGAGAGGGAAACCACAGAAAACATTTAGGGTGCCATCATGAGGAAACTCAGAGTATAAGGACCAAGAATTAAAACTTATACAATTACCACTGATGAGTCATACATTTCATATCTTAATGTTGGTAGCAAATATATCACTGTAGACACACAAGCTGAAGCACAGTATTATAAAGTTCAATGTCAGCACTGCTAATTGAAAGTATTCAGAACTCCATCTTAGAAGAATGTTCAACACATAGCTTTTACTTCAATTTAAAGCAAAAGCTACCATTCAAATATCAGAATATTCACCTGGGAAGAAATCACCTATTTACATCAGGTCTGTCACCATAACATAATACACAGCAACACATGCCTCTACTGCATTTTGCATATACAAATTTCTTCACACTTTCAAAGGTAGTTTTTTTTTTTAATTTTGCTTTTTATTGAGTAAATTCAGACCTAAAAAATGCAACACCTGTTGTTTTTCTGCCTGTTGTTGTGTAATGCTCTCAGAACATCTTTACACTTCTATAAATTCTGCTATAAATATTTTACCATCTGGCCTATATTTTGTGTTCCTCCCCATCCCCATTAAATGCTTGTTGCAGTTGTTTTTATTGTTTTCTGCACTGGCAGCAAATCACTTGACAAGGCAGCCTTTAACTAATAGCCTAGGCAGAGACTTACTCCATCCTTAGTAAATGTAATCCTTCAGTACAACTTTGATCTTTCTCTCCTATTTAGTCTTAAAAATGCCTAAATCAAACCTGTCTCAAACAGTAAAGTATAAGTCAATATCTACAGTCAATGAAACAGAGGGACATAAGAGTAACTAAAAAAAAAGCTTATAAAGTTGGTCATATAAAACTAATCCAAAATATGGCATTTATTGAAATATAAATCAGAAGATAATTTTCAGAATTATGAGATATCTTTATTGAAGCCTTTATTGAATTTCTGAATACTAAACCTAGAATTTACTACCGATAAATTACATTTATAAAATCAATAATGAAAACTCACACAAAATAAAAGTTAATTAAAAAATGATCAAGAGCAATCAGGAAGGTGTAATGGGCACAATCATGATCTGGAATCACATTTAAGGAAAAGGACGATTCAATCAAAATGCACAATAAGAAAGAATCAACATTTTTATAATAATATACATTACAGAAATACAGAAACTATATTTCAGATGTGATTTGACTAGAAGCTTGAGATACAAAATAGACTGATACTTTATTATTAAGAATTGCTCTAAACACAACTATATTACATATCTGACATTAAAGAAATAAAATGAGACAACTAGCAGCTGTTATCACTAAAAAAATTTAACATAATTTACTGCTTATGGACACAGTCAAGTATCTACTGTAAAGCTATGCCTTAATAATCTTTCTCTCTCTTACAATAAATAACTGTTAAAAACTGCAAATGAGTCCTTCATAATAACTTTCATAAAAATGACTAATCCAAATGTACCGTTTTGTCAGTAGTTTGAGAAATGAGAAAGGAAGATTACTATCATGGTAATGCAGCAAATATAATGCAACACATTAGTCAATAGCTGACTGGAGTAATATATGGAAATAAAAACTTTTGGGATATGTGTGGTTGAAAATCATCTGTTACTATTAACATTAATTTCACCCTGTCACCTCTGCATTATGACTTTGTATGGGAGGTGCACTCCACACAGAAGCTCAAACTCTAATCTCAGACTTCCATTAAAAAAAAATGATATAAGTAAGGAAAATTGCATGCAGTTTGGTCACAACCAAATGAAAGTAGAAATTGCAAACAGTAATGTACTCTTGAAGCTTACAGACACGCTGACTCACCACAAATGATTTTTTTTTAATACTAAAGGCTATAATAGTCAGCAAAAAGACAAATGGGACTAAGTTCAACTCCTGTTTTATGACCAAATAACATTTGAACATGCATTATCACTTTTTGCTATACATATTTATATTTTTTTCTGCTTTGCACTTTAAGCTTTTTTTTTTGAAGGAAAGGATAACGAAAAAATAAGTATTAGCCAAAAGAAACTGTTTCCATAACAAGAATCTTATAAATATTTTGGAGACATTTATTTGACAGTTTCTTTAGAAAAATTAATGCCTAGAAGACACATGGCCCTCAAATCTTTCTTCTGAATTTGACATCAACATAAATGTTGACGAAAATCTTGGTATCCAATTGGACAAGATGTGTTAAATCAAGATCAAAACGAACAGCTTTCTATTTATTGCCTGGAGGTAACAAAGATCTGTCCTTTCTAAAGTAGTCTCCCTCTCTTTCAGGCTCTCACAGTTTTCTCTCTATGTATCCAACACAGATAAAGAATCTGTTTCCTTAAATACTAGTTAATGTAGATAAATTACTTTTATTTGTCTTTGTATTACCTTAAATACACCACTTCTGTCAATAAAAGTGTATATAGATTCACCTTAACTAAAAATTAACCTCTTTACTGTCACACTGTGGATAGACACCTTCTCTTGTGTCCCCTTGAAAACCTTGAGAATTCAGATCTTTTCATTGCTTTCTTCCAAGACTAGACAGTGATGAATTTCTACATTACCTTTATTAGAAATGCTTCACTTATGTCTTGATAGCCATCTCTCTACCAGATTAAAGAGTGTGTCTTGACTTAAATGTAAAATTTCATCTGAGTAAAAAAAGTCTTTTTCCCCCACAGCTCACCATAAAGACTAATGACTAAGATGCAATTCACTTCACTATGTGAAGTAATTAACAGTATTATCACATTATTCCTTGATCTTTAGATTTTTATATACCTTTTCACACATCTAAAATTCTTTTGGACCTGTGTTTCTAAAGGTCTGCTGTAGTGGAATTTATATAATATACTGTGTCACTGAATACCAGCACACTGAGTAAAAAAATGACTCTTTAAATTACCTGTATAGCAAGTGCTCGAGCTACAAGACTTCTAAGATATTGCAAAGGATCTTCTGGACCTTCCCATTTGCTTTGCCATGTGACAGGACACTGAAATAAAAATATATTTACTGAAAGAATCAAATCCACTGTCATTTCATTTTAAGTTGGCAACTTGAATAAAAATAACCTGGAGATCAAATATATCTACAAAAAAAAAGGCAACACCAGCAATATAATGATCAAGAACATACAACCACAAACAGAAAGGTTGCATTCCTGCTAATTCTTTGTGTGGCCCAGCCACAGTGTTGATGGAGAACTTGCAAGAACCTCTGCTATTCAATAAGGAAACATCAGCTGGTTCCACAAATATTTCCAAAAGGCCTAAGAGCATTACGTCTTGGAAAGTCACAATGTTATCTTTCAACTGCAGCCAGTTTCCCACTCCTTTGCTGCAGCCTCCTCAGACTTCAAAACGCAGTTTTGTGGCTCTGTAGTAAAGAGAATCTGGTACAATTTCTCTGCATGATTATTTTCTCATCCTTAGAGCTTTTGTAGAGCAACACTGAGAAAAAAAAAGTCCTGCAAGACTTCCCCATACAAATTTCTCATTGACTTCAAAAAGAAAGGCTTAAAAGGGCATCTGTTAAACTTCCTCCTTAATAAGGATAGAAACACTAATTTTACCTACTCCACAGGAACCTAAAGCACACTGAAAGTGACTGCAAGATTCTCCTACTTATGAGAAAGAGAATTGATGTAAATCAGTACCTGTGGAATTTTCACAGTACTGAAGATGCTAAGCAGAATCAACAGTTTATACTGTTTAATACTTACAGCTGCATTTTCCAGGAAGTTCCCATTGTAATAGCATATGTACTGAACAGGTTTTCAAAATCTGATCCCAGAAGTTAGCAAAAAAAGGTATCTTTCAAAGTAAATACTCTGTGTTTACCTTTTATAGATAAAACCCAAAACATAACTAGATTCAAGGATACTAATTAAAAATTAATTCAATAAACTAGAATACATACAAAACAATTAATAAAGGACAGTTAACTGCATGGGGTTTTTCCTAATTGGGATTTTTAAAAAATTATTTTTTATTTGAGACCTTGCATTTTTGCAGCCTCTTCTACTAGATATGCATTTACATACAATCTATCACTTACAAGCCATTTGCCTAATGTTGTTAATATATCACTCTAAATTACTTCAAGTCTAAAGAAATTGCTTAGCTAATTGTTATTATGCAAGTGTATCTCAGATGTGCTTATGCTCTTTTTGGCTGGGGTGGAGTTAATTTTCTCCACAGTGGTTAGTATGAGGCTAACATACCAATTTTATACAAATACAGCACATTGCTGAAACCTTCATAAGTCGTACCTTTATTGAATTTTGCATTTCTATTAGTAATCCAGCAGTTTATTCAGGTGCTATAATCATAAAAGAGCTACAATCCTAGTGGGTTTAAAATATAGCTTTTGAAAAAATAATCCTTTTCTACATAAAACATGAAAACACTAAACAAGAAGAGTGTATAGAAAACACACAAAGAAAATCATTTTAGGATGATAAATCGAGTGAGGTTTAGCTGCCATGCCAAGAACGTGGCATTAGCCTCTCTGGAAGGCTGCTGAAAAAACTGCTATATGATCACAATCCAATGAAGTGATCCATGTAATGGAAAGTGGGTAAGCAAACAGATGAAATGACAGAAGCACTGGTCAATACATTAGGAACCACTAATGCCTGTGAGATGTTAAAATGCAGAATTTTTAAGAAACTTTTTGAGGCAGTGATCAGCTTCACAGCTCCTGCCAGTTCCAATAGAAATGTGCAGCTAAAGCACACAAGCAAGCCATGTTCTCTTGCTCAGTAACAAGAAATATAACTGTAAGTACTAAAGAATGGCCATTACATGTACCACTTCCATTCACTATGACTTGGACTTAGTGCCAGTTTCTACCACATAGTCAAAACCTGTTTTAAAAGGCAATGAGATTGCTAACAAGAAAACTTAATTTATTCTAACTGTACACCAATTTTGCTAACAAATGCTGTCTTGTGAATTTGAAAAGACAACAAATTTCATTATTGTTTTGATTAGAATTTGATTTATCAATAAATGTATAACAATCTTTTCAACAGTACTTGTTCGTCACATGAAGATAAACAGGATGCTAATAGGAATTATTGTTCATTGCAGAAGCAATCTCAATATCTATGCATTAGCATTGACAGAATTTATCATTGGCTGGAGGCAAAACAAAACCAGATTTTCATGTCACATCAATGTCTGACTATCTTTTAATTCAATTATCTAGATATTAATGATAGAGCATGTAAATTTGCTGACAGTAATTGTACCAGTTTATAAACATGCCCAGTTTGATGCCAAAAAACATGGAGGAAGTATATATAATTCTGACTGATTTCTTGTATATCAAGAATACAGGGTGAGATGATAGGTTGATATGATAGGCACAGCTTTTCTGGTGAGATATGGCAATACTCCATATTGAATAAATGCAAAGAGAACTGTTATTATCATTTAAATTTTAAGAAAATATAAAAACTAAGTAAGGGACAGATTTACATATTCTACTGGCTAATATATTTAACTTATCTAGCACGACTTGGTATTTGAAATTGAAATAGTATTCCACAACTTCTAAAGTTATTGGATTTGTCTTTAAGAGAAAGCTTGATAAGAGAGTAATACATTCAGAAGATTCTGTAAATACTTCTGAAAAATTTTACAGAAAAAACTGGTTTTGTTTTAGAGTTTCTATCTTTAAAAGAGTTTAGAGTCTTTATCAATAAAAAAATTTAGAACATGAAAATGAGTATTAGTTCAGTTTCCTTGGGTGTTTTCAATGCTTATTATAATGTACATTCATTACAAAATGACTTACCTTCTGGTTTAACAGAGCACTTGCTAGCCTTTGTACTTCAGAACTCAGTAGTGAGGTGCCCCTGATGACTTTACTTAAAGAAGCAAGTGACTGATGGACGCTCTGCACAAGGCGAATGGCATTGAATTGTTCCAGAGTAATGAATGATAAAATTGGAGATCCTTGTTGTTCTGCAGGAGGAGACACCTTCTGATGGATCAGGTTAGAATTCTAAGAAAGAACGCGTGATATCCAGTTAATAAACTCAGGGAAACTATCGTGTTGTACAACATATTATTTGTTTAATTCATGATACTTCAAATGACATCGTTAGCTTTGAAGTAGTAGCGATATCATCCCTTTTCTGACACTGAATTAAAAGTATAGTGATACTTCCAGTACTGTCTGTGACATGTTCAATAAAGGCACCATTCCTCTGAAACAAGTCTGTCTACTCAGTTACTTCAAATGTACTTGAATTGCTGAAAAATCTTCACTTAGCTGAATCACTGCTTTTAATATTAGTGTTAATGTGTTAATATAAAAAGCAGTGGTGTACTCAGCACAAGATTTTACTGGGTATTGTAAACTATGCTGCCAGTTCTTGCCTCGTGAGACTAGTTCAACATAGAATTGAATTAAATACTATAAATACAAAATAAATATCATTTTATGTGTAAATCTTGAGTAACTCAGACTCTGAGAAGTACTGCTGCTCTTACATTGACATTTTTACTACTTACTTCCCTTCCATTAAAGCAACTGAAAATCCAAATTTATTAAATAATTTCAAGAGATGGTGCAATCTTGCAAATCTTAGTTCATAAGCAACTTATTACAAAAATATATTCTTGCATGTGTTTGGAAACTGACAACCTGTAATGTGGCAAGATGCTGCAATGAATTCCAGTTATAAAATTAAAAACTTCTTGGAAAATTCTATAGGGCACAAATGCAAAAAGTACACCCTAGCCTATGGGAAAAAATGTTTTGCTATTTCAATTTCTAGTAATTTAGTAAAGGTAAAATCAGATTTTACTTTCTCTGAGTAAAATCCTAAATATTGTCATCCTAAAATAACAAGTTTTGATTCTTTTTCAGGCTAAATAAATTTCTGAATTGCCACATGGCATCTTGCTTTCCAGAACACACAGGATATTTACCTCTATAGTCTTTCCCAGGGACTAGTTATTTGTCAGAACTTTTACATTTTTAATTTCAAGCTCACACTCCACTCAGCTACCAAGCTAAAACATGAGAGAAGCTAAATGAATGAGCAATACTTTGGTTTATGACTCACCAACAGAAAAATTCAGGATAAAGTCTTCCAACATTGTTAAAAAGGTATACAACAAAGTTACTGATCAGAGTGCCAAAGCATACAGTATTTACAATTGTTATGCTTTGCATTTTTTCTTTGCATGCATTCAAAAATCACAGTACCAGTTTCACATCAGTTTTTCTCAGACCATAATTTGCTGAGTATATGTATATTGTAATACAAAACTAGCATAAGCTAGCTGATAATTTCTTATTCAGGTGTTTAACTGCACAAAATAAAGAAAAACCCAAAACATTCCACCTTGGAGGCTTTGCTCAATCTTTGAGACTCTCATAATTCACAAAAGCTTATTGAAAGAGAAGTCCTCTAAGTTCCTCAATATTGTCCTTTACATAAGAGTCTCCTATGAATTTCAGATTCATTTCATCACTCTTTCTAATGCTTTCCCCTGAGAATTTGTTGAAACAACCCATCTGTCATTTCCATAGGAAAATTAAACATGAATACCAATATCAGCTTATACATTTAATGTCCTATTACATTCTCTTAAAATCCATTATGTATATAACTCACATCAGCTTTTAAAAAACGTGTATGCTTATGACCTGCTTGGGAATTAAGATGAAGAACTGCAGAAGTACTGACTGCTTTCCCTAATCATAAGAAACTGAAGGTAGATTCTAATATTTAATATTAAATACTGTATTTTGCTACCAATATTAATCAGGTGTATTTTCAGATGTTGATAACTTTCCCTCTTTCAGTTCTGTATGTGTTGCAATCTTAGTATAATATGAGACTTCATAAAGTCTCACCTAAACTGTCCCAGAGCTTTACTTTGTTACCTTCTTAAACTTAAGCTATTGCAAACTCCAGTATGTTCTGAAAACTGCTTCCTCAGAAATGTAACAAATACAATGAAAATAAACTCATATACCTTTATTAGTTGTGCATTTGATTCAAAATGCAATTTTGGTGGTGGTGGTGGTGGGTTTTAGAAATCTCCATTGCCCTTTTGATGTACCTATTTTGCCTCTTCCTTCAACTCTCTCTGCCTATTTTTTTAGATATTAGCCTCTCGTTTTTCACATGCTTTTCATTGTTGAAAATAA
Organism: Ploceus nigricollis; assembly: GCA_013399945.1. NCBI lineage: Eukaryota > Metazoa > Chordata > Aves > Passeriformes > Ploceidae > Ploceus > Ploceus nigricollis. Next base: position 300,971 of record VXBC01008768.1, on the reverse strand, counting down.
AATAAAGAATGACCCTATATTTCAGTTTCACCAGTTTTCCTTCATGGAAAACACCCAGTTGTTTTTTTAAAGCTGAGGTAGCTAATGAGGTACCAGGCAAATGATGTGATTCTTGGGACTGTTTTGTACAGTGCCAGGAGTTGGACTTCAATGATCCTTGTGGTTCCATACCAGTTCAGGATATTATATGGTTCTATGATTCTATAATGGTTTAGATAAAAGAGCAACAAGTCATTAATTTTCGAAACTACTTTCTACAATTTTCTTGCAACATTATGCAATTTTATGAAAACAGTTAAAATTTACAAACATGACAAAAGATACAGAACACATAATTTATAATCATACATTCAGTTAACAGCTTTGAAGGACTTGCTGCTGAAATTTTTGTGGGTGTTCTAAATTTCATAGAGCTGATATAGGGGTTTTCTGAAACAAGACAGAAAATGCAACCACCTTACAACAAAAATATAGCACTGATTCCTCCATCTCTTTCTCCTCACGAGAGAGAGCCACTTGGACATGATGGAACACTTATGCACTCCCCTGTGTCCTCATACATCTCTGACAACTATTGTATGATGGGTGATTCCTGAGTTCCACAGGACAGTGACATCCAGCTGATCCACTTATATGACAATGAATGCTTGTACAGGTCCTAAGCCACAGTCTGTCAGGGAAGAAAGCTGTGTGGGAAGAGAACGGACACCAGGACAGACACAGGTTGAATTCACTCTGATTAACTCAAGGGTCCAGCCCTTGCCAACAATCTGTAGTGCACCACCCTTCCACATTAAGGAAGGGCTTTAAAAATTTGTGTAACATTTGACAACTTACTCAGTGAAGACTTTAATCAACAAGTCCTTCACGTAAGCTAATACTGAGCATGTGAGTAGGTGTTTTTTTCTAACTAAATGGCAGGTTCACGAGAGTTTAATTAATTTGATAAGTGTCAAGCTGTGATTAAATCATGGTCCAAAACACTGTAAAAGCAGTTTTAGGACAGTATTCATTATAAGGATGTTTTCAATGGCAAGAATTAACATGTATGTTTTCAAATGAGGCTAATATAGGTGAAAATGTCACACATTCTGTATTAGTTCAGAACAGCTTTGCTTGTGTAATTTCAGGTGCACACTGATTTGAAGTACATTTTAAGTATCTATTTCATTTAAAGTAAAATTCAATTAAAATTTCAGTCTGAATTCTGAATATTGAATTATGAATACTGAATATTGAATTATGACTATTGAATATGGCTAGACTAATAATCAGTGGATGAAGGAGAGGCAACTGCCATGACATAAATAAAAATAATAAACCTCCCATTTCAACAATTTCAGGATATCTGAATAATTGGTAGCAACAATTAACAGGGTTTTGCATCATGGTCTGAGAGAAAAGATGAAGCCCTGCAAATTACCAGAAATATTTCTGCAGAAGTAACAACATGAAAGTCCTTGCTACCATATTAATGTATAATTATTTCCCATTTTGAAATGTCTAAACTGAAAAAAACCTAAAACTTCCAAAGCATATCTGCCATTTTTGCTGTTTGGCCACAAAGAATGTGATAGGCTCTGAAAACTGAACAAAAATGACTCTGATTCACAGAACCACAAAAGAGCTGAGGTTGGAAGGAACCTCTGGAGATTGCCAGGTGCTCAAAGCTACAGAAGGTTGCCCAGACCTGTATCCAGTCTCCATCCAAGAATATGACCCCTTGGAGCTTTTCCACATAGACTCCAGTCAACTGCCAGGGGCAGTGTAGAGCATATGAAGCTCCAAGGGGTTATAGTCTGAGGGCCAGACCAGCCTCAGCAGTCTTTCCACAACGTGCCACAGCTGAGCCCCTGGAAGGCAGGAAAACTCCCTAAACAACAGATGAGGTCAGAAAACAAGAGCATCCTTCTCGCAGCTGTAGGGAATTGCTCATTACTTTTCTTTCCCACTTCCTCCTGGTGCTTCTGTGTGGAGCAAGTTTAGTTGGCTTTGGAGTTTCATTAAGAGTGCAAAGAGAAAAATATGTCGAAACTGCGAGACTATGATCAATCATTGCGATGTAAATTCTACAGGACATACCTATGTCAAATAGTAAATTTTGTGGAATTTCAGAATAGTCAGTACATAGATGTACAACAACTGTTTTCAAGGTATTTGTAAGATAATCCTTTTTTAATTAATCCTTGACTTACACACTCAACATGGGAATAAAAATGTTTAAAACAACTTAATCTTTGTCTACATATTAACAAACTTCTGAGTGTCTTTTTGCCTCTGGAATATTTTTTTTACAGACTTCAGGAATACTTTTTTTCATTTTACTTCTTCACATCTGGGAAACTGTTTTCGTTTCATATTCTCTGCCCATTCATGCATAAATAAAATAAATTATGATTGTTAACTTAAGCAGCAATTCAACTATCTTCTTCATTCCAATTTCCAGGTCTTTAAAAATTCTGCAAACAAAGATTATGCCTTCATTGAACTATCGATCTAGAATGAGAATGTAGAACTGCATGCAATGTGTGAAATATTAAAAATGTCTAGGCCTTTTCAAAGCTGGAAGCAATTACTGGTTGAACAGATGATGAAAACTAATTTTGATAAAAATATTATTATTTGAATTTTTTTTAAACACTCAAGAGAATGTCCCCCACACAAAAAATAAAACCTCTAAAAGGTTTTATAGGATGTAAAAGGATAAAAGCCATCCTATTCTAAAGGATATATTAAAAAGATTAATTTAATTATCTGCTATTGGCATAAAACCTTTAGAAAATCAAAGAAATTTCAAGATAATACAGCATCCTTGAATGTTTTGCGTTGAAAGGGACCTTAAACATTATCTAGTTCCAACCCTCCTGAACAGGCAGGGATACCTTCCATAGACCAGGCCGTTCAAAGCCTCATTTAACCTGGTTTTGAATATTTCAGGGATGGAGCATCCACTAGCTCTCTGGGAAACCTGTGCCAGAGCCTCACCACCGTCTCAGGAAAGAATTTCCTAGTATCTAACCTAGACCTACCCACTTAGCATGGATTAGATGAGAATTCAATGAAATACTTCAAAATGTAGTGATAAATTCTAATGTGTACCTCATGTTACTTCTATGTATGTGGTTATTTGAATAAGGGAAAGGTTTTTCCCATTATAGTGTTGCTGTGTACAAAACATAGTTTTAGGCCACAACGTCTCTGATCTAGTACTTGATCACTGAGGAGACAAAATAATGGCGAAATGTCCAAGTGAGCACCTAGCATGAGGTGGGAGAGATCCTTCCCAAGCGTGCATAGTGTCTGCATTCACACACATCACATCTGAATATATGCCTGGAATACGAATTCAATGGTTGGAAACCAAGTTTAATAACATAAGTTAAAAAACACCACCCAACTGAACCAAGCTAGACCAACAAGAGAACATAAAGGGAGTGATATTGGATACTGCAGAGGGGATTTTCATGAACCTCAGTTTAAAGCTAACATCATATTTCAACACTATAAAGGAAAAACTTTGTTGTATTTGAAATCATTAAACATTGCCTTGTGAATATTAGATAAATGAAGAGACTAAATAAAAATCTAAAGTATATTAGCATTTTTCTTGGAAACACACAAAGGATTCTAGTCTCATGTTTTGAGTCTGGTCTTATCTCCATATGGAGAAAAAAGGTGATAGCCTGTTATATCACATACAGACTTCATAGCTAATTATGTACCTAATATTGTATTTTCTACCTCAAATGCATTTAATTTAGTTTTCTCTTCCTATGTTTCAATACTTGAGATAATTCCTTACACTATATTATTTACCAGAAAAAAAAAAGTTGTTTTTTCAAATTAGGTACATTCCTACCTGATTAAGTTTCTTCCATAGGTTGAGAACAGGAGAAAGTTCTGTAGACCATACTTCTCTGTCAAATTTGCAGCCAGCAGTTACTGACCTACTCAGGATCCGAAGCTGTGAAATGACCTGAGTGATGAGAATACAAATGCACTCTTGAAGAAGGATAAACAAACTTCTTTTAGTACAAAAATGCCATACACTAGCAAATACTCTTCAATTTATCTATGAACTATCCTTTCCTGCATACTTAATTACTGATCATGATCTGATCAAAACACAAACAATATCCATATTCAAGTACAAAGCACACTTGAACTTCATTCATATTAAACCACAAAAAAACCCTACATATTTTCTTATCATAGTAATTGTCTTTGTTTAATAATAATTTAAAAACTAATGAGGTGCATAAATAAGTAAAAAGCCTCTTTTCCACAAAATTTAGAGACAAAACTCAAGCTCTGCCTTTAACTAGGCTCAAGCTCTGCCTTTAACTAGGCTCCATCTGTAATTAAAATATTAAGGGAAACAAACTCCCAAAATATGTTACTAAATACATACAATAACTGTCACAGGCCAAAACTCAAGACAATTACAGGAAATTAGGAAATTCAATCTGATCTGACCAGGATCTCTTATTTACATACTCAAGCTACCTCAACTTATTTAAATGCATACCTATTAAAAAAAAAAATAAAACAAAACATGAAATTAAAAAAATAACTGCAAACCTTCCAGAAAGAATGGGAACTTCTAGGTCATTAGGTCCAAATGCCTTTTATTGTTAACAACCCTAGTAAGTTCAAAAATCAACTGATAAAATACATACATACATTTGGAACAAAGGCCACTGAAATTAAAATTCTTCAGTGATATTGCAGTCTGTCCCTTAAACTGTATATAAACCACCTGGTATTTTTGAGGCATTTTCGTTAAATTTTAGTTATTTTTCACAGTGTATTTTTTGCAAGGCATGTTAGAGAACAACTTATTAATTCTCTCCTCTTTCGCTTGACAATAAAGAATTAAGCTTCATAGTAAAAATTTATTAATCATTCAGAAGGTCTGGACTATTTAATTGTAAAACAGACTGAGGGAGAAAGTCAAGTTGTTTCTGCTGGGATTTGACTTATTTTTTAGTCTTGAAAGATGTGCAATGATGAAGTGTTTTCTTTTGTTTTTCATTTTCTTTCACTGAAGCAAACCTCTCCTTCTTATTTATCATCCTTGATAGGGACTATGAAGCACTACAAGACGATAGTACACCCAACCATCATTTTAACTTCTATAAACAAGCACTGACCATGAGACTGTGGTTTAAAATCCTGAGAGAAGAATTTAAGGCCAGTAGTAGAACCACAACCTCAGAATGCAGGAGAGTAGACTTCAGCTTAGTCAGAGATCTTTTTAGCAGGAAGCAGTGGGCAACTGTTTTGGAGGGCAAAGAGGGGCCAAGAGAGCTGCTCAAGCCTCAAGAAAAAAATTCTCAAGGCACAAAATCAGTTCTTTCTGATACAGAGAAAACAAGCATGATAAGCAAGTCAAAGAACAATCATGACAGAAGATCATAATGGATGTAAAGGAAGTTAGTGACCTCAAATCCTAGAATATGCTGAGTTGGAAGGGATCCACAAGGATCACTGAAGTCCAGCTCCTGGCTCTGCACAGGACATCCCCAAGAGTCACACCATGTGCCTAAGAGCATTGTTCAAATGTTTTCTGAACTATGTCAGGCTGGTGCTGTGACCACTTCCCTGGGGAGCCTGCTCTAGTGCGCAACCACCCTCTGGGTGAAGAACCTTTTCCTAATATCCAACCCAAACCTCCCCTGACACAACCTCAGGCCATTCCCTCAGGTCCTGTCACTGGACACCACAGAGAAGAGATCAGTGCCTGCCCAGACTCTTCCCCTCACAAGGAAGCTGAAGGCTGCAATGACATCTCCCACAGAAGATGGGCACAAGGATGGACTACCCAGCAGGGGAAGAAAGACATTGCTCAATTGTGTTAGGGTCAAGTAAGGAAAGCCAGATGTCATCTGGGTTTAAAAACAGCAGTGTATGCAAAAGCCTAAAAGGGCTTCTGGCAGTATTCTGGTAGCTAAAATGAAAAGAAAATAAGAGCTACTGCTCTTTACAGCTTCTGTTATATAAAATAACATTTCACCCTCTCATTCTCATAACTTAATTTTAAACTTTCATAATCCTTTGTGTGCCCCAGCTATTGTGTATATCATAAAAGATTCTTGTTTAATTTAGTGAAAAATTAATTTCTCTGATGAATGTTTTGATCATAGTATCTTTATCATTCCTGCTATTCTTCCTCATTTCCACTCTGCACATATGCAAATGTTCTGACAAGCAATACAGATAATAAACACACATTTGTGCCTTCCAGATATCATTCTTTTTGCTATAGTTTTGTATCTTTTAATTTGTTTTTCGGTAGTTGCTTGCCATCATTTGCTAAGCAATAAAACATTTATATGAAATACACTTTAACTGGTAATTCAGTATGTAGTTCTTCATATAAACGTGCATATAGTGCACACTATAAAGCTGAAAAATGTTTATATGATTGCTTTGTGAATATGGGGGATTGGAAACATTAACTCTGGTATGCATTTTCAAAGTGCCTTTAGAGGTATAAACATGCATCTCCATACAGCTGAAATGATTTTGAGAAGTAGTGACTGCAAGATCAAGTAATTAAAGTATTTTTCTAACTCTACTGTACAGTGTTAGCTGTCTTTTTCTAATTATCCAATTATAAAATTTGTCAATATAATTTAAATAGGAAATACGGTATCTATTCTTTATTTCAATTTTTTTTCCTTCAGTGGGCCTATATGTCTTTCTGTTTTGTGTATTTCATCAAAGTAGTTCAAAAATATTGGGCTATCATTATCAGAACTTAAACACTTAAATTAAAAGTACAGAATCAAAAGAAATCAAGTATTAACTCTCTGTGTTCTGGAGTACTGTAACACAGTACTTCATCACATGTTCATGGAACACCTTTAAATCTTCACAGGTCATCCCATTTCTTTTCTCAGGTATAGGAGGTATGATGGTAGCATAATTTACTCCTAAAGTTTCCATGACAGCATAATTTTCAATTCACTGAATTTCTTTTCTTAATTAATGGGTTGGGCTGAAACTTTTGTACTGGTGGCTCTTTCAGCCTGAATATTTTTTCAGAATTTTAACGTAGAATAGTCATTCACGTTCAATACACAGATGAAAATACATTTGATTCATGTCAAAATACTCAGGTTAACCTCACCTTTGAACTGCTTCCACACCCCAAACTTTTGCTGATGGACTGTAAATTTGATGGCAGGACATCTGTCAGAATTTAGGAAAGAACTACAGATTGTAAAATAGTAACACATATTACTATATAAGTATGATTACAAGTCTGATATTAGAACTTGAATGGTGAAAGTATTTCATGCTCACAAATCCCAGTGAAGTTCCCTACAGTATTGACCAGTCTATGCTACTTTGAATCAGCTAAAGCTTGAGAAAATGTTTACTTAGTACTCTCAAATCAGTCTCTTTCTGGTTGTTATGAAAATGAAAAGGGAAACCTATTTTTTTAAATAGGATCATAGAACAATTAATGCTAGAAAGACGCTAAGGAGGGCTCTAGTCTAATCTCCTGTTGGAAGCACGATGAGCTTTAAAATTAGACCAGGTTGCTCAGGGTTTTATCTGGTTTTGAAAAATCTCAAGTACAGAGACTGAACAACCTCTCTGGATGACCTCTTCCACTGTTTAACCACCCTACTAATTAAAAGGTTTCCCATAATATCAAATCTGGACCTTTCTTGTTTTGGTTTATGTTCTGTAAAAATAAGAGTCAAACACATGGACTGGGACAAAGAGTGTGTTAATACTGGGAAGGATGTGAATAAAACCATGAGTGGGATATATCACCCTATTAGAATTCTCAGGTGTATCACAGAAGTGTCTAAGGGATTGTGGTATGTTTGCAGTTGCTCCACTTCAATATTTTCACCCCCAGGCAACAGAAATAAGTTATGAGGTGGAAGAAAACTGGATTTAAAAGAAAAAGGATTATCAGGAATACATTTCAGGGGGTCATATGAAAACCAAAGCAACAGGACAGGAATGAACACACAGACTCGATAAGTACCTAGAAGGAAGGAGACCTTCGTTCAGATGACAAAGGGAATATGATTAGGAATCTGTATTTAAGAAGATGAAACTACTCTTGGGTTGAAAGAGGGCACTGTACACAGTCATACTAGGCAAGCACAAACTCACCCTTATCTATCCTTAGGCACTTATTTAAAGCTTACTTAAAACTTACTCAAAAATATTATCACCTTAGCCTCCCTAAATAATCAGTAGACAGATCTTAAGTGGAATAACTTGCATTTGAAAGGTTCTCTTATTGAGTACATAGGAAAACTTAAGTTCCTTACATAGGTACCTCAGATAGATGGGTCTATGCTGTGGAAATTAGAATGAGGATTTTAATTTAATTTCCTGGAAACCTAGCTACAAAGCTTGAGAAGAATTCAGTTTCTCTCAATGTACTATATATACAATACCATCAGGCCAACCTATAATCAACTTCAAAACTTTCTCAATATTAAGCTTGCCTTAATAATGATGTTTCTATGAGCACATAGCAAGATCAGATGTGACCAGCACAGATGCATACATCCAGGTCTGTGGAATCATATTCTTTGCACTCTAACCCAAGTATGTACTTATAGTACTAAGGGAACTGAAAATTTAATCATAGATGTATAATACAGGGTACTCAAAGTAAGAGTACTTCTACAATACCTAACCTTTGAATGTTCTCCTTTGTTATCGCAATGTATTATTTTTATATATTATACACTAAAAGCTCTTATATGTTGTGCTAGTTCACATCAAATGCCAATCTGAATATTCTGAATAATAAGAGTGAAAAAATCTACCATGAAGCAGGAAAACCGTATCTTCATTAAATATATGAAAGGGATAGAAAAAGTGGTAATAAAAATATAAAAGCAATATAAAAAAGGCAATAATGGTCTGTTTAAAGAAGGACAAGAAGATTATTCAGGATCACAATTATTTGTAGAATATGTCTGTTTTAAGTAAGGTTAACTAATCATAACAGTACTTATACAAAAAATTCAGTAGAGCAATTTATTTGTGAACAGTGCATCTAATACTGATGAACAGCCTACAGAAGCTATGACCAAGTATTATTCTTAGTGGAAAATTGATGCACTGTATGTTTTTTCTGAGTTATCAGCACAGAAAAATACAAATTGCATGTATTAAGAAAGGTGGGGTGGTCAAACTAAGAATGTCAATATTCATTTACCTAGTTATTAAATTACTTGTACATCTCAGCTTTTTAATCTATTACATATTTTTTGGTGCATCTACAGACATATGCTGCTATGATGTTGACCAACACATTACAGTAGAAAACACATGCATCTAGAGATGTTATCAGAGATAATGAAAAAAATGGAAAGCTATAAAGATAATGAATATTCCCATGCAACTTCCTATGGAAGTACTAAAAAGTCATGTTTTACCTGAAAATTAAATTTAATGGAAAAAATAAAAATGAGGAAATGTCAAGATTTTAACTTTTCCTTCTCTGAAACTTAGATAAGACAGATTTCTAGGAACACAAAATCTATTTCTGTTATTTACTCATGCACAAGATGAAGAAAAAGTCTTGCTTTCAGTAATTCACAACTACTGCAAAAATGCTACTTCACAAATACAATATATAATAAACACAAACTTACATCTAAGTCTTGTATTCATTTCAGAATCAAATCAAATTTTATACACAGTATTAAGACTTGAAAAAGAGGAAAGTAATACAGTCAAAAATATCATGTGAAATTCTGTCAGTGAATCAAAAAAACCATCAGATCAGTCATTTCTGAACTCAATATGATTGCTGTTCTAAGAATGCAAAGCTGGAAAGATCTGCTAGTCAGATAACTGGTATTTTTTTCAAGATTATGGAACACACAAAAAAGAATTTTTATTTTTGTTCAAAAATCTAGCAAAGTCCTCTAAGCAAATCTACGGATGTCAAAGCAGATACTCTACTGCCATCTACCAGTTTTAAAAAGATGTAGTATTAGCACAGAAACCACTTCTATGCTCCATTTCTCTGAATGAAACAATGTATCCCTTTACACAGCTGTTCAAGGAGATATTTCTGGTTTTATAAGACTTTATAGCTCAAACTAAAATATGAAGCTATAGCTTAACTACTTTGGTAAATATTGTGAAAGTACTAAACCAGTGCAGGGCAACTGTGTCTTTATTGTGTCACAAGAGGGAGCAGGTTTCTGTGTGACATCCCTTCTGCCAGAACTAGGCGCTTCCACACTGTTTCTCACAGCTTGGCTGCTGTTCCTTCATTGCTGAGAAAGCAGCCTAAGACTGAGCTGGCATTGAAACCCTTCTGACTTTCAGTCCCTGCCTGTGTCCCTTACCCTCTCTGCAAGGATCCATGGATGATGTTAGGATGAAGGTAATTAAATGGCACGTGTAAGCAAATCATTCCTACTGCATGTGGATCAGCAAGAGACAGTGTAGGTCTATGCTTGCTCTTTTCTTGTTCCATCAAGGCCACCTCAAAGCTGCACTTTCACTCATTAAGGATCTGAAGTAGGGCTGGACTCTATACAGATACATACCTTCTCAATCAAATACAAAGTAAATGTGGCAAATACCTTGACCACACCTGTATCTTCCTTTATACAGAAGCAGATAATGTATTACATACCTTTGACAACAGGAAGACCCTCTGTAGAGCAGGGGTTTAGGGGAAGAAGGAAGAAAGTCAGCAGCGTGCTGTAGATGGACAGCACAACCCCACGCTGAACCTTCTCCTAAAGAATAACTAAGAGTTTTACTTCATAGAGGTCCACAGGATACACATTACCAGGAGACCATGAAGCTAAAAGGAGTGCCAGAAGAGGTGGTTGACCTTAACTAATCACACACACCGACAAAATTTAAGGAGACTGGAAAATGGCAGCCAGTTTTTAGAAGAGAACCAACTTTTCATATGCAAAGCACCACCAATATATTTTCATATACACAGCACCAGTCCTATGAGAATTAATAAGGTTATTTGAAGCATTACATTGACTCACTAAATTGGTGAAGAGATGTTTTCCAGCTCTTTTTGTTACAGCACAGTACTGTGGCTTCCACTCCATTAATGGTACAGCACATTTCTTTCATGCATCACCAAAGGTGTATTCAAAATAATCCCCATATTTCAAAAATTCCTTTTAAGTACTCAGATCTCTCAGTTGCAGGGTAGTAAATATAGGTTGACATTACTCATCAATTTCTACTAGAGACGACATTACTCATCAATTTCTACTAGAGACTGTTAGTCATTTGTGATGTGGGATGTAATAAATGTCAGCAATTAAATGCTCTGAACAATTGAAAGGTTACATAATTGCTAAATTATTTTAAGAAAATAAATTCATGTTCATCTGGAATCTATAGTAATAACACAAGATTTTCAATAATAATAAAAATTGCTTTTCAATAATTAATATACTTTTCAATAATTATGTTGTGTAATTAGAATTATGGAGGAACAGTAAATATAAAATTCATGCTCTGAGTCCTGCTGAGCTGTAAAAGATAAAATTTTGTCTGTTGACAAACACTCAAGATGCTACAGCTATCATTACAGCTGCATCTTGAAAAATCACCACACACCACAGCCCATCTAGTCTATATACAGTAGAAATTTTGCAGTCAGATGTATGACTGCAATATTGGGTAGACATACCCTTACTTTTCTTTATCTTACTTGGGTAATGACAACTGTGGAGATTTGGTGTACAAACTCAAGCATGATCCAGCAATTTAAGAGTTGCCAGTGTCCTCATACACCCTCCTCTATACCTTCTGTCTCTATTGCTCTCAGAAAGAAGGCAAAAAGCAACACTGGAACCATATATCTGATCACAGTTTTAGTAAGACAGAGAGCAGTTTTAATCTAAGTAAAAGGATATTCAAGGAATAGTAGGAAGAGGTACAGAATCAGCCAATGAGTTGCTGAAAATAAAAGCACATCAGAAACTAAATAAAAAAAAAATAAGAACCCAATGATAAAAAGCTTTTTTATTGAAGTCAGTGAGATCATTGCAATTACATTTAATGAGGCAAAATTTGCTTCATGTTTCCTGACCCTGGTTTGTACCTTGTCTACTTTACTAAATTGCTCTACACTGTTCCTCATTATTAGTTCAATATTAATTTTAGCTTGAGAAATATCCATCACATAATAAAAAATAGTTATAAAAAGGTAACTTTTTTCCAACAAAATTTCTCATTTTCAAGTACAGACAGAAGAGCAAGAGTATTTATTTTAAATAAATACTGTATTTAGTCACTACACTATGGTTCAATTAGCTAGTCCTTTCGATTTCTGATGGATTTCATTAAAGAAATTGTTGTTTCTCTTTAAGCAATCCCATCTATGATTCAGTGTGAGATTTCTGTGCTAGTATTAATTCCTGTGGAGAATTCAACTCGGCAACATGTTTTCACCTAATTTTGTACACTTGACACTGTTCAGACACCGTAATTTTTAAGTCATGCTGATGTAATGTGTGAATATTAATTTCCTAAGTCGAGTTTCTACTAGAACAATCTCTCAAGTTTTCAAATGATTCGGCTGCCATTCATGATGAGTATGAAATGTCATGGTATGAATCACAGAATGGTTGGGGTTGGAAGGGACCTCTAGAGATCATCTAGTCCAACCTCCCACCAAAGCAGGTTCACCCAGAGCAGGCCACAGACCATCACCTCCAGACAAGTTTTCAGTATTTCCAGAAGAGGAGATATTCAACCGCATCCTCTCTGGCAGCCTGTTCCAGTTTTCTGTCACCCTCTTAAGGAAGTTTTTCCTCAGATGGAACATCCTGTGATTCAGTTTGTGCCTATTGCCCCCTGTCCTGTCACTGGGCACCACTGAAGAGATTCTGGCCCCATCTTCTTGATACCCACCTTTAAGATATCTGTAAACATTGATAAAATCCCTCAGTTTTCCCTTCTCCAGGTAAAACAGTCATACGTCTCTCAGCCTTTCCTTCTAAGACAGATGGTCCAGTCCCCCAGGCATCATAGTCCTCCCTGGAGTCCCCTCCAGTAGCTCCTCATCTTTCTTGAAGTGGGGAGCCCAGCCCTGGAGACAGCACTCCAGATGTGCCTCACCAGGGCAGAGTAGAGGGACAGGATCACCCCCCTCGACCTGCTGGCACTGCTCTTCCTGATGCACCCCAGGATCCCACTGGCCTTGGCCACGAGGGCACTGCTGGCTCAGGGATAGCTTGTTGTCTACCAGGACCTCCAGTCCTTTTCTGCAGAGCTGCTTTCCAGCAGGTCACGCCCAGCCTGTGCTGGTGCCTGGGGTTATTCCTCCCCAGGTGCAGAACTCTGGATTTGCCTTTGGCGAACTGCATTAGCTTGCCCTCTGCTCAACTTTCCAGCCTGTCCAGGTCTCACTGAATGTCAGCACAGCCCTCTGGGGTATCAGTCACTCCTCCCAAATGAAAATAAGTATGAATACAGGCACAGATCATTCCTAGGCATTTTTAAATACTCCCTGTAGTACAATACTGTGCACTGGAGTTCTGTACAAAAACAAATTTATATTTATAGCACTGATCTGCAAGATGAGATTTTTACTGAGATTAAGAAAAAACATACAAGCTTTATACTATGTCAACAAACTGCATTAACACATTTTTCATGGGAATTACAGCTTACAAAATCTTAAATTAAGAGTTACCTTTTAGTCACAGAAGCCCTCTAAATACCATTATTTGCAACTCTGCATCCTTACATTTCAAAATATAAGTGAAAAAGCTGTATTATTAATGATGACTTCACTGAAGGCAGTTTCTGAAGTGCTGGTTAACAGCCCACATTACAAATGCAGGTAGAAATTATTATTTATATTTATATATATGTTGAGGATAGCTATGAAGTAAACTGCAGAATTAAGATTTTGGACTTAAGGAAATAAGACACTAGTTTAATGGCCATAAGGGAGAGGGAAAATATGATACAGTATAATAAGCAGAGGGGAAATTTGAGGCAGTAGAGTGGACAGCACATTAATTTCAGTTGATTAAAAAGGGGAAATAAAAGATTATTTTTGAATGAGCTTCAGAACAAGTCCCCTCATTGTGTAGAAAGGCCAGGATTTTTAGCAAAATGAGTAAGCATGGAGTATCTCTGTGGATTGAAAGGTCAAAAAAAAAGGAACATATAAGAAGAAAAATCAAGGACAGTGAAAGAACCGCTTGGGCAACTCAAGATGAAATTAGAAAAGCTAAAGCCGAGCTGGAGACAAGGCCAGCAGGAAACAATTAGGGGTGAAATGGGTTTCAACACATATGAAAAAGCTCAAAGAAAACATGGGGCATTGGCCAAATGTAAGAGAACATAAGTGAGGCATGGTACATAAAACCTGAAGTATTCTAAGGCCTCTGTGCATGGTGTAGGAAGCAAAGGAGCAAATAATATTGGGAAACAAACAGCCCATGCAAAGAACATGCACACTAACAAGGACTTCAATCCAGCTGTGGCTGGTCACCAGGGGTGTTCCTGATGCTCAGAAGTGCAGCCAATTCTGTTTAATATCTTTATCAATGATCTCAGCAAGGAGACTGAGTGCACTCTCAGCACCCTGGCAGACAGTGGGCAAGTCTCACAAGGTCAGTCTCACAAGCACACTCTCTGCCATTAATGTGCATGATAGCCTTGCCTGAGGATGCATAATGGTGGGAACCATTCACTTGCTTTAGCAGTTGAATAAAATAAAACTGGTAATAAAAAAATGAAATTTGAAATGTGTTGGTCTTTCACTGCCCTGGAAAATAAATCAAGCAAAAAATATGTCTACTAATTAATAAAAATCCCTTTTTTGTCTTTGAGACAAGCACTGTAACTTGCATACTTTAGGATGCTTGAAATTTCACTTCCTCCTCCTGAACTTTTCAATTTGAAATTGAATACTTAGATATGAAATACAAGTGCAACAACTATATTTACATTGTTACAATACTCAATGCGGAAATGGCAAAACAACTGTTTTCAAAATCCTGTTCCAATAAAAATCTAATTTTTCAAGCAGTCCAGTTTTCAGAAGAAAAGAAACCCTCCTGTATTCTGAGTAAGCAACACTTCATAGTTACAGGTATTTTCTTTAATCTCTTAAATGTTCATTAAAATGTTCATTATATGAGTATTAGAAATGCTGCTGACACTATTACAAAGCTTGACTCAAAGGTCAATGGAAAGAAATAGGTAATTCCAAAAGGTGATTCACTGCTTTATTTTAGATGCCTACCTAAGATTGGCACAAATTATCCCCTGTAGCTGCTTGTCTTTCCTTAGTAACAAAAAATAAAATGGATGACTAGCTAAGAAGAGGTGGATGATATGCATATGATTCAAGCTAGCTGAGAGGTTTACACTGGGGTTTCTTTATTTTAATTCCGATTGGCTTTGAATTTGGCTTATCATATATTTCTATCACAGTACCTAAACACTTAAAAGAAAAACAAACTCATAAGCTATTATTCCAATATCAGTCAGGGGAATTTGAAGAGGCTTGAATCAATAAATACATCACAAGTCTTTTCCAGCAGGATTTAAAGAAAATATCCTCTAAGAGATGAACTAGAAATCTAACAGAACCTCTCTGTGCATTTCAAAGATAAACTATAATTCCACGATAATCTGTTTTTAAAACACCATTGACTTGTGGGAAATGTTAGAATAACATCTAAATAAAATATTTGGTCTTAACACAGAAGGTATTTTTAGAAATATTAAAACAATAACTGAAGATAATATCAGTGAAGGAAACAGGATTTTATACATCTACATAATTCACTCCATGGCAGGTATGAATTTGGTATCTTGGAGCTGGACTGTAATACACAGGGAACCTAGATAACCATTAGATTAGGCACCTAACTCTGAGAAAAATAAAGCTTTGTTAGATGACTACCACTCTTAGAAAATATTTTCTCTATTATATTAGTTTTGCTGCCAATGTGTAGTGACTATCCAAAAAAATATGTCTGTTCTGGTAAATAAAAGGGGAAGTTCCTGACTTCCAGCAAGAAGGAAAATTTAAAAAATAAAATCTGAGAAAAATAAATTACCCTATATCCTCTATCCTGTCATAAAAAATGACAGATTTAGATTCTATTTGAGACTATAAAATTAGTATGAAAAAGGTTCTTAAAGCAATTAATTTTGTTGCAAAATCTGAACCACTTAAACTGCAGAGTATCACTGATCTGGTTGAAAAGCAAATAAAATTACAAAGGACAAAATATAGAAGGAAAAATACTTCTAGCAAGTTCAGATGAAGTGAACTGGTACCCAGTTAATATTTAGGTTATATGTATTAAGAGCTCAAAATTTTTAATTCATATACAAAATCTAGAAACAAATAATTTTTGTAGTATTTCTCTGAAAAATTGGTGAGAAGCTACAGTCTGTGGACTCTTCAGCAATGAGTCCCAAAGGATTATTTTACATCTCTGATGTCCTTAAGCATTTTGAGGGTTGACCTTGGCTGGCCACCAGGTGCCCACCAAAGCTGTTTTATCAGTCCCCTTCCCAGCTGGACAGGGAAAAGAAAATGTAAGGAAAGGTTCATGGGTTGAGCTAAGGACAGGGAGAGATCAGTCTCCAGTTACCATCACGAGCAAAACAGACTTGAATTGTGGAAATTAATTTAATTTACTGCTAATCAAATCAGATTAGGAGAATCAGATAATGAGAAATTAATCTTCAAATACCTTCTCACCATCCCTCACTTCTTCCTGGGCTCAACTTCATTCCTGAAATCTCTACCTCCTCCAATCCGAGTAGTGCAGAGCAACAGAGAATGGGGGCTGTGGTCAGTTCATCACACATTGTCTCCTCACTCTCTTTCCCTGCTCCAGTACAGGGTCCCACTCACTTGAGACAGTACTTCATGAACTTTAAAAAGCAAGTTTCAATTATGCATGCACGATCAACATCAGGAGGTCATAAAAAGTTACTGCAAATCCAGACTTGCCTTCCACTTCTGCTATCACTGGGATGGTGGACATAAAAGAATCAAGAGGCTGTTGAAGTATATAGAGACTGTAACTATCCTTTATCTCTGCATGATAATGTGAGAGAGTACTCATTCATTTATGAAAATATCAAAAAAACCTAATCTTCAAACCTACTGAAACTTAACCTGTCTCATATGATACTCTCTGTGAAGTATTATCATGTGTAAAACAATGCTGAATTCCTGAGGCAAGATATTATTAGAATTATTAAACATTGTATTGTATACAGAAACTAGCAATGAGCAAACCACGTGCTAGCCATATTCATTATTATTGGCAGTCATATTTGAAGAGTCTTGTGCAACTTACCAGCTACTGATTGTCTTTTTATTCAAAATAATTTACTGTATTATTGAAGAAAGTTTAGATTACCCAGTTGAGTGATCATATATAGCTACTACTTACAGGCTGCAGTCATTTGCATTTGGCAGGATTTGTTGGGATCACTCAGCACATGCTACCCTCTCTAGAATGCCTGCAGTGAATATGCTGTGCAAACACAGCAGAATGTCTGCTGTGCAAAGAAAGGAGAAAAAACTATGCCTCTACATCTTCATTTCATCCTCCCAGGGTGGTTACTGGCAATAAGTCATATTAGTTGTAGGTATGGTAAATCCTGCATAGACCAGGTTAGTTCTTATTGCTTTTCCAAGGTTTAAAAATACATATGCAGGTCTGTCTGTTTCAGTCTGTCAAAATTCCATTTATCACATATGATAAATTTTATTTTGATGATACTTACGTATAGGTCTATTACAGTTATAATGAAGGATTTGTTGATAAGAATTCATAAAAGCACAGAACTAAGAATAAGAGATGAGTCCAAAGGCACCAAAAGCCCACTTTGCAAGAAGGTCATTGGAGAGATATCTAAATTACAGACTCTTCTCATTGCACAGGAAGCCTAAAGCAAAGCTCCACATATTCTGATTGCTCTAATCACTGGTTATAACTTAGACTGGGAGCTGGACCACCTGAATACAGGTCAATGTGCAGGCAAAATACAGTGTTTATCAGATCAGGAGGAAGGAGCATGACTGTGACTAAACGGTGAGGACTGTTGTTGAGTATGAGGAAACTGAGCTGCAGTACAGAAACTCTCTACTGGTGTAAAAGAGGTAGGATGAGGTGTACTGACTCCGGCAGCTGCACTGGCAGTGGAGATTTTTTCTATTTTAATGCACTGTTCTGCAAAGAGAACGTAACAAGAGATGTGAGATTATTCATGACCATATTCAACATAAGAGATGTGTCAAAGGCTTATTCTAACATCAGGTGAGACAGAAACAAAGAGACTCTAAATCTTTATCTTCATCTACTTAGAGCAACTAAGCACATGATTCAGAAAAAACACTAAGTCATGTTTCTAAAAAGATCACGTATTTTTAAATAAAATTTGTTTACTTGTGTGAATTCAGTATTAATTGTCTCTGAATTACACTACAGAATATTGCAAGACATAATTTCTAATAAAGCAATTAGTAATTGCCAATGTAAAAATAATACTGGTAGCAATATTCAGCTTTTAAATTAGAAAAGTTCTCTGATAAGAAGCTGTGAATATAGTAACAAAACAACGCTTGCAAAATTTCTGAAAAAAGACCCTTTCTTTTTATTGATGTTTTAGGTTTACCCAAACACTAGCAATGCATAGGTTACAGAAAAGATACCTGCATGACTTCAAAATGCTGCACGGTGCTGCAGCCTATTTCTACTAAAGTGTGTTGCTGCAGCAACACAAGCTGTCGCTTCTAGGCATGAAAAATTAATAATATTCATAGGAAGTCTAGAGAATCAGTGAAGTAGTGGACATGGTACTACATTTCACCGTTCCAATGCTAGAGACATGGCAGCTGAGCTGGTATCAACTGATTTCTGACTACCCTTGCTCATTACCTTTAGCTTGGTAATGGATTTCTGACAAACACTCCTGTTAGAAAACAACCACTGAATTTCCAGTTGTGAACCATGGGATCACCTATGGATCTAAAACAGCTGCCAAACTGTCGGAAATGGAAAGGGAGTAGGATTCACAGTGAGGAAGAAGCACAGTTTAAGGAAAATCTCGCATTTCTGTTACTTAAATTGTCTAAGACTTAAAGAAATACTGCAAAATACTACCGGAAGGACGAGAAAATTATCTCATATGACAAAAAAAAATCACCTCACAGAACTGTAACTAGAGCAGTCTCACATTTTCAAGATTATAACCCATAGTTTATAGGTTATAATCAATGCTATGGCACACCAGTTCAACAGAGTGTGAGTTTACATGTAAACGCACTCATTATCTATTTCCCTTCACACAGGAACTCTGAGTCTATTCTGATTTTCAAATATTAGCATTTTTAACAACTGCAGATTTTAACAAGTTATGCAAGCACAGCTGAAATAAAAAAAAATAATAAGCAGTCTACAGTGAATCTGAGAGAAAAAAAAGCATCTAAATGAATGTTTATGTAAATTATTTTAAGACAAAATCAAAGAGAGCTACGTTGAATTTCGGAGCTTTGTATCAGTTTTGAATAGACAAGTTCTTGAGTTCATCCTATTACCCTATGCACCTTCATCCTACTGCTTTGTCTTTACATATCTAAGTTTGCATGTTCTAAAGAAACCACAAATAGTTTAACAATATAGCTATGGATTTAAGTGAACAGAAATATTTAAACAAATTTAGCAGTCTATATTTGATAGGCAACAAATGTAATACTCAAAGGCTTTTCTTTTATTTTCAGTAGATCAGAGGTCTTACAGCAAGAGGAAATTTCTGCTTGGAGCCCTTTTTAAGTGATTGTGAGCAAACAATTAGATACTCTTTAATGAAACTGTAATTCTTCATCTTGAATTCAGAGGAAATTCCAGTTATAGGGAACTTCCTATTTTGCCAAGAAAGGTTGGACCAGATGATCACTGAAGTTTCTTCCAATCTGTGATTCTGTGATTTAATTTTTTCCCCTCTATAACTTGTCCATATGTAAGACAGCACACAGCAGAAAATTAAAGAGAGCCTTGATATACAGACCAATTCATTTCACAGTTCTGATTTAAGAGTCTCAAATCCATCACCTTTCACATTATCTGACACAACTAATTTACCAGTCAAATAAACTATGATAAGTATTTAAAAGATTGGTACTGTTTATCTGCACTTATACAGTAATTGTATGCTCTCATCCAGACTTTACTTAAAAAATCACATTTCTAATTGAAATGGAATTTTTTGACTAATTGGAAGAATTCTGGAACTTCTGGAAGAATTCTTCAGAATTTCTATTTCAGCAAAAGCATAAAATCTTACCCATATTCTATGTGTAAAACTATCATACCACTCTTCAATGTGAACTGAATTATGCTATCAAAAACCTTCTCAATAATTATCTGTTTAAGTTCTAAATGAATACTCTTGTAACTAAAGATTAAATGTTGTTATACTAAAATATTCTACAGATAAGAGTCAAAATATCAAAAAAATACATCAATTTACTCTGACTTTCTTATGGAAACTGCATTTATGAACAGGTGGTTGGTTCTTCAGGTTATAATGGCTGCAGAAAAGATTCAGAGGTCAATGAAAAATGTTAACTTTACCTGAGAACTGATGATACGCTGTGATGAACGAGCAATATTAGCTGGCAGGCCAAAAAAGTCAGGTTTATCATCTTCTGGGAGGCTTTCAATAATATTACGATAATCCTGCATAAGAAGAAAAGAATAGACAGACAGAGGGAACTTTTTATTCTGCTCATGAAAATTAACAGCATATGCTGAAAAGAATTTCATTAAGTGCAGAGCACAACATAGAGATTAAAATAAGTATATAAGACATGACCTATTATGGTAATCTTATCGATTTCTTAATTTTATTTATCAGAATCAATCTTCTTTTATATAATGTTTCCACTCTAAAAGACCAAAAAGCAATTCTGATTACAGTGAAGCTATCAAATGAAAACAAAAATATGCCAAGACTGTCCCTGAAAAGTAGGCATGATACTTCTGTTGAAAATTTTAGGGTAAGATTAATGACAATACAGAAAAAAAATACTTTAGCATTTGGAATTCTAATAAGAGTATAATACATATTTATAGAATTAAGAGCACTCACTTCTATTTAAAACTACAAAAATATTCGCTCAAAGAAAGTGAAATTGTTTAGGTAAAAATAGGTTTGCATAATCATTGGAGATGCAGAATAGCATCAATAGTGGTTATAGTGTAACAGTCACTAGTGATGCTCTCTTGCAAGAAACAGACAGAGGCCTTGCAGACTCAGGTAGACTCATGGTGTTGGATATCTCTTCTGTTATGTTTTAAAGGCAAAAATATTTACTATCTGAAAGTCTGGCTGCACCCTGTTGCAAATGTGCCACGTGCATTTTGTCTTTGCTTGCAGGAGCATGTGCTGGATATGCACAATTCACTTTAACATGGAATCTCACTTCAGAGGTAACAACAGTAGCAGAACTACTATCAAACTACACCAAACACTGAGGAAATACTGCTTGAAGACACAGAGCCATAAATTCTTAGATACATAATCATATAAGATATCAAGAGATATTAAATGCTGTGCAGGCTAGAAAAAAAATTCATCTACTTGACTATATTATCTACAAGAACAGAGACCAGCCTCGTTTGCTTATCCCTTCTGTTTTTATTATATTAACTTACCACATCTATAGAAAAAAAAAATAATGGTCATAATAAAGTAATTAAAAAAAAAAACCCAAACCAAACCTGAGCAGTCAGAATCCAGGTAAAGACTGCCAAATCATAGCAATTTACTTTAACTGAGATAATACTATTTATATCCATTCATAGCAGAGGTCTAGTATTGAGTCCTCCATTAGAATGCAAGTGAATCTTAATCATAGTAACAACAATAATTACATTGTGAAAGGACAGGGAGTGATCAGTTGTTTAGACTGTTGAATTCCCTCTCTTTTACACTAGAGAAATACTGAAGAAGAATCAGAATCCATATTTATCACCAAATAAAATGTCATTATACCCTCCATGGCCTGTCAACAGATTGTCAGAATATCGATATATTTTGGAAACAAGAAGGTATATTCAGATTTTCCTGTTTCATCCAGAAGTTGTAGGAATATTTAGCAGTCTTTAAAAAGCCACTTTTATGTCAATATACTAATTATATAAAAACATAATTATATCTTTGTCATAAATTAACCCAATTTCTTTTACGCAACTCTTCATAGCTAGGCCGCTCTACACCACAGTCCAATCAGATACCATAAAAAAGAATGGTAAACTGACAGAGTCAATGCTCCACACAAAAGAGAAACAGAGGTATCCTTTGGATTGTAACTTGGGTTTTCTTGTTGGAAGCATTTCAAGAACAATTCTTGAAAATAAATTATTTATTAGGTGATTGAAGATGTATACCTACCAAAATACTGCAGGAATTTGGTAAAGAGATTGAACATGGGAAAGTACTCATCTTCTTGCCTCTGGCATTTAAACTGCCAATGATCCGTGAATTGAAAAGCTGCTCCAAGTAGGACCGAAGAACTCTCATATCAAAATTATTATCTACACGACCTCCATAAATTGCATTTTCAAACAAGCCATGAACAAATTCCCACTGAAAATCTTTGGAACCTATGAATTAATTAATTAGTATTAGTTTTGTATCACTGAATAGCATTACACTGTAAGCATTTCGTCTTGCCACTGCAGCTCTTCGGGGTAATAAGAAGAGATGAACACATCAAATAATTAAATTTTAATTGTTCTTCTATATGACCAAGTAGTAAAGCTGCAGGAACTTGAAAGAGTTTGTAAATATTTGGCAGTGAAAAAACAAACACTTGGTGTGTTGCAAATGAATTATTAGAAATTTTGCTTTAGACTTGAAGTGCTTTTTGAACTAATTGGTTATATGCATTTCAGAAATTATGCTATTAAAACTTTAATTTTGGGCTCCTTTGTCATAAATAAAATTTTACACACTATTTTCTACCACAGTACCATCTTATAAGATAAACTGACTGATTAAACCAAAAGCAGATCATGCTCCAAATAGGTAAGATTATTGGAAATGTCATCTTTCAAACACAAAGAGGTCCAGGATAGATACTTTGCAAATCATTATGAATCACACAACATAGCAAATAAATTTAAGCATGTTAATAATAATTTCCTGGTCAGATTGATGTTGCATTAGATTACTCTGACCCAGCCATATCCCACAAGTTCAAAATAACTTATTTTTCCTCCATTCTATCACAGTTGCCCAAAATAACTACATGGCACAATGATCTACTTGTATCTTATAGCTCTCATGTGCAGGTGAAAGCTTGATCAGAAAGGTACTCTCTAAAGTCCCTTGAAAGAAGGAAGTGGCAATAACTTTAAGCGAGGGTTTACTGGTGGTAACTGTTGTTTCCCAATGCTTCAATCATTCCTTCATAAGAAAAGATTTTTTCAGTGGAAAAATTAATGATTATCATTGACAGTTAATGATTCAATCTCTTTACCTCACTGTGTGGTTCAAGTCTGCACAACTAAGGTCTAATTTCAGAAGTACTAACCATCCACAAATCCCATCTAAGTCAATGACTGTAAATTATCTCTACATAACAGTTCCTAACTTTACTTTGAAAATGCAAGGAGTTAAAAAAAATACCTTTACCATATTAACTGATATTAGAAATTCCTACACCGGCTAACAGAACAATGAAGTGGGATATATCTCAAACTGAGTTTCAATATGAAGAATTCTTTCATATTCAATTCATAGTCAATTCAATTATTCAATATTTAGGGGAACTCACACTGAGAAGGAATGGACACACAAGATTTCATCCTACAGGCAGCCCTGTATTTCCTATTTCTTCCTCTGGACTCAAGAAGCTGAGCAGCATACTCCCTGGGCACCAAGAATTATTGTTTTACCCAATCACCCAAAAATGGATTTATGATTCACCCTGTTTTAATAGTTTTGCTTACTGATGATGAGCTTTATAGCATCTCTACTTTTATATGAGTATTATAGAAAGACAAAGCCCTTCATGCAACATCCCTACTAAAGGGACTTTCCTTAAGAAGTGACTTACCCTCAAAGAGTCCATCAATAATGTCAAAACCAGCACGGAGATCTGACAAAGAAAATTCATAAAACTTGGTCCAACCCTATAATGAAAAGAAATCCAAAGAATTTAATTAGTGATCATTTAATCAGGGATGATCATGAAGTAAAAAAACAGTACCGTGTGGTTACTGAATGCTGTATAATACTTTAGGAAAAAAGAAACAACCTCTGTCCTTTAAAGTGCATATTTTGAAATATTCAATAGTGGTAGTATAAAAAAATTCAGTTGCAGCAGTACATTTAATTTTATATACTTATGAAAACCAAAATCCATTGAGTATGAAAAATATGAACTTAAGGTTATTTTATTTCCTATCAATATTTACTTCAACTAAAACTTACTGACATCTGTGACTAGATCATGCATTGAATTACAATTTTTTATTTCTGAGGGCCTTTCTGTATTTCAGTATACAGACAGTATTTTCATAAATAGGACTGATTCTTCAAACATAGTCTTTAATATACTCCTATCACCTTACTCCTTAATTCATGTCACTTCTTGTCTGACCAAAAAAATTATCAATTACTGTTACTCTTACCATAAAAACGCTGACCACCATATGCATATTTCAATCATTTGCAGTTTGTATCTCCTTTTTGCTCTTGGGGCATTTTATGTAGCAGGAATGCATATTGTGTATGTAATTCTCACAAAAAGCTCTCAATGTAACTGGATAAGTATAAATAAATACTGATATATGACAAATCATTTAGGAAATCCAGATTTCAAATGTATGTCCTGTTGCTCTATCTTTTTACGGTGGGTGTACTTTCCATATGGATAATATCATAGCAACAGTGCACATGATTCATGATGAGAAATGCAAATGTGTCAGCAACACGCTCATGTCCACTGAGATAAATACAGCCTGAGGTCAAGACTGCAGCTGCCCCACAGATCACAAAAAACTCTCAGCTAGCCACCCTGAAGGTCATATTCTGGGGAGATGTTCCTAACAGTATCCATGTTGGGGTTTTTTGATAGATCCGTACATGAACTCAAAACAACTCTAAATTCATTATAAAATACAAGAGCTTGTCCCTGAGATTAACTACTGTCCATCAATGTTAGAAACAGGTAATCTTGAAATATAAACTCATCACTGTCTGCATATTTTTGCAGTGGAATTAAAGACAGTACCAATCCTATCTTGGATTACTTGAAAAACTGGTGCCAAATGAACATGAATTTGAACAAGAACAAAGGAGAATTCATGTGTCAGTTTAATACTTAAATTATTTTCACATATTGTACTTCTTGAACACCATATTCAAAAGCCTGTTACTGCAAAAGGCAAACAACCTTAAAAAAAATCACGAAGTCAAAACTAGCAAAAATCTCTCAAACATTCCAGATTATGCCAGATCAAATCCTTCATATGACACACTAATTTCATATCTAGTCTAAATAGAATAAAATAAACAAGACATAAAGCAGTTTGCTGTTTGGTGTTTTTTTTGGTCTGTTTAATTTAAGCATCTTGCAGCCAGAAAAAAACGTTCACTTTAATAAAAAATTTAGCTAAGACAAAAACACATCTCAGAAAATCATTATAATCACTGCAAGAAATTAATGATTTCCCTTGCTCTTCCTTCTCCTTGAAGGAGTTTGTAGCAAGAAAGTGTAGACAATGTCATCTCCTCCTTCCCTCCAGTGTCTCTTTTTATTCAATTGGGTTTCCATAATATTTTTGCCTCTCCCAAGCAAACAGGATCCACAGAATCTTTTCCACACTTCTGTAGCAGTATCACTTAGTCCATGAACCACAAAATAATCCCATGCAGGCAGAAGCAATTTTCAGAGGGACAGGAACTGAGGTTACCAGGATCCTATTTTGCAATGAATTCAGAGACAATAAAGGCAGGTACCAGAAATATCCAAGTTTTTCTCATTTCTGAATATGACTCAACAGATACATGATGAAAAATACTTCCAAGTGTAAAAGCTAATAAATGGCTGCAAATTTTTTAAAATATAGCAAAGAAATTACTACCTGAGGGATGTAATTTCTTCTTTCTTGGCATACAGCATGAAACCATGCTAAACAGAAGAGAGAATGTGCTCTAGACAAATTTCCCTTTTTGTTGATTTGCTCTGGTGTCCAAGATTCATAAGTTCGCAAGAGATTTTTTTTGAGGCCTGGAGGTGCCTGCATTGGAAGGAAAATCACTGTTCAAGACAGAAAACCTGGTATTTTTATGTTCTATTTTCTTATATTATAACCTGGAATTTGTAACTTAATGAAATTACAAACAGTTCTTAATAGAATAAAATTTAACAAGAAAAAAAATGTTTTGTAATAAATGACCTAACAACAGAATGATTCTATAGTGAAAATAATTTCAACATACCGAAGGAAATGGTAACCAGGCAACCAGGACCAACTTACAAGACTGTACTACATTAAAAGAACTTAGTGAAAGCATAGTACTCTATGAAAATATATCAGCATAGAGTAAATTCAATTGTTTTCAATCAAAAGAAATTTTTTTCTGATTTTACAACCTCAACTACCAATTACTTCTGTGATGCGATGAATGTCAAATTGTCTTACGCCATCCCCACACTCTGTTAGCTAGCATATAAATATGGTATGTATGTATGATGTCAGTTCTCAGATTTAGTGCTAGGTACTGCTCACAAGCACTAGAAATAACTGCATTTAAGGTGTAGGCAGTAACCAAAATTACAGTGCTTAAAAGTAAAACCAACTGGATACTCAGCCATTCTCAAATTATTTGCAAGTCTGAAGGCAAACATAAATTTTAAATATATTTAAATTTCAATTTTGTGTTTCTAAATGTTCGTTGTTCTTTCTTTCTTTTCAAAAATGGCTGTATTTCCATAAGATTACCATTGTTGCTTCTGACAAATAATTGTAAAACATTGTAGTAAATTGACTTTTTTTTAATATCTGTATCTTCATTGGTAACATTCTACATACACTGGAACATACTACAACCATATAATAATCAAATAGCATTTGCCAAGTCATTGCCTATCATTGTCCTTTCATGGTAACAAAATATTTACTGCCACTGGAAAGGAAACAAAATGATTTTGAATATTGCATTTGTGCAAAGTTCCAATCATTCCAAAGATAGTGGAATGAGTAACACAGTCCTGCAGTTGAAGTCCTACCATTGAAGACCTCAATATAAGCAAGAAGGTACTGCAAAAAATTTAAAATACCTGCAGTCCAAGTAAAAGTGTAGCTATTTCAGCTTCTTGAAAGTCAGCAACATTGGACTCTTAAAGGTCAAAGTTTCCTGGATTAGCTGCAGGCAAAATCTCCACTCTCCATTATCAATGGAAGACTTATCAGCATTCCTACAAATGATTTCCATTTTGGACATCACTGCTTAAGTGCATTCATAATTAGACTACTTTCCAGTCAGTTGGAGGAACATGGTCTTAGTTTTTCCTTAAGCTGAGCCATTACAAATGCAAAGCTCTCAAATTTGAGTAAAGGCTTGAGTAAAGTATGTTCTGCTGTATGGAAGGAGAGCCATTTTTTGTTGAAAGATTCCAGTGAATATAAAGCTCTAAGGCCAAAAAGGAAAATAAGGAAGAGAAAGTGGGATTCTGTGATCTTCAGATGAGGCTATTCATCAAGGACAAATTCCTTGTTTTCCATCCATGTAAAAACACTTGTGTAGATTTTTGGTTTTAAGAAAAAGTGATTAAATGCACAAAAGAATCTGGAGCACAAAACAGAACAACTACTTCTCCTATGTAAACTTATTTTCAGTTCATACTTACAATTGAAAAAGCATCTAGGAAAAAATCATCTTTCAAGGTAAACTAGTATTTTTTGTATTACATGTAACTGAAATAAAAGGTAAAACCATTTACACTATCTAAACATATAGTTTGCTATACATCAAGGTTCATTCAATGTAAGAATCTAATAAAAGATTTCCAAACAGATCTTACTTCATAAGTTATTTTCAGACTTGATTGAAGCAAAATCGGAGTAAACTTTGGATGAACTTCCGTAGTTAGCCAAAGACGAAAGTTTGGTTGAGGATATAATGTATTCAGTTCCTATTACAGAGATGTTATATATTGAAATAGGCTTTGAGGTGACTGGGGTTTTTAATACATAGAACATATTTATAAAACTATAATATCATGGATTAGAAAGTTAGTTTTATCTAAAAAATCAACAGTTGCTTATACACATAAGGTTATAGTTCAAGATGTGTTGCCTCCACACACTATATATCATTGCTGTGCTCAAATTTGGAGTTCATCCTAGCTGTGTCAAAATATTTGCACCTTCCTCTTAGATGCTAAATTCAGGATATAAAAATATAGAGCAGTTCTTTACTTCTTTTAAGTACAATAACACCAGAAGGGTACATCAAAAATTATGAAGGCTTGCATTGTGGGCTGCATATCAACAACAGATCTCAATGACTTTCAACACTAGTATAGCTATATAAATTTCTTTTTCTTCAAGTATTTGTTGTATGAACCCTTCATGTCTCATGATTCACAGAAAACTCAAGATTGGAAAATTGAGTTCTAAGAGAAATACTGTCAGAAGTTATTTCAAATATAAAGGCTTCACAAAAATACAGAATTATTGAATATATGGAAACACACTGCTGGTGCTTTATGCTCAGTTGAAACCCACACATTTGTCATCAAAGACACCAAAGTTGCCTGACAAGTGGTTTCAGAACAAAGTCAACAGTTTTGTGTATGTGTGTTGGAAGAAACATAGCTCAGAAACCTCTTGAAAGACCTTCTCACAAATCATTCATTCTGATAATATCTAGAGTATATTTATTATTATTTTGTTTTCAGTGTTTTTAGTAAAGAAAATAATCTGAAAAACCGTTACTTGTTCAGTTATTTAAGTAAAATGACAACTATAAGTGGTACATAATATAAGGGAATTGGGAAGCTTGGAAGGAACCACCAGAGACTGCCTAGTCCAAATCTGTGCTCAAAGCAGAACCAGATATAAGTTGCCCAGACCTGTAGCCAGTCAGGTTTTCAGTATCTCCAAGGATGGAGACTCTACAGCTTCTCTGGGTAACCTGTTCCTGTTTGACCACCCTCACACTGAAATAAGTTTTATCATATATTTAAATAGTATTTCTTGTATCTTAGTTTATGCCCATAGCCTCTTGTCCTGTCATGGGATACCACTGAAAATGGTTTGACTCAGTCTCCTTTACTCTTTCCCATCAGCCAATACAAAAAATACCAGAATTCCCCCTGAGACTACTCTTTCTCAGGCTGAACAGTCCCAGTTCTCTCAGTTTCTCTTTGTATGATACATGCTCCAGTTCCTTCATCACCTTTGCAGCCCTTTACTGAACTGGTTCCAGTAAGCCCATGTCTCTGTTGCATTGGCCAGCCAAGTAGTGGACACAGAACTCCAGGTGTGTCTCACCAGTGCTGAGGGGAAGGATGACCTCCCTCCACCTGCTGGCAACACTGCCTAAAACCCAGGATGCCCAGGATGCCAGTGGTCTTTGCTGCAAAGTCATTTTGCTGGGTCATGGTCCCCTTCTTACCCACCAGGACTCCCAGATCTTTTCTGCCAAGCTGCTTTTCAGCCAGTTTGTCCCCAGACTGTTTGGGTGGCTGGAGTTACTCCTTCTCATGGGAAGCACTTGCCATTTCCCTTTGCTGAACTTCACAAGGTTCTTGTCAGCCTACTTCTCCAGTCTATCAAGATCCTTTTGAATGAAAGTACACTCATCTGTTACATCAATAATTTCCCTCAGTTTTTCTATCATCTCTGCTTGATGAGGATGCACTTTGTTCCATTATTCACCTCATTAATTAGGATGTTAAACAATGTTAGCCACAGTATCAATGCCTAGAGCACAATGCTGATGACTGGCTCCAACTGGATTTTTGATGCTGAAAGTAACTCTTTGAGTAGCACAATTAGGCCAGTTTTCAATCTACCTCACTGTGGTACACTTGGGTCCATATTCAAAGACTGTGAGAACTGAATTTCTGTACCTGGATGGAACTGACTTATGAATATGCAGCAGTCTCTTGAGAGGATGTTCAAATGTAAGAATTACATAGCCTCACACTTGCTAATGGTATGCAAAACAGTCAAGGTTATGTGCAGAGTCAAACATCAGCAAATCTTAGTCTATATTAAACTCAGCAAGAAGTTTAACACATCCGTATTATGTTCATGTGGAAAGAATAAGACCCTCCTGACACATATCCATATTTTAATACTTACAAGATCTGAAATTTTGTATTCAGTAAGGAGCTTACAAACATTTCATTACTGTTGACTGCCTTGTTCAGACTACATGACACTCATCAGTGTTATCTTGCTTTGCCTTTCCATTTTTTCAGAATGGATTATAGGAATGCTGAAGGTACATGACATACGGTTACTGCTAGACAAATGACAGACTCCAAGCTCACATCCATGGACTATGCTTTACAAAAATCATTGAAAACTGGAAAATTAAGACTGTAGTAATTGTTGAAGGAATTCCATTATTTTCTTCTGACTTTATTTGTTTTAAGGATTTCGTGGTGATGTACATGAAAAGTATATAATATAAGATCAATTTTAGTTAGCAAGTTAGTGATTTCATATGCCATAAGTGTGTGTTTCTATAAAATATGAGACATTTTAATTTCAAATTAGCAAAAACCTCCTAGTGGCTCAGCCTGAGTCTGCACTTAAAAAAAAAGAACTACTAAAAAGAAAGTCCTAGAACTAAGGGAGGGAAAAATTAAATTCAAGCATACATAGATTCATAGTTCATGAAAAAACATGGGTAGTATCCCGTAAAATACCAGAAATTCTAACTGGAGCATTTGCTCACTCATTGTAGTAGAAATGCTGTACATTGTATGAAGATTAAAGCACTCACACAAAGAAGGGAGCTACTTAGATAGGAAGCAGTTCACCTTATTCACGACTGAGAAAACCACAAAAGTATATTTTTAAACTGCAGTTTTAAACATCACCATGGAAATGCCTGGAATGCTTCAGAAATGTTGCATACTAATTTTGTCTGGTTCCCTGTATCATCTCTATTTACCCTCACCTTCTCCAATACAGGAAGCCAAGATGTAACGAGATGCAGGTTCTTCAAGCACAGCCATTCTCCATTCCGAGCACATTCTCTTAAGGTTTGAATAGCTAGGTCAGCTTGGCCCTGGCCCATGGCAATCTGAAACGGCAGACATAGTTGTATCAAGAATCTCATTTAACAGTTAAATACAAAATCGTGTTTTCAAGTTAGGATACATATCTTAAAAAAAAGAGTGCTAAAGACACCCAGAATTTTCTCTAATGTGGTAAGTTACTAAAGTAGGGAAAAAATTAAGGAAAACAAGTTTTTCTTTGCAACTTATCTAGCCAGTTTCTGTACAAACAACATTACCTAGTCTTTTAATGGAAAAAACCATACATCACTTGGTGACAGCGATTGTATTCCCTGGGAAGTCAAGAAGTAATTTAAATAACAATGACTAAACTGCATTACTGCAGAACTGCAAAAAATAAGAGAGAAATGAGAACTAAGTTTCTTTTGACTAGAAGTTAGGAGTACTTCCTTTGAAGACAAATACACAATTTTGCTGGGATTTATGAATAGTTTAACATATACTCCTTTCTTCACTTTTTATAGTACCATATTAGTTCTACCTTCCAATCTATTTGAAGATAAAGATAACAAAAAACCCTGAACCAAACAAGTTGAAAATAAAGAGGTTTTAGCCAATGTGAAAAGTCTTGTTTTGGCATTATGAGTCTCTGACTAAGTAGAACTGAGCATAATATCTTAAAATAATTGAAAATAGCCAAAAGAAGACAACTGAAAGTCACCAGCAATATGGAAGCAGACGGCACAAATTCAGCACTCTGTTCTTTATCCCATGTGAGAAATAAATCAACAGAGAAGAAAATTCTATCTTTTATGTTCTATTCAAATTACATGAGAAAGTGTAGGAAAAAATAACAAAAAATATTCTCATTAGTGTAACAACTTTCAGGTGATTTAACTTTAAGTCCTGATCCTTAATTGAATACCATACTATGCTACATTTTGAAAGTCCAAGGATATTTAGAGATAAACATGAAAATCCATGAGGCAGAGTAAGAAATATGCATTCTGCAATGTTCACAGCTAGATAAGACAGCACTAGGATCTAAATATTTACAATTTGATGGGAAAATATATTATATCAGTTTATGTTCCAGGAAAGGAACAATTTCAAGGACTATTTAAAAGCAACATTAAACTTGACATTTTCCATTTCTGTGCTAACCAGTTATCAGCTAGATAACACCTTCCCTCCCCTTAATATGTCAAATGACAGAAAGAAATAATATTTTTCAGAAAGTTATAAAGCATATTGGTACTGTGTATTGAGAATATTAGGAAACCACTTGATTCATATAATAATTTTAATCTGAATGGATCTTGGAAGGTATCTAGTCCAATCTCCTGCTCAAAGTAGGGCCCAGTAGGAAAGATTAAATCAGGAGCTAAGGGCTTTGTCCAGTGGATTCTTGGAAACCTTCAAGGATGCAAAATTTCTCAAAATATTTTACAGAATTTCACTAAATACCTAAGTATTCACAAACACTGAACACCCGATTTATGTTTTCTATTGAAGAAAGAAATGTGCAAATCCTATAAGCAGAGGAAATGATGAAGTCTAGTTTTTAGTGGGCTTTGTTTCAGTTACTCCACACTAAAAAAGATAATGTTGCAGCATGTATAACAGTGCTCAGCTTCTTTTGTTCTTTTCCATCCATCTTCTCATTTTTTCCTTCTCCACACTGGAGGAATGTCTCTTGTTTGGATTCTGCTTCTGTGAGCATGACTAATTGTGTTTCTCTTCTCCAGCCCATTTTGCCAGTGGAATGAGAAGTTAGTGTCAAGACAGGTGGGAACAACAAAACACCACAGGCACCAAACTATGATTTTACTTACTAACTTCCTTGGAAAACAACATAAACCAGATATTACTACAAAATTTTACACATTGTGTTTTTTAATCACTACACTTATCTAAGACTGACCTGATGGTAGCATTCAGTATTTCTTTCAACACTGGCAAGTTCCTGTAATTCTTGAGAAGGATCAGCACCAGGAGAAATGATCATCAAGATGGGCTCAATTTCCAGTGTCTCTTTATAAAGACGTTTCATATTCAGAGGCGATGGAGATAACTCTTTTATTCCTATAATTAGAATTAGAATTATTATGGAAATAAAGTGACTATACATGATGGAGTGCTTTATTATGCACTCTAGAGTTCATCTGGCTGTCAAGAGTTCTGTTCCGCAGGCAGCATAAAACCAGTTTTAAAATGAAGGAAATATCCTTACAACATGCAGGTAGGTATAAGGCATCCCATATTGAGAAGAAAAGTTTTTCTGGATTTCCAGCTTGACAAATTGCAGTCTTTATTTAGAGTGTAGTCTTGAGGAAAACATACAAAAAGAGAGGAGTGGAATGAGAAGCTATGCTATTTACTAAAAGTAATTGCAGTGTCTATGTCCACATGCAGAACTTCTCTCCTTACTGCCTTGAGAGCCTTAATAATTCGACTTACACGATTCTTGGTACTATGATTACTTACATCTTTTATTTGTTTTAATATACAACTTAAAAGTCTAGAATGTTGACCTAGTAAAGGCAAGGTATTTATACATGAAGCCAAAGATACATGTATAAGTGTATCATAAATTGTGTTAACCACAAATTTTCATGCATCTTTAGAGCAGCATTTAACCAGTAAAGTATTAGATGCAACAGGAAATCACAACATACAGTGAGAAAGAAAAGCCCAAATCAGTGACATCTATGCCACAACTACTAAAAGACACAATTCACACTTCCTTGAGGACGCAGTCTATTTTCAGACTTGTGCTATTGTATGTTGCACATAGAACAATGCTGTATCATTTGTACCACAGAATCATGGAACAGTTTGTATTGGGACCTCAAAGACCATCTGGTTCCAACCCCCCACCATGGGCAGGGGCACTTTCCACTAGATCAAGTTGTTCAGAGCCCTATCTAGCCTGGCCTTGAACATTTCCAGGGATGGGGCATCCACAGTTTCTCTGGGCAATCTGTTCCAGTGCCTCACTACTCTCACAGGAAAGTATTTCATCCTAATATCTAATCTAAATCTACTCTCTTTCAGTTTGACGTCATTCCCCCTTGTCCTGTTACTATACATTCTTGTAAAAAGTCCACCTCCAGTTTTCTTGTGGGCCCCTTTAAGTACTGAAAGGCTGTTAACATGGTGCATTTCTGTATAGCATGTAAAATAAAGAAACAAGCATGCTTCAGGTGTTACAAAATACATTTGTAGAAAATTCTTATGAAACTTATCTTCAAAAGAAATTATTTTACTCCCTCTTCATCCATAAATTCCAAATTATAGGTAAAAGTTGAGAAAAAAAAATCTATAAAACAGAATCAAAAGGCTTTCTTGTAGGATATTACAGCTCTTTTGGAATTCATTTTTTCTCACAGGAAAGCCACCAAATGAGATTGGAAACTTAATGGCTTCCTTTAGAACTATGTGAAACTGTTTAAGAAGTTGTTTCAGGGCAAGGACACGCAAAAAGACAAGGCAGAAAAAAACTATGAAAAAACATTCATACAATTTTTTAGAAAGTGCTAGTCAGGATTTTGCCAATCTCACTGATATGCATGAAAAATCTGTGGATGATTTGTGGATGACTTACTGGTTTTGAAAATCTAAATGGAGTCAATGGTGTTCTGCATTCCTTGGTGAGGCTGTAGCTTCATTCACCAAAAACATTCCCTTGTGCAGCATTCCACCAAGGAACGTGTCCCAACACAAGTAATTTATGTAATACATTAAGATTTGGAAGACAGTAAGCAAGCAAATAAATTTACTCTGCATTCAGGTCTCTGTTGGTTTTTGAGCCACACACACTGCAGATCACTCCTGTCGTTTGAGTCCAGCAGGCAGGGACATTGTCAGCATGGGCCATGTCACCATGACCAAAGTACCCTCTCTATCTACTAATAATGTTTGACAGAGAAGCTGTACCTTAATGCTGAAAATCCCAGTCGTGGTGGCAGATATTGAGCCAATTTTGAGCAACAAATAATGTCCACAGACAGCATAAGGAAGTAAGATAAAGTGACTGTTAAAACTTACAGTGCCCACCCTGATGAGACACTCAAAACTGCTAAAAACTGAAGGAAGGTTTTTGTGTGCTGCACTGCAATATTAAGATTATTTGTCATATAGGTTTCAAACTTTGAATATAACAGACATGAGAGAGGAAACTGACTGACTAGAATAAATAGACAACAGTAGCACTGAACCACTCTAAATCATGTGTATTTTTTAAACAGACAGTAAAAAGTATTACAGACCAAGAGTTCTACAAAAATGACTGATATTAATGAAATAATCTTTTGAGACTCAACTTATAAAATCTCAAACCTAATGGTCTTTAAATAGTACATTACATAAAATAATATGTAAAATCTGAGTCTTAAGGAGAATGCTGCAGTGTAAAACTTTGAGAAAACCAGTTATCTTGCTTTCTTGATTACTCCAGTGTTCAAGAATTAATTAAAAGAATTTGACAGATCTTTTACTATATTTTCAATCACTGTGCAGAATAAACGAAACTATTTTAAAAGCACTTCTAAGAATATTTTAGAAGAACAAAATCAGCAAACCATTTATAGTATATTTTCATATGCTAAAACTTAGGAATTCCATAAGAACTATAATATAAAAGAGAAACATAGGACAAAAAATGCTATTTAATTGTTGTGCAGAAATACCCTGGTGAAAATTTAACTTACCTAGGGTTTTACATGCAAAAAGAGCCATGGCACTCTGTAGTCTGTCTGGTCTGACAGCCTGGACCACAAGTACCTTAAAATAAAATATATTCAGGGGAGATGAGTTGATAAAAGTATATAGTGATAATTTAAAATGCAGGACTCTTCTAAGAAGGATGAATTCATTGAATTTATCTTCAGAACAAAGTTATTTTCTCTGAATATATAGAGCTATCTGATCATTCCTTTCCAAGATGATCGACTATAATTGTCCTCTTGTAAGTAGCTTGTCCTAGCAATAGAATCAGAAGATAGATCTATACCTAATGTCTACTTGTAAGCTACAAACTTTTCTACAATATTTTAGAAGAAAAGTAGCTATGTGAGTAGCTAGAATGACAGAAAGCACACTTAGTTTTATACTAGCATCTAAATTCTATGCACATATATAGGCAGCAATGTCCTACTTGGAATAGAAATATTTCTGGTTTCAGTTCAAACTAATTTATGAGTGGCATATCAATCTAACAGTGTAGTTGCAATATATTTCATAAACAGGAAATTCTTAATACTTTCTGTACAAGAAACAAGATGCACTGATCGTTCCAGATTACTTTCCTATAAATGCAGACATTTTCTGACAACACACTGCACACATAAGAAGTGGTCATCAGTATTTCATTGAATCAAATATGACTCAGACAAATTCCTTTCCAAAATGGTTTGTTCCTAAATTGCATGCATGCTATTTCAGAAATTTTCCACCTCCACAAAAAACTCCAAATAGACAATAGTTAAGAGCCAATCAACATGGAACTACATTATCTAATACCCCATCCTTTCTCTGGATGTTTTCATGTAAAGTAACTTCAAAAGAAAAATCACAGCATCATTTGAAAGTAAGTAACAACATCTTTTTTTCCATAAACACAAAAGGGATTATATTTTTCTTCTCCAGTGGAAAACAATGCTCGGGTTGGGGAAGGAACTTGCCTTTCCCATATTCTTGGTGTGTTCTTTATCACCAGGTTTTCAGAAGTCATTTTTCATTTCTTCTATTCAACAGAAGCAGAGGCTGCTACTGCATTTTGAGTCAGATGTGTGAGTTTGCACATCCACTGAAGTAAGATGCTCAACAAGCTGACACATCCAGCAGTAAAAAAGCACCCATGAAAGAATTTTAATACCTATTCATAAAATTAATTCTGTGCATATTTCTAAAGAACTTGTTACCTTAGAGGGTATACTCAGTTGCAGCTAATATATCAACACTAAAAAGACTCAGATAACAGAGAAACAATATGCACTATAGTAAAAAAATATATAATTATTAGATTAAAAAAACTAGCTAAACTGCAGGGCAGTGTAGATACTGTCACAGTTTATAATTCAACCAGGCTTGGGTGTAAAATTTACTTTCACTGCTGAACTCATAGTTAATACTATGAATGGAAAGATTACCTGCTGAAACAAGGAAATTCTTTTTACAACAGGAGATGGAAAGTCTTGTTCACATATAGAGCTCTGAGAAAAAGTGCGCCACAGACTTTCATCTTCAAAGCAAAGTGTCTGATAGAGACCTGGCAGAGAAACCTACGAAACAAATAGTGTACACTTAACTGTAAAGAAGAATAGCCATTTGGGCGTTGTACATTTTAATTTATTTCCAAATATCACTATGACCACTGCTGTGCAAACCACAAAATTCAATTTTATCCTTAGAGTTAGACAAGAAAAGAGTACATTTTAAAATTAACCACTTGTTTACCTATTCCCTGGAAAGACTAACTTATATTTGCACTATAAATTTAGTTTTAAATCTTAAGGTTCTTTGAATTTAAACTTTGCGCTTTACCTTTAAGTCCTTTCTTCCAATGATGATCTGCTATCTGGCATCAGTAATGGCTTGCTATCAGTGCATGCTACTGATTCACTCAGTTACTCAATTTCTGTTTGTTTGTTTGCTCAAACCCCTAACTATTATGCTTGCCAGACTATTATTGTGATTGTTCCTGATTCCTGGCTGAAGAGAAATTAAATAGTGAACTCTGGGTTCAGCAAAAAACGTCCTTGCCAAAGAGCAGTCAAGGTATTTTTCCTTGCTGCTAAGCTACATGCAGGAGGAGAAGAGGCTAAGACAGAATTTCAGGACTAATATTTTCCTTTAGTTCCCTTCAGGATCAGAGGACTTCAACACTGACCAATGCAAGTAAGAGGTTTTGTTTTAATTCAGTCTGAGCAATCACAAACTCTAAAACATCTATAAAGGTGTACAGAGAAATCTGATGAGGAGAATATTAATTTCTGAATTAACAGTTTATGGCTTTTAATACAATATGAAGTGATTTGTGAAAGTCATTACACTAGTGAAATCTACAACTAAATATTGTTTGCAATTTTTCTTCTATCATCCTATCTATATAAATTGAAGAACTTGGATAGATTTGCAGTATTTTCTAATCTCAGTAAGATGACAGGTTCACTCACATGCATTGAAATTCATTATAGATGGGGTAGAAATGTTCATGAAAAAGGCTCAGAAAAATGAGATTAAAATAAAAACAGAAAACACTTTTGGGTTTTTTTTTAGGTGACTATATATTAAGAAATGGTTTCTAGAAGATAGAATAAACAGCCTAAAACAATGAAATCTTTTGATCTGACAAATACAGACATATCTGAGTATTAAAGTCCAAATTGCTATCTGCCAAAACCAAAGTTCTTTAAATTTAAATTCAAGAGACTATACGATGTATACCTTCAAAGATGCTACTGCCCAGACTCGGTCCTGTTCTATCCAAGAGGGAACCTGGTCACGAGCACTTCTTTGTGAATCCTTATGGAAGCAAGTAATATCACACATGTAAGTTACACAATCTTTTATGAAACACTATATTCAGTAATAAGGTTGTGAAACCCTTGTTTTTTAATAAAAATATTCACAACAGCAATCTTTCTGTGGTCTTCTGCTAAGTTCATAAATGGCATAACAAAAAAGCTACCAAAATATTTAAATATGAGACATACTGTTCACATTAACACTTGCTTAGCTACTTGAGCCTGAAAATATTTTACCCATTTAGATTATCCTTATGACACACTTAATTCTAAGTCATTTTTTACTAAAAACAAGTGACACAAATGATTGGCTATCTGCAGAGGCACTCTGAGAAACTGGCTTCAAAAAACAACTCCATTGCACGTATTTGCAATCATGAAGACGGTTCTTCACACAAACAGCAAAACACCATTTCTGAACATCTCTGCACTGATAATTTGGC
The DNA here is from genome assembly GCA_013399945.1 of Ploceus nigricollis. Lineage (NCBI taxonomy): Eukaryota > Metazoa > Chordata > Aves > Passeriformes > Ploceidae > Ploceus > Ploceus nigricollis. The sequence continues at coordinate 261,741 of VXBC01008768.1, read as the reverse complement.
CACAGCTCTATTTTTCTGCTCTTTAGATGTTTGGCATGGAGGAAGTTCTAAGGATGAACAACACTACTTAAGCTCCAATGGGATTTCTGTATTCACTTTATCATCTGTTATTAAAAGATCTTACAGTACACATTAACCAGTCTGAGGAGTCTCAGCATGGAAATGTATTTGGATCTCTCAAGGAGTGAGCAACTTCAACAGCAATCTTAAATGGTCAGCAGAGAAAAACAGAAGCTTTCTTGTGAAAGGGTATCTCAGCCATGAGTTACAAAGTCTGAGAAAGAACAAAACTAGGAAATTTGGAAGCGATTGTAGGAATAAATTTGACATGGGTCTGAAGTATACATTCATTCCATTTGGGCTGAAGGGCACACAAGCACAATCTTCCCAAAACCTATGGATTGTGCCTTAGGCAGGGTAGAGGTAAGACTGGTATTAAATTCCATTATACAATCAGATCTCACATTCCTTGAAAATGGCCTACAGCAAGAAATACTTGACAATCACTCAGTTCACAGACATTTAATTGAATTACAATGACTCCAGACAGATGAAGAGGGACTTCTGCAGTCACACTGAAATGCAAAGCCTGTAGCTGAGCCATCTAATGGCTAGAGAAACTGGATTTCAAGGATCATTTTAGCAACCAGCTGCCTGAGAAAAAGCACGAAAAGTACAACTCATACGTGACTCTGGGAGAAGCAGGGATTCAGAAATACTGATTTTAGTTATAGAAGAGGGCTGAAAACCTCCTCAAACATGCAATTTCAAATTGCCATCCTGGTTACAGAAAAAATAAAAGAAAATACACAACAAAGGCAAAAAGTTATTCAAATTAAAAAACTACTTGCCATGTTCAAAAATTCTTTAATAAATTTATATCTTTACATTACTATGTGAAAAGTTACTTTTTTCTTTACTGTATGAATACAGTTAATTAAACAACATAGTAAAAATAAAACTTTAACTTTTCAGGATTAAAGTTAAGTGTTCCTTATTTCAAAATATGAAAATAAACGTAGCTTACTGATTTTCTGACAGTGTCTCCAATGATCACACCTGTAAAAGTCTCCCATTCCTGGATGGAACAAATTAACAACTCAGAAAAGTCACAAGACACCTTTAAGAACTAAGATTAATAGGTAGTAGCATGTAGGCAGAGCAGGAAGATAAACAAATTAAATGTGAAATTCTGAAAGAGTTCCAAGACATTTTTTAAATGCTAGGTGATGCTACCAGAATGTCATTCCTTTTGCATAATCCAAGTTAAGTGGCTGCAGTGAAAAAGAAGAAAAAGAAGCAAAGGGGAAGTTCTATACTTTCTCAGCACCCACAGTTCCTACCCAGAGTGCCCATCTACAGACTATCAGGAAGCAACAAATGTAGCTCACAAGGACATATCCTGGCTGGTGGGGCATCAGCAGCCCACACAGAACAGGTAACTATAGAAAGCATGACTGAATTTACGTATGATTAAAACTTTTAGACTTTGTATATGTATCCAGTAAGTCAATTTTAAATTGTTTAGACAAGTATTTAAAACCACTAGAAATTACATAATTCTGTATTTGGAGGTGGCAAGAAACAGACCAAAAATTCTACATAAGTACTGAAATTTTGCATAAATAATATCTATATTCTATGATGAAGATTTTTTTATTAAAGAGAATAGTAACATCAGAAATTTAAAAGTCAATTGACTAAGAGTAATACTGCTGATACACACCCCAGCATAGTTCTTTGCACCCATCGGTCTCACTGAGTCTTGAAACAACTCCCTCTTTCAGTTACATTCAACTGATGCTCATCTCCCAATTACAACGAAAATGCTTGTGCCCACAAAAATGCATGGAGTATATTTTGGTTTGTGCAATATTGTTATGAAGAAAAGAAGAAGTACAATATATTGGGAATATAAAACTACCTCAGAAAAATCTATAAATATTGATTCAGAAAGAGAATGTCCCTACTGAGAACCAAGGCATTCTATAGTATATTGTTGAAGTTGTACTATAAATTTCATATCGCTATGCAAAAAAATATTTAAGTGCAGAAGGTTCAATTCTTTTGGGACAGAGACTTAGAATAATAAATTCTCCAGCAGCATATTAAGCAATTCCTAGTCTCATCACTTTAAAAGCTTTAGAAGAAATAATTTTAAAAGAATAACCACATCAGCTTCATTTTCTTCACTAAATATTTTGTACAAACACTCTTCTCTTAACAATTAAATGGAAATAACTTTTATCTTTCAGCGAAGTAAAAAACTTATTGATATTATTTGCCTTATTTATTCTCTCTTGAGTATTCAGATACTGTAGAAATATGCATTATATATAACCTAGATTAAGCTGTCTAAGAGCTCAAATCACTGATGGAAATGCATGCTAAACAATAGAAACCAACACTTAGGGCTGTACTTTATAAACACTTAAGAAGCCAGGATTTAATTTAGTCAGAAAACTGTTTGCAGGTTGATGCCTTCACAACTTAAGAAACTCAAGAGAGATAAAGCAGGTATTTTAAGAAGCTCAAATAAAATCATAAATATTAAATAGGGAACTTTGGATAAAGAAGAGCAGCCAGGATATACTTCTGCTAACCAGATGAGTTATTTTTATGAGGCCACATCATTGCTGAAAGACTGGAATTTCACATTGTCAATCCATATGTCTACAATGAAAGTACTCCATCAGAGGGTTCCAAACAACTTTTTTTGAACCTTCTACCTTAAGCTCACATATTTCATATAATCAAGTTTCATTACTTCCTTCAAATGGATTATCTGATTTTCACCTTACCCTCTATAATGGACTCTACCCTATTGAACTGACATCTACTATCATTTGATGTCTTTTCTGGTCTCCAGCTCCTAGTACAGAAAGCCATAGTTTTGACTCTCCATTACATCGAGGTACTTTAGATAATTAAATGTGTCTTGACTCAGGATAATCAGCCACGTTTAAGCAATTGTGTTAAGTCAATTATGCATACTGTTTCACTGCAGGCAGACTTTATAGAATTCATTTGACTACACTACAGACAACTAAGTCCTACACTTACTGACAAAAACTTTTTATCTACTTATTTACTCTTCAAATTAAGTTTGAGTAAAATACTTGGGGATTTTCTTCTTTAGCACTTACATTCTCTTGAAAAAGCTCAGGGTGCATTCCTCGTACAAAATGTAGAGCAAACATTAGCTGATCAGCCTGAAATAAAAGCAGTAAAAATGTATTTATATAATCAGGAAAAGTCCTATTTCTGGTTCTTTTTTTTAAGTAACATTTCTTTAAAAAAACACCTCCAATTCCATAGCAATGACTTAGTGACATATATCCTAGTGCAAAATTGCTACATCCCTTTGCAAGTTAGAGACAAAAACTAACTCAAAGTGGGCTATGGAGTGGAGAGCAAGGAGGCCCCTACTAAGAATTAGAATCAAGTTTTGCAAGGCACTGAAGTTCTCATTTTATTGATAAACATGAACATCATATGACATTGAGAACAAACCACACCACTTAACTTTTTCATCTTCTCAGACAAGGTCTGCAAGCAAATCCATATCACAACTGCATATTAGGACGCTCCCTGGATGATTTAGTATCCAAAATTTGAATGAGAATTGTTTGGAAGAACACTAAGAGGCCCAGACCAAACCTGCTTTGACAAATTAAGAGGAAAGATGGGCCAGTTCGAGTGCTCAGGTAAATTTCTTGGCACCACTTCATTTAGCAGCATTCACAAAAGCAATGTACACATTAATAATAACCACAGACTGACAAAATCCATCTTCTTGATTCCAACATGCTTCAAAGGGTATGAACTCGTATCAGCTATACCGTTTATGAAGACACTAGTAAAGCCTCAGTGTCACAGCAGTCTTTAAAAATTTTCATGGATAAAAGGAAGAAGCGAATTGTGGATGGTGTGAAGAGTTTATTTTTCTCTCCATTATTAGAACACAATAGTAAACTGGATGGACCATTAGTTTGAAGCTGCACAGTTACACATTTTCCGTATTTTCTAAACTCCAGTCTGATCACACTTAAAACCTTTCCTACAAGAAATCTCTTTTCTGCTTTGCATTTGAACTCTCTCCTCTTCTCTTACACATAAAAATTGCTGCCTTCCATATTCACAAGGTGTAATGACTTAGTGGAAGTCTTCACATACTTATAACTTCAAAGACAAACATTAATTATTATGAGACTATTTCATGAGAATCCACTTGGACTTTGACAAAAAAAAACCCCTTAGAAAGAACTGCTACCCCTGAATCCTCAATGCAGCATTGCTAGACTGGGGGCCAGGGGTAGGAGGTGGTGTACAATTTCAAGATCTCTCCACTCTCACAGACCAAACTACAGACTTGCGTGATTTGTACTGCTCAAACCATATATGCAGATCTACTGTGCTTTCTTCAGCCTGGTACTGTGAGACAAACACCTCTTGTTATGACAGTTTCATGTGAAAGTAGAAATTAAAACTGAAAATGAAAGGCATAGCTTCCCTATGTTTTCAGTAAGAAAATAAGAAGTGAAAAGACACCTGACTGAAACAAAGAAGAAATACACTAAGAACATTTTTTGGAGGAAGGACAAGGAGCAGACAGAAACAAACAAGGTAGCAGGTAGACCTTTGAGACAGGCTGTGAAAATAGAAAGGAGAATTTCACAATGTAGGACTTTTAGAAACATAGAATCATCTAGGTTGGAAGAGAACTTTAAGATAACCAAGTCCAAACATCAACCTGACAAACCCACTTCTGTCTCCTTTTAAAAAAAAAACAAACCAAAATACAAAAAACTCCCAAATAATCACACAAAACCTTATTTAGGAGTGCTAGAAATAAAAGTGAACACAAAATGCATACTCAGAAGACTGTGAAGCCCATGACTGACTCTGAAGCCAGAATGAGGCAGAGAAGTAGAGCTCCGTGGAGAAATGTGCATCAGCAATATTAATTTGGTCATACACTGATTTTAAGTCCACATTTAGCATGCTAATTATTGATAGTGTAATGTTTTGCATCTATTACACAATACTGCTTATTTGAAATAGATCAAGTGTGAGCTGCTGAAAGAATACTTTCAAACCCAGTGCACTGTATAAAAGCCAAAAAAAAAATACAATCTTACCTTAAACAAACAGCGACAAACGTATTCATACACTGTATGTTTCAATGAGCCAATAAGCAACTTGATTCTTTCCTCAGTATTACCTGAATCCTAAAAAAGAAATTACAGATTTGAAAAATTCCTGCGGAAGTAAAAAACTTTCCACATACTTTGTAAATTTCAGCAAAATGATACAAATAATCTGGACTCTACATGACACTAGTTCTAAAATCATATTAAATTAATCTGCAGCTATCAATGATTAAATGGGAAATTCATGCTGAAGCATTAAGAAATAAATATTTTGATATTGAATATTTTGACTATGAACATGATACAACTTTGTGTATAAGGTGAAATACATTGAGAATGAGAGCACATTTCCTTCTCCTAACATCAATATCACTGAAATCTCATCATTTTCACTTGATAAAAAATTGCTTATTAATTGAATTATTATATTTAATACTACCAAACAAGTATGTTGATCTTAAGTGTAGTTATTAAACTTCTGGTCAAATTTGGCCCAACTGAAATGAACGTTGTAGAAAACAGTAAGTGTACACTGTCCTTCAAAGCTCATAGATTGAAAGACTAATTCTAACAGGAAAAAATTTGAAAGATAGGACAAAAGAAGAAAGGGACCAGGGGGTAGGGACTGTGTTACAGGTACTATGACTTCCTTTCTACCATGCTGGAATTTGAAGATAGGAGGTTAAGAAGGGCAATTGGGTAACCGATTTGCCTAATACATTTCCCATGTCTAATAGATCACTTGGCATGAAGAACTGGATAGAGGAGAAGGAAAAAAAGAAAGCAAGCAATGAAGGCAAAACCAGAAGCTGAGCTTTAAATAGCTAACATTAATAGCTAGGAAGAAAAAAAATTAAGGAGTGTGAGAGTAAGAAAAAGAAGTTAAAACAACATGTTGTGGAAAAGAAGTGAAGTCACATCTTTCTGTGAAAAGAGCTTCAAAGAAGGCCAGTTCACATAGTCAGAACAGTGTTCCTAGTAATGACTGGAGCTGAAGGAGACTTGTAATCACAGAAGCCAGAATAAAGGGGAATCCAGAGGAAACATGATGAAAGGCTGGTGAATGACTTTCTAAGTAAAAACAAAGAAAAATATGAAGAATTTTGGACATACTTAATAAAAAGAAAATGCACTATTACTCAGTGTGGGTACTTAGATCTAAAGAGTGAGGTAACAAGGGATAAATTCATTCTTTGCTTCAATAAGAATATACTGGCCTAAGAATATAGAAGACTAAAATTACATTTTAAACAGGACAGGCTGCAGGCATGCTTACAAACTGTAAAAAAGTAGATTAAGTTATGACCTTTCTTAGGGTAAATGAACCATGTAGAAATATAGGTATTTTCTTATTCTACCCCTTGTTGATAAAATTAGCTTTATTAGCATTTTAGATAATTAATTTATTTAAATAAAGCCTTCAGTAAAGTTATAATCAGCCTTTGTTTTCCCAATTCACCATAGACAAAGAACAAGCCTGAAATCACAAAGAGTTACTTTGCTTTCAGATGGTAGAGAAATTCTGTGATTTATATACAACATAATTTAGAAGTCCACATGCCTGTATGCTGAACGTCTAAAGCACAACAGGTCAGCATCGCTACTTATTATACACTTCATCATCAGTTATTCTAAGCTTTCTTTAAAAATGTCCAGAGTGACTAATAAATTCTACGGATCAAAGCAGATGGACTCTTCTGCAGCATTAGCAGCTTCAGGAAAAGAGCAAATACCTGCTCACTTTGCAGAGCCCTTTGGAAAAGCCGCAGGAACGCCGCCAAACTAAAGCGGTACATATTATTAATTTTGGACAAGTCAGAGATAATGAAGTACATCTTGCTAGCACTCTCAGCCAAAGGGAGATAGGCGTCCCTCTCCTGAGGAGAAAAACAACACACACATAAAAAAGCCAGGTGCATTACTGCCACCTACTGATTATTGAGTAAACATTTACTCAGCCCACCGAGAAAACATTCCTATGACTCCCGCTGATTTAGAAAACTGAATCCTGTCCAAGCCTTCAAATTGAGGGATCAGCACTCCAGACTTCAACACTGTATTGAGATTTCAAAATTGGAAGAAAAAATTTTTATCAAAAAATCCTTTAAATTATGAAGAACATGTTGGAAATTAACCCCTAGGGCACAAAGGTCTTTTCCCACTACAGAACACATCCCAAAATTCAATGGGAAATTTTAAACTAAACAAATAGAACACAGAAGAAAACTGCCATCTGTCACAAAAACAGGATGTCAGATGGATAGCATCAGCAATGATCTAAACTTTTCCAATAGCAAGGGGCATATTAAGCGAAAACACCCATATGAACTGTAATGTTTGCAATAGTGGATGGCAAAAATAAAGTCAAAACCCATTACTTGCCAAAATTCCTTTAATTCAAACTGGCAGACTTTAAATTGTGTAACTACTCAGCATATAGAAAACAAAGCATTTTAATTACTGAAAATACTGCATGTACTTGCATATCCAAAATACCATTTACCCAAAAAGAACTAATATAATATGTTACTCATCCTATAACCCCATGGATGTATGTATCTTCTCTAGATAAAAGATGAATATTTTTAGCAGAAGAAAAACAGTACTTTAAAGATTAAAATATTCTTCTACCTTATCAAGGAAGCTCTGAAGTCTGAAAGATTCAGCCAGTGATTCTTGGATGAGTGCACTGCTTGCTTTAGTTTGATTCAAAGATTCAATCAGATCCTTATTTTCTAGTATATTGCCTTGTGATGTGGCAAGTGTCTGGAAAAAGAAAGTCATCTATGTTACATTAAAAAAAAATCCTGCAAAGTAACCATTTTGGAAGCTATCTTTCTGATCTGTACGTATTTCTGAATCATTGAATGCATCTCGAGAGCTCTCAGTTACTCCAAAAACTGAGACATTTTTTAAAGAAGTATGGAAAATGCAGCTCAAGAAAATTCTTGAGCTCCAAAAATCCAGACTGCCATATTCTGAAACATAGGTTATCAGCAGGCTTTTGAGAATGATTTCTATGATCAGAGTCTTAGGCATTAAAATTCCCATGGTAAATACAGATTAGGGTATTTCTTTCTTGTGTTTAACTTCCCATTTAACCTGAAGTTGGCTACTTGTAAAAATTTCCTGTACTCAGTCATCCATAAATTCATTTTCCTTCAAAAGGATTCCAGTTCTCATAGAACTCTCATCTCCAACTGAGATGAATACTCACATTACAACAATTTAAGTTTCATAATCAAAGGTCACTTTAAAATCCTTGAGATTGCCCCACATTTTTCCTGAGTTCTCATTTAATTAAGCAATTAAGCAATTAAATTTCACTTCTAAGAAGTAGGAAAAGCTTGAAGAGTTCACTTATACCTAAGGTTTTTTACTAACCTTCAGTAAATACACATCTAGATATTTATTTTGAAAACTAGCTGCTTGTCAGTCAAATCAGTTCTGAGCAATCACCTGTAGGACATCATTTTAGAATATCTGGAGGCACAGATTCACCAGTTAGAGTAGTAGAAAGCACTTATTTCTCTACTTGAAACAAGTTTAGGACAAGATCACCTGCTTTTTCAGATAGTCCAGTTCATCCATGAGGAATCATACTGTGAGCTATGAGACAGCACCCATGTCTTTACTCTGAGGCTTTTAGAAGGAAATCAGCACAGTACTTCAGAATGAATGGCAACGTTGCTTTACGATTAACTTAAATTTAGTTAGATCTCATCCAACATTGACTTCTTTGTTGATGAAGTCCAGGTAGCACCTGCCAGTTTCCACTGAGCCTTCAGTTTCTTTTTCCAGGGTCAAAGACTATCCTGATTTCAGGATAACTTGCTAACAAGAATTCCAAAATTGAAATCAACCTTGTAATTACTATTCATATGCTTTTTGTTGCAGATATCTTAGGCATCAACTTCTTTAAGTTTTGTACTTGATAATTCAGATCAGACAAATGAAAAAGATTTTTGAGTTCCAAGATCCCATAAAAAGTGTGTTGTAAAGTGAAATTTGTTTTGTTATATCTCTGAACCCTCAGTTTCTGGTAGACAGTAAGGTGTTCAAATGGTCAAATCTGGATATGGAATTTTATTAGAGAGCAAGTTGCCCTCTTTCTGTAAGAGAAATCTGCCCCATCAGAGTTTTAAGAAAAGGCTGACCTTAGTATTTGAGAATTAATAGGGAGCTCAATAGGGACAGTAAATGTGGAAATTCAAATCACATAAAATAATTATGTACAAAATTCTAAAACTGAGCTATTAATCATAGAATCATAGAAGAGAATCATAAAATGGTTTGGGTTGGATGGGACCATCTAGTTCCAACCCCCCTGCCATGGGCAGGGATGTCACTCACTACATAAGGTTCCTCAAAGCTCCATCCAAACTGGCCATGAAGACTTCAAGGGATGAGGCATCTCCAAGTTCTCTGGGGAATCTGTTCCCAGAGGTTCCCAGAGGAACTGGTGCCTTACCACCCTCCCAGAAGAGAATTTCCTTGTAATATCTAATCTAAACCTACCCTCTTCAAAAGCCATTCCTCTGTTGTCCTGTCGCTGCATATCCTTGTAATAAGCCCCCCTCCAGCTCTCTTGTGGGCCAGTGTAATAAATGGCCAGTCTAATCCACAAAAACTATTAGTTTATGCTAATCCATTGCACTCAATACTGCAAAGTTCTGTGACTTAGCTACAGACCGAGGGGTTTAGGGCACCAAGTCAATCTCCCTGCATCTCTGACCTTTCAGAAAAACAGGATTCAAGGATCCATTCTTACAAGCATGAAGTACAATTTATGTGAAATCCATGGCTAGACACACACAAAAAATAAAACAGTCCCTCCTTGGAAGCTACCTTTTTTTTATAGAGGTGAACAGCTGTTTCTGAGCATAAGTACTTTCAATAAAATAAAAAGATGAACTGAAAATTGAGAACATTAATTTTAAATGCAAGACAGGGAATGTTAACTGTAAAGAATATTACAGCTCATTGCTAATAGAAAACAATTGTAGAGGTTTAAAATTTTATATGTCTCTCTCAGCAATCTTTCCATTTTGTAGTGGGATTTTTTTCATTTTTTTCACAACACAGGATCATTTCTCAACTTGAGAAAGAGTCATTTGACATGATTCACAGGCTTAAAAGTGTGGCTTTTTTTAAAACTCATAATTTCAAAATGAAATAGTATAATTTTTAATAAAGTTTTCTCTTCTCGGTGTGTTAAGAGTTTCATAACAGATGTACTTTCTTATCTACTCTACTCTTCCATCAGGTCCAGGCAAATAATGCCTTTATTTTTTCTAATGAAAAATTCTGATGGCTTATTATTCCAACACTTCCAGCATCTTCATTCAAACATACAATAATGTGATTATCATCCTATTGGTCTAACAGATATTAAAGAGGTAAATTTGTTTTACCTCCAAAAGAGAATCCTCAAGTTTAGCTAACTGTATCTTCTTATCTTCTTCCTGTTTTAACAGCTTTGTCTTCTGCTCTTCCAAATCAGGCTTTTCATGCTGAATTGTTAAAGCCAAAAGCTAAAAACAAAAAGAGAAAACAAAAATTATGTTATTTTTTTTCTGCATTTCAACTTCAAGAGGGGTCAGTTTTCATTGTATGATGCCAATTCCATACCTCCAGAAGAAGGACAAAATCCATATGGTTATCTATGCTTCACATTTTGAATTATATCTTACTTATCAACATCTTATCTACATCTCATACTAAGCCTCTTGCTAATGTAGAAAAACTTGTTTCATACCAAATAAGGAGGGGATTTTCTTCCCTTAATTGATTTATCTTATTTTTTCCTTTCTTCCATTTGTATGTTACATTTTGATTCCTAGACTTTACAGAGAAAACCTCAACAGCTACTAGCATTTTAAAGGAAATAAAATACACAGTATTTTGGTTTCACTACATTTTTTCTGTACACAAAGTATTCTGATGATACCAGCATTACTCTCTAAGTAGGACACCGGAGAGCTGTAACAGAAATGTTTCCATGGTACCATAAATGCATCTTGAACAGAAAGCAAAGGCTTAGCAATTAATCTGTTGCAACTGAAGTCAATGAGAACATTTTCATTTTCTCTACTGGACTCACTCCTTGGTCTCAAAGTGCATAAACATTTTACTATTTATATTTGTGAGCTTGAAAATACCTCCATAACCCTTAACACAAAATGCACCATAGGGCTTATTCCAGGTGCTGGATGCAGCTATGCATGTTCACTATACATACACTGGTTTTATTCTAAATGCCTACCTGTCCTCTTAAGCCACTTGCTGTTGTGGTAAAGTTTACTTCTGTAACAATAGAAGAAGCATCAGGTGGAATGAAGGGATTTGGGTTCCTTGTTGACAGAAAAAGACGGAACTCTTCATTATAATCTATCATTTTTTCACCTATTTGTATGGCATAACGGGGTCCTGTAAACAACAAGCAGATGCTTTACTCACTCTGATTGGAACATTCTATAATTATCTGAAAACAGTGGTATTTGTGTAATACTTTATGATCAGTGGATCTAAATATATTTTACAATATGTATTTATAAATTGATTGGAAAAAAATACAAATTCAAAAAATTTAAAGAACATATCCTAACCTGTATTGTTAAGAGACAGAAAATTAATAACATAGCAATGATATAGGAAATTAAATAGTAAGAATATTTAATACACCTGAGTAGTTTAATTATCCTTACCCAGAACACAAAGCATCAAGGACAAAAATGCATTTGAAGTAAAAGTAATGCTAACAACTTTTTGAAATCTTCAGACCATGAATAGGAGACAAAACACCACAGAAGATGACCTCGAGAACCCCACTTATGTGTAAGAATTTTGTCATAATTTAAACTTATTTCTTTACCTTTAAACATTGGTCTACCACTCTATATTAGCCATAATTATACACTGGCTAATTAAGATGGCTCAATATTTCCTCATCCAAACCCATTCGATTTCATCTCTGGATCTGTTATATTTATTTGTAGAAGGCTGATGTTGCCGTATAATCATAATTCTATTAAGATACTATTTTCTACGATAACTGTTACAGAGCAAGTCAATGAAACTAAAAATGATGGACTATCTAGACAGCAGAATGAAAGAAAAATATTCCATCAATAAATATCCCATAGATGAGTATTATTATAAAGATATTTAACTTAATCACATTATGAAAGAAACAAGTGATTTATTAAATAACTGATGTCATTGTTTCAGTCTGTTTATACTCCTAATATTTCTCAATATGCCTGTTACAAAATAAAACTGCATGTACAGCCCCCTCCACCCCTCTTCCATAACAGGTTTGCATTCCAGCAGGGTTAGAAAAGAATAGACTCAGACAATGACATGATTAGAGTAAGATTTTGCCTCCTCATACTGAAAAACAAATAAGAACAGAATTATAAGTTGAAAAGTGAAAATTTCCATTCCGGAAAACTTCCCATGGCATACTTAGGTGCTTCTCTATTTTTAGCACTGAGTGCAGATCAGAAACATTAATCTCTTGCTAAAACACTGGTAGAGATGAAAATCACATACCAATTTTGCTTCTATGGCAAAGATCAGAATAAATTTTAAGACAATGTGGTAAAAACATCAAACAGAAAATGGAAGCTGTGCAAAGATTAATTTACTGCAGTATATATGTTCATATTTTTCCTAATATTTCATTCCAAGTAATGAAGAGATGTACAGTCATCAAAATCAAAATAATGCAGACAGGTTCCCACACCCACACTTTGACAAGAAGGAGTGCATGCTTGCTTATAAAGTAATGGAAAAAATTCAAATAATGACCCATTCTTCCTTTTCCAACAATGGTTCTTTAGTTTGGACCTGCACAGACCTGGCATTAACATAGCTCATTAAAAAGCAAAAGAGGATGTCTGGGTGTTATGACCAATTTTCCTGAACAAACTGTGTATTTGAATTTAATCTGCTCTCTCCACAGTTATGCAGACACAGTCATCTTTCATACTGTATCTCATTAGCTCTCCAAAATTTGGCAGAAGCTAGAGGGGCAAAAAAAAATTGTTACAGTGTTCTACCTAACCCTCCACGGATCCTGAAATCACTACTTTGGTTCTATTCTTTCAATGAAAATAAACAAGCAAGTGCATCTGTAATGGAAGACTGATTTAAAATAACACTTTATTTTCCCTAAACAGATCTTTCTTATATTGGTGATAAATCTATATATGAACCCTATAGTATTTGCATTTATTTTTAGCATGTACTTATATTTGAAGAATTACTGCTACCTCACACATCATTAGATCTCAATAGTATATGAAATGACAGCACAAAAAAGAGTCTTGAGCTATTAGTAGTACCCAAAGTTCATACAGTAAATTACATTGTACATGCTGAGGAATGACCACTTGAGGCAGAAATACAATTACAAAGGATAATACAAATCTATTTTAGTTATTGTAATTTAGAAAGTACTTAAAACACACATTGCTGTACTTTTTAATTCACCAAGTTCTCTTGATATAATGTCAAAATATGTAACATAATTCAACAAAATTTATGCTGAGATACTTGCATAATTACAATTTATTTTTGCTAAACTTTTATCACAATTTTTCATATTAAAAAAATTTCTTTAAAGCAGCTAAGTCCAAAGCAATCATACAAACAGTTAGGTAGAACACATTATCTGTCCAAAACAGAGATATTATATTGCAAAACCTAAACATTGTGATTTTTCACTTTTCTTGCATTGGTTAAGGGACTCCTTTCACAAAATTCCACCATTTTCCTGATCTATATGACCCTTCCCACTCCAAGGACACATCAGGAACAGACCTGTGTGTCTTCTTTACCTTTGGAGAAATCCAAGAGAAGCAGGAACACCAACATTCTAAACCTTTGATTTCTAACTGCACTTGTGTAACTTCTGGTTTATTTAAGGCCCAAGTTTCCAATTAAAACTATGTGTTTGAAATCATCACTGGAAATCAACTTAAAATTTAAGAGTCTATAAAAACACATTTTTGTAAATTCAGTTTAATACTTTTAATTTACTTTTAAATAACTTTCAGTTTAATACTTTCTAATATTTTTCCACTTACTAAATAAGAACATACCTCCAACATATTTCACACACTGAAGTGTTAGTAGCAGGTTAATACTACAGAGGAAAAAAACTACACAGTATTAATGTTTTCAGAAAAATCAAGTTGTATATAAATAGATCTAAACTACAAAAGTTTTGAGCAAGCATTTGTAAAGATCTTGGTGATTTACCTTGAGCAGTAAGATCTTTTCTTAGCAACGGGTAAAGTACAGGTTCCACTCCATCCATTTCCTGTACAATAAGTGTCTTCCCAAATCTCACTGCCAGCTCAAGAGCAGTTAGGAAGTTGGTGTCCTGGATAAATAGAAACACATTCTTTTGATTCATGCTTTTTTTGAAAAATGTAAACACTTCCGAATGAGTAGGAAATCTAAATCTAAAAATCAGCAGTATAGATGAAAAACCCTGTTAGAGGCATATGATATTTCAGGGTTTAGCCACAAATGTTTAGTTTAAATAAACTTGACCTGCTGATGAATAAAACCTATTTAACATGCCTAGATCTTCAAGTGCTGCAACAGAAGAGAGCAGGTTCATTATCATGTCTGCCAGGTGCACCTGGAAGTCCTGGCCAGGTCTCTTATCTCAAATTTTAAAATGTAGCTATGTCTCAAAACTGAACCAAGCACAGGGTTCACATTATTAAGAGGTCTATAAGCAGTCTTTTGTTGCACACAGGTGTTTAAACATGCATGTGGTGCTTATGATTCCATCAGTCAATATAGGCAACTAATATGTCCAGTCCTGGACAATATAGGCAACAGAGGCTAAAAGGTAATCAGGCCAATCAGCTAGCAGGACAAACTATCAATTACCCAAAGATATGTTATCTACTACCATCAGAGAGTATCTACAAGGGTTCCACAGAGCCAGCAGGGATCTGTGGAAGACCTACATGCTGCTGAAGCAATATTTTGAGGCTGGGTGGGGCTCACTTAGGGACTTCTGAACAGTACCAGATGCCTGCCTGTGTGTGTACAACTGAGCCGCACCTCACTACTCAGGTAAACAGTTACAGGTACACAATGAATTTCAGGTACCCCAATTTCAATCTGAACTCAAATTTACTCCTTCCAATGTAGATAATACAACACAACAATCATAGGGAATTAAGTGTATGTATACTCCTGAAATCCAGTGAACTGCAACCAAGCATACAAAAGACCTCTCTACTTGAAAATCTCTTCTATCTTCCTCTTAGCAGGGAATATGACATTCTCAGAGATAGTAGCACAAAGAGACAAACTTGTAGAAATAATAACAGGTGTTGAGCATGTTGAGCCTCCAATTTTAAATAACCTAAAACTCTGTGGGGAATTGTATGTTTCACAGAATATAAACTAATTTTTTGTGATTTCTATCACAAGCTTTTAAAAACTACTCTGTAAAATCTGGAATAGAGAAAGTTCAAACAGAAAAGACCAAGAGTAAATACTGCACCTGTTGGTTAATAACTTCCAAACGTGATTCCTTCAAATGTGTCTTCAACCATTCAGTAGCCCGGAAAGAAGGGTCTATCAAAAATGGGCAAACTTTACTCTAGGGGAAAAAAAAAAATATTTACTAAAATCTGTTTTAAGAATAAAATTTGAATCCTTTTTTTATTTTCCCAAACTAATGGAATATGTATTTTAAAATATTTTTTAATTAACAAACTGTTTAGAGAAACAATAACAGACTAGGAAATTTACGTCTTTCATTTTATCTCTTCTTTAAAAAAAAAAGAGAGCACTGAAATCCAAAATTCTAAGATGTTTGTTCTGCTGAAGTCAGGCAGTTCTTCACCTTCTCTTAAAAACAGGAGTCTCTATTCAATGAGTATAATCTACAGCTTTTGTTATTCACAACTGCTTTTAAACTTAGAAGACTTTTAGTCTTCCTTTTCCTTCCTCTGGTGGGCAAAGGTACAATACTTCTGGGTTTGGACCTCAATGCATTTTAGAAAGAATCATGAATACAAGTATTTTGCAGGCACAAAGCTACACTTAACTCTGTCCAGTACATCCATGTCTCTCTTATGCTGCGGATCACACAACTGGACTCAGGATTCCAAGTGTGGCCTCATCAGCGCTGAGTGAAGGGGAGGCATCACCTCCCTTGACCTGCTGCCAATACTTTGCCTAAAGCTGTCCAGGATACCATTGGCCTTCTCCTTGGCAAGGGCCCATAACTATCTCATGAATTACCTTGGTGTCTACCAGGACCACCAGGTCCTGTTCTGCAAATCTGCTTTGTAACTGGTTGGTCCTCAGCACATGTTGGTACATGGGGTTGTTACTACCCAACTGGACTGTGTAATTCCCCTTCCTGAACCTCATGAGGTTCCTGTCAGCCCATTTCTCCAGTCTATCAAGGACCCACTGGGCTTCAACTTTACCCTCTTGTGTATCAGAGACTCAGTCATAGAATGGCTTGGGTAAGAAAGTCCCTTAAATATCATCTAGTTCAACACCCCTGCCAAGGGCAAGGATGTTTCTCACTAGATCAGGTTGCCTATGGTTCCAACACAACCTGATTTTGAGCACTTCCAGGGATGGGGAATCCACAGCTTCTCTGGACAACCTGTGCCAGTGCCTCGCTACACTCTAAATAAAGAATTTTTTCCTAACATCTAATCTAAATATCTCCTCACTTAGTTTATAAACATTCTTCCTTCTCCTCTTATTATCTGCCCATGTAAAGACTTGTTCTCCCTCTTTTCTTTAAGTCCTCTTTAAGTACTGAAAGGCTGCAGTGAGGTGTCCCCAGAGCCTTCTCTTCTCCAGGCTGCACAACCCCAGCTCTCTCAGCCTATCTTCATAACAGACATGCTTCAGCCATCAGATCATCTTGGTGCATCAGCTGTATCTCCCAGTTTTGTGTCAGCAAACTTGCTGAAGGTTTAAACATGTATTTTCAACAATTCTCTGGTTCAGT
Organism: Ploceus nigricollis; assembly: GCA_013399945.1. Lineage (NCBI taxonomy): Eukaryota > Metazoa > Chordata > Aves > Passeriformes > Ploceidae > Ploceus > Ploceus nigricollis. Next base: position 244,575 of record VXBC01008768.1, on the reverse strand, counting down.
CTGATAGAAAAGCATTTCCAAGTTTGGGGCTTTTTTTAGATTGAGTTCCAGTATTCCAAACTGACTAGCTACACAGAACTCAGTATTCAAGCATCAAAAGATGATCAGCACAAAAGGCTGAGAACTGTACTGTAGATCACATTGGTAAAATACTATGTCCAATTTCAGCTTTATAAGGATGTACACAAGGAAAATTATTTGACCTGATTGAGTGCTTCAAAAAGCTCTTTACACACAGTGAGATTTTTAAGAGCTCAATCTATTGTAGTATATAAGTAGCCTTAATGATACAAGAAAATGTTTATTGAAAAGCTTTTTAATCAAACTGAGAAAAGAATCTACAGATCTACTAAAAGGATGATAAAGCAAGATAAATTCAAACTGGAGAAAAATCGGTAACTAATTTGAATCATAAATCATCTAAGCAAATCACCTGTAGTAAATACAGATACTCCTCATGCCATTAAATATTTACTTGTTAGTAGATCTAGTAAATGACTTGAATATTACATACATAATAATATATTATGTTTATCACACATATATAAAATATATATATTTGTATGATAAAAACTGAATTTTTTCCTTTTCTCAAGGATTATTAGCTAGATAGACAGACAGATAGATATACATAAATATAGAGGTCTTGAAAGGTATCTGCATATAGCCTCTTCCTTTTTTTGAGAAAAAAAGTAATAGAAATTATATGCCAAAGTAAACATATATAGGACATAATCTTCCACTGGTTGTACTGGTTAATGACTATTTACACTTTAAACCTGAATAGACTGATAAGGAATAAAACAGTGGCAGCAAAACTGAAAACATGTATTTTCTTTTACATTTTTTCCCTTTTGCTACAAAATATCCATTGTTACATAAGTATTTATTTCTGTGTGTGTGTGCACTCTGTGATGCCAATAATAAACACAAATGAAATAGTTCAAGTTGCCATGTTACTGAAATTTGTAAAAATTTAAATGCTTCCAAGACAAGACAAAAAAGCAAATTTACCTGCAAGATGACAAGAGCATTTTCTATTGAAAGGTCATCTGAAGGCAAACCTTCACTTTTCCAAACTAACTCCTCACTTTCTGTACACAGGAACCGTCGTAAATCGAACTCTGACAAATGAAAGTATAAGTTTCTGTCATCATTTACAGTCTGCATAGTTTAAAAGTATTTACCAGTCTATACAGAACAGAGACTTTGTCTATTATCAGAGTGCAAGTCTGTAGACTTCCTTTTAATCTATTCTTTTATTGAACTTATTATTAATAAGTAGCTGGTGTCATAGAAATATTTTATAGTTTTGCTAACACACAGATAAAAATAACTTCTGAAAAAGCAGAAGCATTCAGAATGCACTGGCAAATTTACAACAGTTAATGTGAACACATTAATTTTTGTAAACTTTTCTTTTTAAGCAAGGACTACAGAGATACAATTATTTATAAATATTTATAATCTTAATAATTTCATAGAATGATTCTAAGTAATTGTCTGTCGGTATCTAGAAACATTTATTGAGTAAGAAAACGTCTCTTCTCATTTGGGAGTACAAAGACAATTGAGACAGTTCATTAGAACTCTGGCATTTCTCACTTCCTCAGTCAAGCTTAATTACTTGCATGCAGACACTGACAAACACACACACGAAATTACTTTCAAGGCCGGCTGATTTGGTCCATTCATCCAAGCTGTTTTTCCTCTGATCCTCAGGAGCAGCAGAAAGATATGTAATAAATGCAGCTGCTAACTGAGCTCTTTTAGGCAACGTTGCCAGGTCATCTGTTATCTCTGACACCTTCAAAAAAAGGAGTACAGAAAGTATAGCTGTTTTGCAAACAGAAACTGCATTAATACATCTCATCAGTTACTAAAATGTCAGAATTAAGTTTGCCTGCCTTTGGTAGTACAGTTGAGACAGTTTCTCTTCTTGCATTTCAGGTATCTACACCTAGCTAAGACACGTGGAGGTATGGGAGAAATTCCTTCCAGCTCTGGGCTAGAGCATGCACAGATATTACTGAGAATGTAGCTGATAAAAATCCATTAATTTGATGAACAGTTCAACTTATAAGCAAATGGATAAATGGTATTCTAATAAGAAAGATAAGAAATATGTGATCCTAGTCACAGTTGGGCTGTAAGTATAACTTAAAATATGTATACAGACAATAAATACTATATGCAACTATTCTACTTACTCACTGCACAATTACATGATAAAATAAATTTATCATATATCTTCAAATAATTTATCTGCACTAAATCAACTCTGTTTTGAAATGTTCCAGTATTTTGAAGAAAAATACAGTGTATCAACATCATATGTGACTGCCATAATTGGTTTCAAAGTCCTGTTACTTCTTCTTTTACTTTAACCAAATTGACATCAAAAAGAAATGCTGATACACAAAATAAAGGCAACTTTTTATTGCTTCCTCCTTACTTTAAAGGGAGACAAATACTGCCTTTTTACTGTCTTCATTATGGGATGAGTTCCTAAATAATCTATCTGCCAGTTTAATCTACAGCATACCATTAATAGATAGCCTGAATTTTCTAATGTACCAAGATGAAAAACTAAGAGGAATCACTTTTAGAAGCCTTTAAATGCTGGGGTTCAAATATATTGAAACCTTACTATAGCAGCTAGCTATATAAAGCTACTTTCAGAGGAAAATCTTCCAAATTTTTCCAGTATGGTGGTCAACCTACAAGAAGGATTCATCTAACTTTAACTTTGGTTCTCCAAAATGCAGGCATTTAGTCTAATTGCTGAGCCTTTTTTCGGTATCAGTGGAGACACAGAATCATGTATCTCTGCATGAAGATTTCTTCTGACTTATGATCTTCTGACCCATGAAAGTTACTTAGGGCTTTCTGGAGGTGACAGCTATATTCAGCTTATATGTATCTTCAGATTTTCCTTTTTGTTTCAGACTGTAGAAGGGCCTGTGTCTCCAAAGACTTGTCAGTTTCTCTCAAATATATCATTTGAGCAAGTAAGATATACTTACCTTCCCTACGTCAGCAGCAGAAAAGTTTCAAGCATTTAAGTGAAGACTTCAAAAGCAAACCAACATTTTGGGTATATCTATATGCACATTTACAACACAAATGCCATGAAAGTGATACATTTTAAGACTAATTGTTTAGAATCTGTCCCTTTGGCCATATCTCAGGTTGGAGAGTGCAACTGCTGACATGTTCAGCCATCATAACAATTACATTCTTGGGATTGAAAACCAGCACAGAATTTTGTATGTTTTCCATTAAACACTGGGGGGTTTTTACACATTTTTTAGCAAGATTATAAGTATGGTGAAGTAAAAAGTTTCAGAAAAAACTAAAGCTTTACTTTCTAATGAGAAATCAAAAAATGTGCACTGGGAGACAGGCAGAATGGCAGTAAATAACATTCTCCAAGCAGTGCAAAAACTGTATTTTCAAATTATCAGCTATAAAATGTACTTTTGAAAATTTTCACTAACCTGAGTGCTCCATCTTTTGTGCTCCCTATCGAGTTGATTTATCAGTACCTCTGCAGCTTTCAACGTTTTCTGAGCTTTACTTAGTTCTGCTTCAAGTTTTGCTGCTTCTGTTGTTCTATTCTGGAACCTGTAAAACAAATACTCTTTGTAATTGCCATCATGAACTACTAAACTTACCAACAGTTATTTTCAAGGAAGTTTAATTGATTGAATTTGTAATAAATGCCTCGCTTATTGTTAACAAAGAACACAATTGCAGTACTTCTTTTTTAATACCTTCTGCTTCTAATTGGCAGATGGGCTCGTTAGACTTTCAGCTAACAAAATTCAGATGGATGCACAGGTGAGACTTAAGAATAGATTTTAAATACAGACTATAATGTCTGAAAATCATTCCTTCTTCTACTTAAACAGCCTGACAATTTTAATGATTCTGTAAAGTTTTGTTTTGCATCTAGTCAGGACAACAGCAGGCTCAATGCCATACCATACATTTGTAACTGTTTGGTAAATTACTTCTATTAAATGTTTAAAAAAAGAATATTAATAATTCACATGGATGACTCCAGTTCAATTCAGAGCAGTCTATTTTGTAAATGAATATGAAGTAAGAACATGCCCAAAAAACAAGCATGGTTTAAGTATGGTTTAGATATCATTTCATACTGTTCAATATCGAATTAGTTTGATTAATATTTAAAATAATTTAATACATTTAATCCACCTATTCAAAGTAATACATTCATATATTACTTTATAAATATATAATATATGGTATAGAAATTAATATATTTAACTCTAATATATAGTATTTAATTAATCTAAGAAATCACTGTATAGTTCATTTACAAGAATTCAAGAATTATCTTCTTTTTTTTTTTTTTGCAGACTACAAAAGATGAGTTTTAGTAATATGTACATATGTCAGGTTGCAAAGTATCTCCTATGCTAAGTACATAATAAAAACATCAAGCTAAAAAACTTGGATTAAACAGAATTTAGAGAAAGTACAAACATTTACCAGATCTATTTTTATGCCTCTGTGAGTCATGTACTTGATGAGAGGCTAAGAAAAAAGCAGATAGCTAACTAGCTACTTGTCAGAAAAGTAGGCCACCCTAAAAGAAATAGAACTGCCTCTCTTCAAGCTGTTATCAGCAGAAGTTTTGTATAGGAATGTTTCCAAAGTCCTAAGGAGTCACTGAAGTCTTCTGTGATTCAGAAGGTGATAAAGACACTGTTTACCTTTGACATCTACAATGCCTACAATAAAGGCTACCAACACAGTCAGTAGTGAGAAGCAGGTACTTTTAAGGAGCATTTATTTCATCTGATCAAGGAGATGAATTATCTCCACTGAGAGTACAGATAGCCTAAGCATCACTAATTCTGACATAAATATCTTGCTGGACTCGAAGTTACATTTCCTTAGATAAAATTCATTATTCATACGGTAAAGTCATCCATGTTTTTTACTTATATCTTGAAATAAACACACCCAACTTACTTGTCTTTCAGTTCCAATACTTTTTGATCAACAGAGTTCAGAAGATCCTCTAACTTCCGTTTTCTGGCTTCAGTTTTCTTGAGATTACTATAAAAATGTAACATTTATTTTAAGACTATGGAACCAAGGAAAAATAAAGAGTAAATATAACAGGAAAGTAATTTGCACAAAGATAGTTCAAAGATGTTCTTCATTGTGTTTTATATTGAAATATATATTTTCACATGTAAAAGCTTTGAGTATTTCTCATCACATAGTTTTTAAAATGGAAACCAAACACCCCATTCCTAAAGATCAGAACAAATTCCTCTCATACAGAATTTTAAGACCTGGAAAAACAATCAGTATAGATTCCTCAGGCTATGGATGGTCATAGGACTATGTCTTATCTTTCTGATCCTAAGGAGAAACTGATAATGCTTGGTACATGACTGAAAAAGAGGAACTGTATACCTCATAAAATAGCATGGGTTTCACTGAGAGAATACATTTTAAGCATACCTGTGATGCCAATTTCTCCCTGACAACATTCAGCTGAGACAGGTAACTCATGATTGTACAAAAAATATCTAAGGCATAGCTGCCAGGAAAAAGAAACTATTGCACACTTACTTTTTCTGTCTCAGTATGGATACTTTATTACTTCTGGATGAGATTATCTTTTGTTTTTAATAAATTTCAATTCACACAGAATTGCAGAATGGTTAGGGTTGGAAATTACCTCTGGAGATCATCTAGTCCAACCCCCTGCTAAAGCAGGATCGTGTCCAGGCACAATTTTAATATCAGAAGAGGAGACTCCACAACCTCTCTGGCAGCTTGTTCCAGCGCTCTGTCACCCTCAAGTAAAGAAGCCTTTCCTCATACTCAGATTCCTCCTTGGCAGCTTAAGTTTCACCTATCACCATTGGAATTAAAAACTCTGATTTTGTAATAGAGTCTAACTTACGCTTCCAAGCCAGCCTTTTCTTCTTCCAAAGGCTGAATTCGTTCTAGGACATGGGAATACTGGATGTTGGCATTCACCCAAGCTGCTAATGGAGCAGCTGCAGCACTGGCTCGTTTAGCATTCTGAAAAATTCAGTACAAGTAAAGTTGTTATAAGAAAGTCCTTGAAGTATAATGTAGAAGAGATAAATACAGGATAAGTAACTGTGACAGATTTTCTAGTTACCATCTTAAATATGCTAATAAGCCAACTCTTCTAATGAACTAATCTTTTAAATCGTTACTAAGATTATATTGAAGGCCATCAATCCATGTAGAAAACCACAATGGGTATTTTTATAACTATAAAGCTAAACTGAAATTAACAAGTTTTAAATCAATGAATGATTTATTAGACTCTTACTGTTACAAGGACACCAAAGGAGCCAGTTAGAATTCCTTGGTCTGAGTTTTACTTTATAGCAGTAGAAAAATCTTTGAGTACTTGACTCCATAATGACTTACCCCACCCCTTCACACTCACCAACCAAATTTTTACTTTAGGAGGCAGTATGCAACAGAGTAATCTCTGCTACACCTTTATCTGTTTATACTGACAAATTCTGTAATCAGAATTCATCAGTTTTTCTCTAACTGAAGTTCATCCTAAAAATTTTGCTGGCAAACGAGGCAATCATATCTTTTCTTTTGGTCATTTTTTGGACTTGTTTTCATTTTATGTAATGCAATCAGGAATTACCTTTGGATCAAAAGATGCTCTGTTTTTAGAAAGAAGTTCTTCAACACTCTCTCGTATTTCTTTTGGAATATTACGGGCATCAAATGATCCTATGTCCTCCCTTACACTTCTTTTGGCCAAGAAACTGTGAAAATAATTAAATAACTAAGTAGAGAAGAAACTACTGTTAAAAAGGTTATTTCCATATGAAACTGAGGATTCCGAGCAAGAGATTCCTAAATACAATAGAAAGTAATTCATATTGTAAATTATTGTTTAATTTTAAAGATTAAATAAAATTCTCACCTCTTCATGCTCACCCATGATGTATCAAAAATCCCCATCAGCCGCAGAACTCCCTCTAGAATGTCTCTGATTATGTCAGGGGGCATCCGTAGCGACCGGATTTCTAACAAAGCCTCTGGCTTTATATTTCCAACAGCTAATTTAGCTTCACTAACCAATGGCTTAAAACATGAAAACACATTAAAAAGAGAGATGGGGATACGAGAAACCGAACATTTCCCATTCCAGTTTTCACACAATTTCTTGTTCTTTTTAAATACTTTATTATCTAAGAAACTAACATTGATGCAGATTCATGTTTACAAGTTACTAAAAAATTGCCATGTATTTACTAAGTGATAATAAGTTTACTTCCATATAAAACAGTATAATATAATCCTGACATTGTGATACAGGTATCTTTTAATAATGATGCTAACTACTATTTACAGGCATGACTGGGGATCTCTTTGTAAACATCCATAGAAGTACAGGCCACAAGAGCTTTCTATTTCCAGTAGCTAAACAAATCCTTCACCTTTATCAACAAAGCAACAAAATGGTCAGGAAACAAAGTTACAGATTATCATTAAAGACTGTGCACACCTTGCACATCCTTCATATTTATTAAAGACCACAGAATGGATCTAATCCTGTAGTTCTAAGTCACTTTCAATACAAGGATATAATTCCTTGGTACCTATGATATTTAAAAGGAAAAAAATTAAGCTTTTGTACTGTTCTTAGTCTTTAGTATAAACTTAAAATGCACGGTATGAAAAATACAGACTAAAAGCAATGACTGAACGCACGTACCTCCCAAAAAAACTGATGCTTAACAGCTGTAAAATCTCTTGAACAAGCAATTTGCTTTAGCATCATTAGGATATACACTTTTCAGGATTTAGTAATAACTGTAAATTATCTCCCACTAAACTATTTCTGTTCAGCTGATAGTACCAAGCCCTATATTACCAGCTTGATAAAAGCAAAGTAATGTAGTTGGTTTATATAAAATATGAGTAATTGAAAAATATTACATAAAATCAGCAGAACTCAGCTGGAGAGCATGGCGGCATAGAAACAGCAGGTGAAGGCAAGATTTGGCTTGAAAACTCTTTCTGTAATTACTATCTAACAGAACACAAATGCCAGAATGACAATCTCTATTTGCCACATGGAATACTGTTTTCTAATGCATAAAAGTTTTAATATCAAAATAATTTAGAGTAAAATCGAAGAATTGCAGGGATAAATTCTGCAAAACCATTTTGCACAGCAGGACATAAGTCAGATAAAATCAGACTGCAAAATATTACTTTTCCTTATCAGCTCTTACCTGAACCTCCTTCAGTTCATCTTCAATTTTCCTTTTTCTTTGTTCTATTTCTGCAGCCTCTTCTGCTATTCGGTGTTTTATTTTTTCCATTTCTGCTTTTTGCTCACTAGCACTCTGTAAAAAAAAAGAATTCCTTTAGTTTTCAAATTTACACAGATTTTATTCCTTTAGGTTTCTTATTTCTTTTAGTCTTCCTTATAATAATTTGCACAATACCAATTACAATAAAATAGCTGAGTCTATTTGATATTAGGAAGGCTGGCTAAGTAAATAAATTATGTGGAATAAGCAAAATTTGCTTTTACTGTTTGTCCTTCCCTTTCTTTACCACAGACCAGATCTGTACCTCTATCTGTGAGGCTCATTATGATTTTTTCCCCTTCCGATTTTCCATTCCTGTGTCAGCCTTCCTCTAAAAGCACAAGGGTGACAGCCTCTGTAACATTCTTACTACATTTGAAAGTACTATTTTCCTGTCATTGTCTTTGTCCTGATCCCATTTATATTTCAATTTCTTTCACAACACCATTAAAACTCTCTTTTTCTATCCCGTTCATAAAAGCAGCAGTATTGGAACTATAGCTTATTAGCCTAGAATTCCTAATCATGGTAGGGATTCTTGTAATTTTGTACCAATCTGTCTGTAAGGATAACTGTCTTATGTCGTACACATATATTTTAAATTGTTTGGGTTTACATTTTTTTTTTCTGGACTTGTACTGTGCCTACCAGTGTCTACAGGCAGACAGTAGCTATTAGCCATCTCCAGGAATCCTAAACACTTCAGTACAACAATTAATATCTAGTATATAAAACTACAGCAGAAAGCAACTTAAAAGTATTTTATTCATTGAGGATAAAAGTATTACATAAAATACTAATACTCTAGGCTCAGATCACCTAAAAGATAAAGACAACGAAGCCCAGAGTTTGTGTTTTTCCAGTATATAACACATTCTCGTCACCAGCAATTGCCAAGCTGAGTTGAAGGTGTAGCAGAAGGTAACAGATGCATAAAAACAGAGAAAATCTTAAAATAATCCCCTGAGCACTTAACCCAAGCTACAGATCAGCGTGTTATTGAAGATTACATTCAAATCCATAAAACATTAGCTACATAAAACTAGATTAGACATTTCATGCAAATGAACATGTACTGAATGATCGCTCTGAATAAGAAAACCTTAACATTCAGTTGTAGGTCAAAAGCTTTTCTCTGAAAGGAGATTAAAAGAGTCTGTATGTATTAGAGCTCTCTCTGTTATATAAGCTAGATCATTTGAAGTGATATTAAAATGTTAGAGGTCACCTGTACTTTATGCTAATCTAAATAATCAGACTTCGACTGTAATTTTTCTGATGTCAGTGGGGCCATGGTGTTTCATTGCTTTTGGCCTATCCTTTGATTTTCTCCTACACTGTAGTATGATTTTCTCCTACAGTGTAGTGTGTGCTACCCACATACCCATAACTCTACTGGACAACAGCAGATGCAGATTTAAAACTGAAATCATCAACACACCAAGGCAATCATCAGAACTCAAATTCATGTACGACAGACAGGTAAGAGCCTAAAAGTACTAAAAACTGCCTACAAGAAGAGACTTGCTAAGAATGGAAGTAATGCACCTTTAAAGCACTGTGAAACAAATGGTTTGAAAGACCATTTATTCTACTGCATACAGAGAATGTCTTTGACACCAGACTGACCAAATTAAACCAGTAACAAAAAAAACCCAAAACAACAGCGTAGTGACAGCAGACTCCTTACAGCTTGTCCTACATTTATAATTCCCGAAAATATCATTGTGTCTACACAATTATTTTACTTGACTGAGAAAACACTACTAAAGAAAATTACAGAATTTTGAAAAAAAAAGTCTGCCTCTGAGCTGAAGAATAAAAATTCAAAGAGTGATGAATATAGAGATATTATCTAACCTTCTCTGAGGTTAACTTCTGAGAACCAGACCTCATGAAATACATACTTTTCTAATAGTTCACAAATTTAATTCCTCGTATTTCTTACTTAAAATAGTGCTACTTGTAAGTATTTCATTGAAATTTCCTATCCGAGATAAACATAAAACCCATCAGTTTGGATTTACAAAGTTCTAGGAAAAATTTCAGACAGACTAAACTACAACAGTGAACACTACTCAGGTACAAAACTTATACTGATCTCTTCCTACTCAACCAGTTCTAACCCGATTTAAGTTACATAATCCTCTGTCCTGCTGCAACTTTATTCAAGCCTCTGGGCTCATGCCTTCCCTTAGGAAAATTCTTGTAAATGCATCAGGTTTTGTAACAGTTGAAAAGAACAAAAAACATAGGCAGTTACAGGAACCAAAGATAGAAAAACAGCTTTTTTGCTTTTTTCCCCCCCACTTTTGATGTGATTGTATACACCACCTGCATAGATACTGTAATTTCCTGAAGAGCAGCATCAGCTTCATCCTGCTTAATTTTGAGTAAAATGCTTTGTTCTCCAGCTTTCCTGTTCAGTTCATCTACCAGGGCTTTAGCTTCATTCAGCTTTGAAACACCTGCCTATAAAGGTTTATAAGAAGCAGATATTTAGGAACAAATTTTAATTGAATTGAAATGAACATTTGCTACAAATAGTATGGACAAACAAAGAATAATGTAGACTAATCTTTTTTTTTTACTTAATTTTCATATTTTCTTGATATTATTTAACCTAAAAATTAGATCTGGTAGTTCTAGCTGTGTCGCTCTAAGATCTACTACTACAGCTACAAGATAAAAAAAAACCCTCAAAATAATAAACTTTTAATGAAACAACAACTAGCACATAATTTTTTTCCCAGTAATCCAATAGCATTTCAGTTAACTGATATTAACTCAATGTAACTAAATCTCCCCTAAAAGTAAACCAATAAAAATTAAACAGAATGAAATAAAATAGATAATCTGATTTCTACATATTCGTACACTCTAAAAAATATATAAAATAAAGTTTCAATTATGCTCAAAATTAACTATTTTCTTTATTCACATTTTCTACATTGTTTACTTAATGCTAATTATATAATACCAATATTTCAAAATATATTTGAAAAAAAAATTATCTGGAAGATATTTTGATTTAGGATAAACATCTCTAATTTTCCAGTAAATTATTACCTTTATTTAACAGAGCATTTAACAAGAAAACATGCCCAGTCTGATATATTCTTGAGGGAAAGTATTAACAAAAAGAAGAAAACCACTTTTCACTCTTTCAGGCACTTGAACAGAGAAGGGCATCAAGACTGATACTAGTTCTCTCCAGAAACCACAGCATGAGCATTTGCCAATAGAGGACACATCACATAACCATGCTAGCAGCTACAGCTCATTAATACAGTGCACATTTCCTAATGCAAGAATATATTAAACCATATGTTAAGTGTTTTAAACACATACCTGCAAGTGGTTCTGCCTTTTTATCAGCTCTCTTCTTTTACTGCTATTGATGGTAGTGTATACACGAAGGAACGTCATATACCTGCTAGGCGTTGCTCCGTATATTTTACATGATTCATGGATTGCCAAAAATGACTTCAGAAAATCAGAATCACCTGTACAACATCATTTGTTATAGAGATAAAATTATACTGAATTTTTATCTCACATTAAAATAACTAAGAAAAAGCAACAGAATATGCTTGCTTTTCGAGATATGAATTAAGAGTATTCAAAATAGCACAAAGACTATACTTTTTTAAAGTACTCTCAGGGAAACAACATGTAAATACATTTGAAATGCCTATTTCTCAGAAAGAGATACACTGAAATTGTTTGATGTTTAGAAAAGCCAGCAAAATTAATTGCAGAGCACTGAAGGCTAATTGTATCAGAAACTACTTCCACAAAAATTGAATTTTAAAATACTTATGACTGTTTTAGAAATAAAGCCCATGTGTTTTTGTCTTCTTCCTTATCTCTGATGACAGGCAAACTAAAAGGTTTTCCTGCCATTCAGTTTATTGAACAGTTTCTCAAAAAAAGCCCAAAGATACTGTAAAATAAACTGTATTACCCTACAAAAGAAAAAAATTGCTAAAGCATATCTATATATAAATGGATGCCTCTAATAAGTACTGCGGCCTACATTAATTACAATAATCTAGGATAAAGAGGGATGGTAATGTGAACACCAAATACCATTTTTGCCCATTATTCTGACTGGTCTATTAAAAAGCAATATAAACCAAGAAAGTGATCCACTTACCGTCTTATATTGTGTTAGTTCTGTGATCACTAAGTGGTTTTTTATAGAAAGTGGCTAAAAGTAGTATTCTGCAAGTGAGTGCTGACACTGATCTCTTAGATTACGTTTGAGACACTCTTTTTAACATGACTATATTTGAAGCCTTATGATAAAAACTAATTATTCTGAAAAAGGGGCATTACTTACAACACAGTAGATTTTGAAATTAATAAAGTAAAATGAAAATCTACAAAAAGAATAATGAAATATATAAACTGAAAAACTCTCAAAACATCAAATTTTCAGGTTGTGAAATAACATCCACGTAGAAGGAAGACACTGACCAAAATAAGATGCAGCTAAATCAGAGTATAAAATTGAATATATACGTTGAATATATACAAGTGACTGCTTGTGACAGAAGAGACTGCATTTTGATCAGCCAGGATGTATGTTCCAGACTAATGCTCCCTTGTGCAAAATGTCTCCCATCTGAACAACACTAAAGTCTATGAATATGCTAGTAAACACATACTCAAACTATCTATGTTATTATCTATGCCCAACCCGGCATCAAGTGTTTAATAACAATAACTAGTAGGTCTACCTAAATATTACCTGAATGTTTTTTCTTGACTTCTTTATGTGTTTTTCCAGTCTTTTCTTGTTCATCTGAATCACACAGAAGCATTTCAGGTATCTAAAAAAAAACACATGATTCTTTGCATGAAAATTATGGATAATGACAATTTGAGTTAAAATTAAAAAAAAACCCACAAACCTTCAATCTAGTTTCTCTTTTGAAAAGACTGAAAATTTTACACTTAGAATAAGGAATCTACTGAAGACTTTTAGCATTAGAAAGATAAATTCTGCCTTTCTATGTCACTGATAACTTCCTATTCTCTCAAGCTGAAGATATTTATCCCAGAGGCACTGTGACCACTGCTGTTGGGCTCAGCCTTGGCCAGCAGCACATCCTTCTTGGAGCCAGCTGCCACTAACTCCACCTGACATGGGGGAAGCTTCTGGCAGCCTCTCACTGAAGTCACCCCTGCAGGCCAACCCAACACCAAAACCTCGCCACGCAAACAAAATACAATTAGCTTTAACATTTTGCTTGTAGTCTGTATTTTGTTCTTAAATGCTGTGTTTGATCAGAGTCATAGTAGTCAGCATATTGTTCAAGTCAGCCCACAGAGAGAACAAAACATAATGTTACTGGTAAAATAACAATGCTAATAATACTTCACTGTTCTGCAGAATTTTCCATCTTTGTAAAAGCGTACGAAGGAATTAAATAAGTACAGTGATAATTATTCCTTCACAACCTTAAATATTTTGACCTTACTCACCAGAGCTCAGTTATATTTAGAGATACTAATTTAAATAAGTCCCAATTAATGCAACTTACCTTTTTCATACTGTCTTCTGACCAGGTTTCCATCCATAAAACCTGACATTTCTTATACAGTGCTGGATTACTTTCACAGTTTATTGTGAAATTTAAATTGGTAGAATCCATGATCAAGACAACATGCAGATTTTGTTGGATCCCTAAGAAAATGTAACAATTTTTAGTACACAACAATCTGACTCCATGACGGTAGATTTATTGCAAACACAACATAATTTACTTTCTTTCAAATACTTATCACAAGGTAATTTCTGAAAAAAAAGAGCCTATAACATCCCATCACAGTAGGACAGGAAGGTTTATAAGTAGAAGCTTATCAAGTACCATGAATTCTCATTATGTATACTACAATGCATTTTTTAATTCTGAAGAGCTGACAGTATTTAAGTAGAAAGCACTAGTTCTCATTCTAATTCATGCAGACCAATAGAACCAATCAGAAGTAGCTCCATGGCCAGCTGCTATGACTGTATTCTTTCAGCCATATTCTTTGATTTATTTCTAAACTATTTCATTTTCTCATTGGGCCAAGGAAGAAACACAAATAATTAAGAAACCTATCTGTAAACTTGCTTATAATTACTCAGAATCCAAAGTGATTTCTTGGCATAATTGACAAATAGAAGAAATCTCTGTTACTAGATATATATAAAAGCTATACAAACCAGAAAATAATGGGAACAAAAGCTTTCTTCCTTCTAATTACTTTCAACAGCAGATTTCATAACATTTGTGTAACATTCAACGATACAAAATTTCAGACAGAAAAATAAATTTTCAGCTGAGGATTCTGTGCCCTCAAATACCACAAATATTACTCCTGCCTCCTATTTAATAACTAATTAAAAGTTAAAACTGCACACAATAAAAAGACCATGTTAGAAATTATTTGTCCATTATGATACCACTTTTGGGAGTTCATATTTAATTATAAGTTATAACTCTGTTGACATACGGTATGTGAAATAGTTGAATATTGGTCCTGTAAATCCATCTTGCGAAGCTTGATCCTTCAGAGGAGATAGCAATGGTTCTAATTCTTCTATTTTATACAGCCCAGGAACTTCTCCTATTTCAAGAATGTATTTGAGTCAGATAAAATACACTATAATTCTTTAAATTGCTTTGAAGGCCTCCCATGAATCCTCTGTATAAAGAATTCAAATTTCATAGTTTTCACCTCTATACTTTCTTGACTATTATCCCACGTACTTAATAATTCTTTTCATGATATCATGAAAACAAAAAAACAAATTACAGTGATTCTATTTAACAGTCTACTTTGTTTACATTGCTAAAACGTATTTGAAAAAAGCTCTTTCAAATCTACCCAAAGACAGTGACCCTGTACTGCATACAAAACAAATCAAACTAAACTGTCATACACTAGGACACAGGAACATGAAAGTGAGTAGTCATCTAGATTCTCAGACAAAGTTTTAACAATGGATGATGAAAATCTGATACAAGTAGATATCTGATAATCTGATAAATAGATCTGGGGTAGCACCTGAGAGACAGGAAAATCTGGTGCTCTTATTAATCAGCTCTTAAATTACTGCAGTTCCAAAAAAATAATTTAGCAACTTTGACTCAGTCCTTCAATGATCCTTTCTCTGATCCAGGAACAAAGCTGGACAGTAAAATAAAGTCACTTTTGTTATTTTTGTTATTGTTGTTTATCATCTCACTACCTTCAGAAAAGTGAGCTCTTCTGGTGACAATTTAATTAAAAAACTCAGTCTATACAATCTAGTAAAGCCTTGTAAACCTCTCAATTTTGAGTTTTATTATAAAAGGGAAGTGGTAGAGTAGAATGCATTTTCATTTTGCTATTCCACTGTTATCAAGAACTCCTTTGAAATGAATTAGAGGAACTGAAAGCACCTGTACTATAGGGTAAATTCTTTAATTTACCAAACAACTAAGTGAACCTTGAGTCAGGTTCTTACATACTAATTAAAACAGCATAGAAAGCTAACTAAACCTTCTGATAGAGACATAAAGTTAGAAAACACCATCTAATTCTGCCTTCTTGAGCTAAGTCTGTGTGGTGAAAGTAGTACTATACTCTCTTTGGACTTGACTCACCTGAGGACAGTAAACTGTTGACCATCTCCAGGAAAGTGGAATGAATAAACTGATAGTCTTCAAGCAGCAATACCACCTGCTGTGCTTCAATGCCTGCAAGCTCCATCACCTAGAAGCAGGGAAGACATATAAATCTTAGTGTATTGTTCAGAAGAGAATGATAATCATACAATATCCTGAGTTGGGAGGGACTGACAAGGATCATAATCTTCCTTGACTAGATATTACATACGTATTTTCTCCACAGCATCTACACTATTATATATTTACAAAAGATTTCCAGGTGATTCAGTTAAAAGAGATATCAAATATAGAAAACATTTTAGCTAGATATACAGCTTAGTAATGAAAAAATAATTAAAACAAACTCTTTCATAGAGTATAATTATGTATATGACTCAATGATAGAATTGTATCACTCTTTTGTGTAGGCAAAGATCTAGAATTTTCTTTAGCATAGCTGAAGGTAATGAGAAACTGCTGATTGAAAACTTGCATTTGGTTTTAAATAATATGTACACTTTCATCAAACACTAAAATTTTATTTGATTCAACTACTATTAACTGGCAAATCACAGTAGAGACAGAAAATAAAAGTATATACCAACATGGAAATATATACATGAAAAAGCCTTTCACATAAATAATCACATAAACTTCATATTTATAAGTTCTACAACAATCAAAAAGACCTCTGGTATTCCAAAAAATGGAGCTTCAGTTAATTACTGTAAAGAACAGTACACACATCTAGAGTGAGAACTTCTAAAAAATTACTTGTTTCATTTAGATTGTCATTTTTCTTCTTGCACAACCTTTTGTGTCCTTCAAAATTCCCACATTCTTTATTTTTTCTTTAACACACACCTACAGCATTACACAATAGAACAAACTGAATGACTTACATTTTTAAGATCAGTTTTGAACTGCTTCAGCTGATAACCTCTGGAAATTTTTGGAGTAATCAGAACAGCTCCATGCATATGACTGACTAAAGAGGTAACTGTCCGACGACCTACACCACTCCGTCCTGCCAGAAGAAGTGATCCTCCAGGAAAACTCAGCACTCTGTCCACTTTGGACATATAACTGAGGACTTCGTGGAACAGTAAAATATCTATCTCTTTTTTGTCCCGTCCATAATGAATTATACCCTATTTAAAAAAAAACAGAGGAAAAAAAACCTGATCACTAATAATAAATATAAGCACTGAGATATGCAAACATCCAGCATTTAAATATTTAGAAAAGAAGGGCTTAAAAGCTTAAGAGACCACCCTGGTCTTCATTCTGAAAACAAATATTTTTGTGACAGAATTTAGATACCTCACATACCCTTTATGAGTAATCAATATATCAATAATGAACATATTGCACTATGCCCAGCACCAGAACACCCTGGAAGTCTCTGATGTATTGAAATAGGAATCTACCACTGAACTAATTAAAATTGAATAATGGACCAGAACTAAGTCTGAGCTGTGTCTCTGACTACAGATTAATTAATAACTCAGGAGAGTGTTTTAGGCACCTAATTGCTGCATAATTGCAGATTATGGAAGTTCCCAGTGAAAGACACACAACAACAGATCCTATGATTAAATTATGACCTTGTTATACTCATTAAAACCTCATCTTTGAAGTAACTGTGCAGTCAGGAAAAAAAAAAAAACAAAACCAACAAACTCCCAGCTTACTGAGGCTATTGAATTTCATAATTTCCCATATAGTGTATTGGTCACAAGTTAGCACTTAAGGAGAGGGAGTAGATTCCTACCTGCAGGAGCGGTCTGTCTAACACTATGAATAAGGCTGACAATCTCAAAACTCTCATCCTAAAAGTCAAATAGCCTAGAAGAGTTAAAATGTTTGCATTTTCTCATCAAGCTCACTTTTTGTACTTTACTGTTTGAAAGCATGACAAATCTCCAGCATTTCTTCAAACAAAAATTATGTTACCATATTGCAAACTCAAAAATAAATCATTTAATAAAACACTGAGGTACTCAAACAATACACAAATATATATGCACATAAATGTTTCTCAAAATGCTGGTTCATCAGACAATGTAAATCAGCAATGTGTAAATCAGCAGCAAATGCAACTGATGTCCTTTCATCAACATAACCTTGCTACATGATACTTCCCACTGTCTGCCACATAACATCACAAGTCTTCTCTTCACCAAATGCAAAAGGTGATTCTTTGAACAGGAGGCAGCCACCACCATAAACCTGGTTGCTTGCATGTTACTCTTAGCCAAAACTGCCTAGAATCATTGCTGTGAAGCCTTGCTGTGTATATTCTTTAACTGTGCCTCACTTTTTGAATAACATCTTTCAGGTCTGTTGAGTTTAGTCTGCCAAGTGGCCTCCCATGTGGTGGTAGTGCCTGGCCACGTGCGATGAATGCCTCTTGACAAGCTCCCCAAGTTACATAAAAGGTATCTGTGAAAAAAAAGGAAACTTTTGAAACTTCAGGTGTTCAACTCATATGCTATCTAACTTGACTAGGCACTTCCTAAAAAAATATTTCAGGTTTGTGTGGTATGCTTCAAATGGCTTACCTGCCATATTGTTCAGAACATCTGAGCCCCAATCACCTTGAAACACATTGGTCAAAATGTTATCAAATACTTGAAGTTCTTTTGCACCAACAATTCTGTCACGGAACAAGCGGCGTGCTTCATAAGCAAGAACTTCCAATACAAAGTCTGCAGTTTGTATCAATGAACCTACAAAATTTAATGAGAGAATTAATTTTTATATATTTATAATAGATTTTCAAACTTCCACTTTAAAATATGAAATTGAAAATGAGAAAGAGAAATTACATACCAGCAGGAGAGCATCGGTAAGGAAGAAATAAGAGAAAAAGTAAACATTATATAGTGCTTTTTAATAATTTCTTTATGGATCATTACAAGATAAAATGAAATATATTCTATTAAAGCAAGTTCTCTCTATTAAAACAAGTGTCAGCTTCTAATAAAAATGAGCAAGGTGTTGCACACAAAGTTAAAACTAAAAGTCAGTTTTCCAGGCAATGAAACCAAGAAAATCCAGAAGACATTTTTAAATGGGAAGAGAAAGACTGATAACAAATACTAAAGAAATAATAAATACACAAAACAGTCTGTATTAGAAAATGCCAATAGAGACTCCAAATCTTAAATAATCCTCACAAAAGTAAAAAGGAAGGTGAGTAAATAACAAGCCTTGTTTTTCATCCCTGGAAAAGCACATGCACATGTCAACATTAGATACAACTAAGAAGTCCTTAAATCAGCTGAGATTACCCATTCATTGATTGTCAGTGCAGATTTCTGACATCATTCAAGCTGCATTTACTATCTCATGATCCCAGAAAGTAAGTGGAAAGGGAGCACAGCATTCTTATCACTTTTATCCTCTTTAAGCAGCCCTCTATGCAACCTTCTAATGAATGTAAGAGCTAAAACATAATGAGTAATAATACCAATTTCAGAGACAAAAACAAGATTAGAAAGCAGCCTATGACGTATGTGTATAAACTAGGTCTATACAACCAGGTACAGCAGGACAAGCATGAGAGGCAAGGCTCTGGGAATCCAGAAAACAACGCATATGCTCAAAAAAACCTCAACACAAAACACAAAAAACCACAGAACAAAACAGTGAAGAGTAGGGGGCACAGTTCAAATTCCCATAATAAGAATGCAGTCCCAAACTATTAACTTCCCTTAAACCATTAATAGCTCCCACACATATTTTAAAACATCATTAGAGTTTTTTAAACTTGTTTACTCTTATGTTATGGAATGAACTGTCAGGCATTTTTTCCCTCCATTGAATTACAGACAGTTCACAGTTTAAAAAGTGAATGTGGAGCCAACAGAAAGACTGACATCAACAATAATATAGGGCATTTTAGAACTACTTTATTAATGAAAACCAAATAAGTGACTTACCACCTTCTAAATCGTATCTGAACAAACCAAGAACCCACTGAGTAAGAATACATGGTGTAAAAAGGTAATGACTGTGATCATCAACTGTGAATTTTGCTCGTACCTAAAAATGGGAGTTAAGGAAAGGAAAAAAAATGGTATTGTAAAATATAAAGTACTTTTCTAAGGTATCAGATAGATTAGTTTTCTAGCTGGTAAACATTTAGATATTTAATGAATGCACTTCTTGTTTAAATCTTGCTTTCTGACCATGAAAGATTTTTCTCAAAACATTCTTTCTGTACCATTTTGTGATGGAAACAACTGCACATCTCACCCAGGACTGTCACTGCAGTATTATTAGACAAAATATATAATTTTTTAAACAATACCAAATATGAAACACAAAGGCAATACTGAAATGTAATAAAAACCTACCTAAATTATTAACATTTTCTCACTAAAACCTACCTAAATTAGTAATACAAAATACTTCATACTTACTCTTCTCCCAGAGAGGATATTCAAATTTCAACTACATCTTTAATTCAAGGAATAACTGCTTTCATCAGTTACTTGATCGCAGTGTAATGAGACAAACTCATATTTCTTGGAATACATCAGTAATGTCATATGAAACTCCTGCTAAGAGGAGCATGCCAGCCAGTGACTAAACCCACACTGTAGTCAAAAGGATCAAGTCTGTATCACGCTTCTGCCTGGATAGGGACATTCATACATTCTACAGCAAGCACCACACAGTACCTTCCTCAGTAAGGCTATGTACTGATTAAGAAAAGCAAGTAGTTAAGCATTTTGCTAGATAGAAGTTCTTAAAATTTCAAGTGGGAGACTAAAATGAACTTGTGCCCAGTTCTAAACACCTGCTTTTAACAGTGTACAATTGTAACAGGTAGCCCTTGAAGTTTGTAAAGGACACCACCTTCATATCTCCTTCTGTGTTCATAACAGCATCCATAACAACTGGACACACAGTGACCTGTTGCACTGTCTCCTCATCCATTAAGCAGGAAAACACTACTATCCACATTTTATAAATCAGGAACTAAAAGTGTAGAAGTGTTAAGATGTGTGCCAAAATCCTAAAACAAACCTGTGGGAAAGCAAGAGCACTTACTGCTTACTCTGCTTGCTTCTAATACCTAGGATTCTCTGAAAATAAGAAGTTCCAAACTTGATATCAACTTTATAAAAAGAAATAAACTTAGATTTTAATACTGATAAACCTTTTTACTCGCTTGTTAATATCAAAAGCTTATTATTTGTAATAAAATATCTGAATTCTCCATCTCCTTGAAGAAAGAAAAAAGGTTTCCATACCTGTTGATAGATCTGAACCATAGATCCTGCTAGCTGATGTATTTTTGGTAAAGAACCCCAAACAGGGTGATTCTTTAGGTTTTTCTGTAGTACAGGTTCCAAGTAGGCACTATAAATAGTTTGCAGTTGTTCTCTTTCTGGATAGCTAAAAAGGGAAAAACCCTAGTCATTATGGACTTTTTAAATTTAATTAAAACTGAGTTAAACTTACATACACAATTACTGAGAAATTTCATTGAATAGCATTTCTATCCAGCAGCTAAGAAAAATTATCATTTTATTGCATTAGACCACTCTTAGAAATGTTCTAAATACATCTGTTGTTATGATCAAACTTAAATAAATAAACTCCAATTTCTCTAACTTTTTCACCAAATACCACCTTAACATAAAGCTGCAGAAAGCAGTTTACTGCAAGCAAAATCATCCAACAGGAAACATATTTCAAACACTTCACTACCAACAGGCAGCTGTAGATTCCTCTTAGCTGGACTCTGGTGCCAAAAGGCACCAAATAGCATCAAATCTGACAATCACAAACTGTGAGAAAAGATGAAAGACTAGAACAGCCACATCTTTGTAAAGACTAAATTCACGAGAGGTCCTTATAAAGAGAGGCTGAATCTGAGCTCTGAGAGTTAGACTAATTTAGATACACTTACTCAATTGCACAGAGACGAACAATAGAAGTAAATCTGGAGGTAAGCTTATGTCTTCCTAATGTTCCTCCAGCTGACATGGAAGCCACAATTTGGATGTTTTCTAAACCAACCCATTCCAGATTTTCATCATAAAATCCTTGATATGTAAGAACCTGTAATAAATAAATGCTTCATTAAAGGAAAGTCAACAGAGTATCATACAAAATAAAATATAATCATATAGTGAGAAGTATACCATTATTTCTGCTTTCTTAATTGTCTGAGGTGTCTTAAAATTTACAATTTTGTCATCTGCAGATTTGCAGCACTCCATTATTAATGGAGATGTTAAAATAGATCATGGCTTCCAAGTAGACTCTGTACTACTGACGATCACCCTCTGGCTCTTCAGCCAGCTTCCAACCCACCTCACTATCTGCTTATGCACCCTGTATCAACAGCTTTTCTTGTGAGAATCTTTTGGGAGACAGCATGAATGGTCTCAGTGAAGTCCAGGTAGACTATATTCTCTCTCTTCCCCTCATCAAGCATGACTTGTCCCTGGTGAATCCATGCTTAGTACTCCTGGCAATCTTCTTGTCATTCATATATCTGCTGCACTGCAACTCATTGAGATGAGTGCTGTCTTTATTTGTTTATAAATGTCAGCCAAATAAAAATGGCATCTTATTTCTGGCTGACACCTACATAGTCTATTAAAGCACAAACAAAACCAGTACCAATACAGGATGCAGCATTTTAACACTGAAATTAATCAATGTAGGTATTTACTACATACAATAAATTATATCCAGTATACTTGAGTCTCTTTATAAATAATAGACGAAAGTGCTCACCTGCTGCAGAAAAGCCACGAGAGTGCTTGTTCCCCATTTATCAGGTTTGGGTAGATTGATGTCTTTTAAGTACAAAACAAGCCTTTCACAGTCCTTTGGTCTGTACACTCGTCCAGTGTTTGTGCTGATTACAATGCAAGTTTGACTTAATTTCTGTAGAAGATGTTGAGAAGTAGTCTGTGCACTGCAGTGAACAGTAGCGATCTGAGTGGAGCGGAGCTGAGAAAATGCATAGTGAAGCAGCATCCTAGAAAACCAAACATGTACATACATATAGGCACAAATAAATTAAAATGCTGTGTATCCAAAGATATTTTATAGTTTTTGCATTAAAATGGATATACTACATCCTATATTAATGGAATAGGTGGAACATGAGCTTTGCTGAATTCAACATTTTTGCCTTTAAAACTGTAACATTTTCCATTCACAAAATTCAATGGAAGTGTAGTGTATACAGCTACACAAAACAATTAAAGCTTATTTAAAACACAAAGCTTATTTAATACCTTGGTTTAGTGATGCAAACCATCTAAATAAGGAATCTAATAAAGGCAACAAGATGTGCTAAATTGAGTTGCCTGCACAAGGCATCTAGAGCCTCTTGAAATGAGACTGGATCTCACATGCCTCTAAGCTGTTGCTCCATGACAGTAAGTTTTCCAAAGATCCTGTTTCATATCTAAAAGCTACATTCTTAGATGCATAGATATCTTAGATGCATAGCGACAGTCTGAACCCTCCCTGCAGAACTTCGTAAAAATTTACTTATTTGCCACTACATAAGGTTTGTTTAGTTAATGACCTAAACAAGTAATATTCTATCAGAAAGTCATATGACAAAAGCATTATTAAAAAATTACAAATTCTGTCAAACAACTAGAAGTATATTTTACTATAAAGTAGCAACTATTTTTTACCCCTTTCCGCATCCTTCAGGACCCACAAGAAGAAATGGCTGCTTATTATTAATGTCTAGCCATGGTCTAAAGTAATCTAAACCTCTCTGCATGTCAGGGGTTTGGATGACAGGAAGTGTTTGGAGATTACTGAAGTCATCAGCTGTTAGATTTTCAGGTTTTTTCAGCTGATACAGCATTAGCTCTCCAGTATCAATGTCATAATATGTGTCCAGGGGCTTCCTCGGATCAGGAGGAGACTCTTGTGCCCAACTGAAGATCTTTAAAAGAAATAAAAATAAAGCTTCAGTTAAATCCATACTCCTAACAACAAGATTGACCATTTCAAGCTAGTCTAAAGAATGTTCAAAGAATACTTATGTAAAATCAAATATATAATTCTTAGATTTGATAGTTTGAGGCTGCCTTTGAAAATTAAATCATATCCTGCATATGCTTTATGATTAAGTCCTTAACTAAACAATAATAGATTACTCTTCCATTTTTTATAATATAAAGAAATTAAATTAAGTTGTATTTAGAAAAGCTTTAATTTTTTTTTATATTAAGTATCCTAATAAGAAAAATACCTAAGAATACCTCCCTGATGAGGTGCAAAGTCCTGTTTCTATTTCAAGTATTCTGAACAGAAAAAAAACCCACAAAAATAAATCTGAATTACATATACAATACGTATAGACAAACATAGTCAGCTGCAGTGGGTCCTGGAACTAAGCAGTATGGACAAGGGCATTTCACTATCTTTTGGTGTAGGACCAAAAGATTGCTATCTGGGATGGATGCAATGTACCAGTGACACATAAAACATTCCTTCACTTCTCAGCTATTTCCCTACAGATAACACAAATCAAAATCAAATTAGAGCACAGAGATTACCTCTTTTGCAAATTCTTGTCGTGACTTCATGTTGAGATTGCCACCAAGACCACGTAACAAGTTAATAATAAACTGTCCATGATCAGTACTTCCATGAAGATGAGACAGTCCATTCATCACAGTTCCAACTAAACTTGTTTCCACTACAAAGTCATTCTGTAAATTGCAATTTGTAGTAGATTTAAATATATTCCTCAATATAAATGTGATGTATTGCTAGCATGATTTTATTACTCATGGCTTTTTGACATTTACACAAATGAGGAAAGATCTCTAACACTGCTATTGTTTTAGAAAATTCACTTGACATTAAATTATTTCTAAGCATTGATTTGATGGCTTTAATTCCAGACTATGAGTTAAATGTAAATTAGGATAAGCAATCAGAACTTTCCTCACAGATTTTGAGAATCTATAAGGAATAAACATAACTGTACACTGGAAATCCTCCTTTTGAACAGATTATTTATGGATTTTGCTCTTTGGCACCAAAGGGAATTTGCAGCCTCAGGAACAATGCCATGGCTTTTACTTTGATATTTAAAAGTCTAAAAAATGCCATGGGTAAAAGAACTAGGAGGAAAAATAATTAGAAGAACACAACAGGACCATGTATGTTCCCCAGGAGGAGATAATGCACGTCTCTTAAACACTAGCACACTGGCCACAGCAGTGGGGAAGTCTGCTAAAAAATATTTTCAGCACATAAGCTACTTGATCAATGCAAATTCAACTTCTCCAGAAGGGAAGTCTGGGAAGCAGCATTAACAGGGTCACATCACCAAGCCTGCCAGAGTACAAGAAGGGTTTGGACAACGCTCGCAGTTGCATGGTTTGATTCTTGGAGTGGTCCTGTGCAGGGCCAGGAATTGGACTTCAGTGATCCCTGTGGGTCCCTTCCAATTCAGGATATTCGACAATTCTATAACTCTATCAAAAAAGTGTTGAGATTTTTTTTTTTTTAATTACAGCTCAAAAATTAATCTGAATGATCTGTTCAGTGCTAAACTAGAAAAATGGATCATACTTAACAGAAGCTGAAATTTGATTAAGTATTCATTTACTAACCTTCTTTACAACCCAGTTTAAAGCCTTTTCAAAATAGTCCCCAATCCAATTTTCAAGGTTGTATCTGCATTCTTCAGGCTGACTTCTTATCCAAGACTTTATTAGAGCATTAAGATCTGTATCTTCATCACTAAGTCAAAACAAAACAAGATTCAGATAAATACAAGACACCAGTGTCTAAATAGACTGTTTTAAATGAACAACAAAATTCCAGAAAAAGTCTGGTAAAATACTTTAACAATTTCTAACCAATATTTGGGCTCTCCAGTAAAGAATTCACAATGTCTTTTAGAAAAAATCTGAGATATTTCAGTCAAA
The DNA here is from genome assembly GCA_013399945.1 of Ploceus nigricollis. NCBI lineage: Eukaryota > Metazoa > Chordata > Aves > Passeriformes > Ploceidae > Ploceus > Ploceus nigricollis. Next base: position 218,601 of record VXBC01008768.1, on the reverse strand, counting down.
AGTTTATAATACCCACAGAAGGGATAGTCAATCTAAAGAAACTTCCCCAGTGATTGGCTTCCTAAGTGTAAGGAACTAAACAACCGCTCCCTTCACTTGAGAATACCTTTTAAGAAAAGTAAGTATATATTTGCTTACTTTAAATGTATGTAATACTCTTCTGGCTTACCTCAGAAAGATCATTCCCATTCGAGATATTGTAGCAGGAGAGGCACAGCTAAGGTCATGAGTTTCAAATATAAAGTTAACATTTGAACCAAACTGAATTCTTTCTCCACTGGGCATAGTCAACAATTTGTTGTCATCCAAAACAGAATTCAAAGATTCAATCCATTCAGGATCAATATCACCATCACAAATTATCCATGAAGTAATATCTATTTCCAGACAGGAAAATGAAATATCAAACCCAAGAAAAACAGTTCAAAAATATCACCCCTATCTTAATGTTATTTATTATTCTTTCTTCATTATGACTTCTAGTTCTATGAAGACACTCCTCACATGCTTTACCTTCTGCTGCCTATTTTTGCTTTCTTATAACAAAATTTGTAACAAAAGAATGTACCGAGTCATTTGGCTACAATTGTTCCCAGAAGTTTTTCTTGCCTTATGCTATCCACAAACAATAACACAATATAAAGAAGTACTTGAAAACAAACTATTTCAGTAATTTCAATGTCACATCTGCAAGTTGCTCTCAGACATACCTCGGGGCTCTCGCACCACTTGCCGAGCACTATTGGTAAGCACTCCATCAGACCATTCCCTGGTATCCATGTCAATACGGCCCAGTAGCTGATGCCGCGGCATGGCTTTGGGATTCATTGTGTACTGCTTCACTACTTTGCCAGTTTTACCAAGGGCTGCCTTTAACATCCGCCAGAGCGTTGATTTACCTCCACCACTGGGACCTACGATAACTACACCCATTCTTTGACGCAGCTGTTCATATAACTCCAAAGCCTTCTTGATCTAGACAATGAAAGAGATAATGGCTATGTGAAACTGTAAAGCTAAATGAAACATGTTCCTTTACAGTATTTCTGAGATTTACTTTGCATGCAGACACTTTCTATAATTTTGGTTTTTTAAATAATAGATAATAGCAGATATATTTAGAATTATGATACTAAAGTTTATGAAGAAATTTATTTTACATGTTAGAAGCATTTCGCTAAATTACTAATACAAAAGTAATAGCTATCTTTGGGTATATTTTTAATGAGAATTTAACAAATCTTCAGTCACAAAACTTCGTCCAGTTCTACAATAAATAAAAACAAGGCAGAGAACTGCTTGCAAAAATCAAATATTCACATATTTCGTTCTTTCACTGTCCAAAATATTCATTGGCACTTGTATCTGGCTTGAATGAAACTGTGTGTCACATGTTCACATCCTAATTTTCCTTACACTATTTTTCTTTCACTTACATAACTGATCTACAGTGCTTTGAACACACATCTAATTCTTTGTATACATGTAATTAGAATCTAACAACCAGTTATTCTCACTTTTTTATAAAAGATTTTTCAAAAGAAAACAGAAATGAGTTAAATGAATGTAATCTGAATCAGCTCTAATTCAGAATAATCCTGTTTTGTTGCTGTAGTTGATGTTTACCTGTGTGCTTATAATTTCCAAGTTTGCTTCCTCAAAGACTTGTTTTAAAGCTGCAGTTAACTCAGCATATTCCACATCTTTAGAGTCAGTGCCAGGAAACACATCTTTAACCAGCTCATCAAAACGAGTGCAGTCTGCAAATGTAAGCTTTGATGTGGTGTTCAGCCGCAAAGCTTGAACCACTATGTGACTTTCATTAACTGGAAAAAAAAACAAAGAAAACAGATCAGTTTAAGCTGTGTCAACACTGCTCATACATTGAAAGTAGAATTGGAGCATATATTCCAGAATTCCAGTTCATGTACCATTCTACTCGGACACTAGGCATAGCCAGGCATACTTCCTGTAAGCATGATATATGTCCACAAATGCATTCTATACAGATATGAGGTGGTTATGATGCTGGTCAGGTGCAGACCATTTGTTATGCCGAAATCTGTAAACTTTCAGAGGCATGCTGGTTAAGCAAACAGAAACCAGTAGCTGTCTTCTAAAGATGTGAAATGCTCATCCATTCCACACTCTTTAATTCCCTCTCATTTAACACCTAAACAACAACTTAAAAAATCTTTAAAAAATGCAATGACTCAGTCTAGTCCAATATATTTCTATCATTCCTACCTATCCTTATATTTGTCTCTGTCTACCAATCTGAATCTAGTGCCATGTGACAATTTTTGCAAAACTCAGAGTCAAAATGGTCTGATAACTAATGAATACTAAGAGCATCAGAAGATCAACTTTCCTGTCCTAAGCCAAGTGAAAACAAGACTTTGAGAATCATTTAAAATGATTCCCAAATGAAGTCTGTAATCTGTGTTCTTATCATCATATAAAAGCTCAATCTAGAATACGGCAAATCTCTTGTGATCTCCTAGTGAAGGTGGGCTTCCATAGATATTTTCTTCTTTCCTAAATTGCCTATAGATAAAAGTCATGGCTTTTTAAAACTCCAGTGAACAAGAAAGCTGGAGTGAATTATATACTGCATAAGATTCTAAAGAATCAAAAGTTTGGTATGGTTAGTCTTACCTTCTTGCTTTGCATCGCTTTTCTTCAGCTGATGAAGAAGACTGCCACAGCCTCTCAAAACAGTCTTCAGTGCTCGTAAACCCCAATCATAGTGCTGCTGTGGTGTCAGAAGCTCCCTGAATTCCAAAACAACAATATTGTAATAAGCTCTAGGTGACACCATCTGAAATTTTGGGCTGGTGAATGAACACACTTATAAAAGTGTGGTTTGGTCACTGGCACATATCTGTAGTGTCATCTGAAATGCATTTCAGAAATACAGAAATGACACTGGAATTTTCAGAGGGGTTATATTCAACACGTATTTATTATTGACTCTAAGAGCGTTCACTATAACTTCTGATCTTTGTACTCTCTAATGCACATAGTTTTAACCAAACAGTCACTTGCATTTCAACAATTTTAAGAGTTCACCACAACAAGAGTTCAGTCAGCATTCATATGCTCACATTTATATTTAGTGAGATACTAGGGGAGCAGCAATTTGCTCCCTTGAGATTGTAACTGAATTCAAGATATTTTCACATCTCAATCTCCCAACATATTGCCATATTTTAACTTTATAAGTTAAAAGTATCTGTACAGAGATTTGCATGGTAAACCACTTAAATCTAAGAGCTGCAAGGGAAGAGAATTAGAAAGGTAACTTTACTAAGGAGGGGAGAGGTGGGGTGAAAGAGGTGAAAGCTTACCTTGCTAGATTAAAAATAGCCACTAATTTTCTACCCAATATTTTAGCATCCTTAAAGCCTTCTGAATACAAAATAACTTCAGCAATGAGTTCATTGTCTGGATGAGTCATAGCAACCGGTCTGAAAAGCTGCTTGAGGTTATCAGGCAGTTTTTGTCTTCCTCCATAACCTTTTCCAGCAGGATTCAGAGTGATAAAAATTCCAGAATTCGGATCCATTTCAACCTAGCAGTAGAAGTGCATTGTAATGATACATTGTCAGATGAAACAGTATTGAGAAATGCTGGGTGGACTATGCTTCGTTACAGTAGTCAGTTTTTAAGTGTGGTCGATGTGAACAAGATAATTAAGTTTTGCTATACCTTTTTGCCAAGCATCTCACATACAGGACTGTGTTTCTTCAATGCATGTTGAATTGTCTGAACCTGCATGGATACTGCAGACAATACAGCTTCCTCAAGCCTATTGAATTCATCAAAACATCCCCAGGCACCACACTTCACTAAGCCCACAAATATGCGTCCCATTGACTTCACATCAATGCCCTTGAAATTGAAAAGAATGTTGTCAAAATTCAAATAACAAGAAAATATAAAAGAATGTCTTCCCATCCACTAAAAAGCAGGTGCTTGAAAATATCCACAAATTTCTAATGGTAACTGACAAATTATCAGAATAATTTCCATAATAATTTCAATACAACTACTACTACTACAACTATGACAACTACTATTACTAATAATAATAATAACAATTATAATAATAATAAAACTTAATATTATAACTTTAATATTATTTCTGGAATATAATATTGCTTTATGAAGTATGGGTATAGATATCCATTTCCTAAATTAAACAAAACCATATTTACCTCATCACAATTAAAGACTAATACTTGTCTTCCAAGAATCCCACCCAAGGCTTTTACTGATTCTGTCTTCCCAGTTCCAGCTGGACCATAGGGATTTCCTCCAAGGCCCATCTTCATGGCCTGAGTAAGAGTTAGGTAACACTTATCTGTCAAAGGTGTATAAACAAGTTTCGGGGAAATCCCCTGCAGAAACAAAACAAATTATATTAATTGGTAGACAGAAAATACTGGCAATTTAATTACATTGATTTTATTCATAAGTAATTAATTTGGTAATATAAAGCAACGGCCAAAATTTCTGTCTTATTAAGAATATGAATTTGTTTACGAAGCTGTCCTGGTTTTGTATCAAATGCCAATGTACTGTTCAAATTTTTTCACAACTACAGATGAAACTGCACTTGGATATATAAAAGCAAGCATATTAAAAAATATGAATATGATAACTTGATACAATTTATATTTATCCCATCAGCATCAGGAATGAAAATTACTACCCTATCTTTTAATATTATCTATGAAATAGCATGTTAAGGACATAAAAAAGTTTAGAAAAATGACAACAGTTAGGAGACAATCAGCAGCATGTATGAAATGAGGAAGTGTTTGACATATATATAAAAGCCACTATGTAAAAATACCACACCTGATATTCATAAGTATATTGGAGTTCAGCATCTACCATCTGAACATAACATTTTTGGTCATTCATATAAAATCTCAGCTGCTTCTTCCAAGCCCAGTCTTCAACATTGCGAACCTCAGCTTGATTCAGCTGTTTCACCACATCAATGTTATGAATGATATCAAGAATCAGAGCTTTAAGCTTGAGCTCAAGGATTCCAGATTCTGCAAATAATCACACCAAAAGAAAAAATAACTCTAGTATAGCAAGGAAGACACATGTTACCCATTCACAAGTTCCTTGTGCTGCTTTCTATTATCAGCAGATTTTATTTAGGTCTTGTTTGAATTATATAAAGGTTTTTTATTTTCTAAAGCAAGCAGCATGAAATAAGATCCTGACAAACAATGTAAATCATGTAACTTTAGTCATTTTGATGTGACTTTGTCTGCCTCTACATGTGGGGGGGGTTGGGGGTTTGAGACACAGGAAGAGGTGGAGAGAGAGAGGAGAGGAAAAAGGAGAGGGAGAGGCTTTTCTGCAAAGCAATTTATGCTGAGTGTTAACAGCATCTCCACTTCAGCAATCAATGTGTCCCAACCTGCTGAGTGATCTGTTGAGCATCTGAAAACCATACTACACACACTCTGGAGATTTTACTCAGAATAATTATGTTGACGTGGAGTGAAAGTTCATTAACAGATTGGGTTCATTAGGAAATCCAGTTTGTGTGTTTCTATATCATTCCATGATGGGAATAAAAGCATCAAGTAAGTGAGAATAATCACAACTCACTTCAAAATCCACCTATTTTCCAAACTAAAACATAAACGTAATGTATTATACAACAGATGAAATGAACACTCCTCTGTAACTGAGGAAAATTCTCAAACAGCTAGAGAAAGACCACAGAAAGGGAGCTCAGATAAAGAAACACACAGACTTCTGGAGGTAGGTGATATGAATCCTGCTTCTAATTAATGTATCAGATGTTTACAGTTCACAAATTGTAAGATAGAATTTATACAGAATTTAATGCAGGAAGCAGCTATACAAATGTGGTGGAAGATTATCAACTACATATTGAGTCTTTTTATACCTAAGATAAAAGCCATCTCACCTAACCTACATTGTAGACTTTTTTATCTGAAGCAGTCACTCAAAGCCCCACCTCTGATCAAAAAAAAGAAAAAAGCACTCAGAGGCATAATTATTCTAACCCATTCAGACTATGTAAGATTCAGAACAATCATGTCTTGAGAATAACTAGCTTATTTTGCCTCAAAGATACTCAAAATTATTAGTTCAGAGGCAGATGTGTACCTTCAATATAGAAAAAGAGAATCACCCACACAGTTGTACAGATTATACTGGCTTGACACAACGTACCTCAACTGTGGTTTACCCACTTCCTGTGAAACAATCGATACATAAGCTAAAATATAGACATTTACTAAAAAAAAATTAAGAAAAGAGGTCTCCAAATATATAAATTCTCCAAGATAGTTTCTAAGATATATATAAAAATCCTTTTGTTTACTTTGAAATATTAATGACTCTTAATCTTGGCTGTAATAGGTGACTTTACGTAACTCAGCTTTGTGAACTCAAATTGAGACACATTTATATAATTTCCTGTTTAAATAAACAATGTAAAATACTACACAACTGCAGTCATAATAAAGAATTATATATTAATTATTTTTATACCTGTACTCCCAGAATCTTCTATGCCACTACCAATGCTAGTATAATGGTCCAGTTTAGCCATGAGTTCTAATTCTAATTGTTGCAGATTATGGTTTTTGATAGCACTTTCAACATCTTCAGTGAACAGAATTTGTTCTGCCAAGGAAAGAATCTTTGGAAGAGAAAGTTCAAATTATACTTTATAAATACTGAACACATAAAAACGAACCAGTTTTTCAATTAATTTGCAATTGCTTATTATGTCTGATATTTTAAATATTTTATTGTATAATTTTTAAACAAAGCTCTACATTTGCTATGATCCTAAGAACAAATGAAGCCATCTAAAAACATGGCAAAATTTTGCCAAAACTTGTAATGTAATCTAATACAGCAAGTCTTTTCCATTAAGTGGTATGTCAAAATGCCATGCAAAAGACCTGAATATTTCAAATGTTTGCAAAGGAATTTCATAAGAGCACATATTTTTAAGAACTTTTCTACATGATCAGTGAGTAAAATGGATATGATTTGGGTTATTTTCTTCCAAATCTAAATGTATAGTTCTTCATGAAACTAAAAAAAATAATTTATTTGGTAATTCTAAGACTACACAGCAGCAGTACTGGATCAACTACTACCTGGGAAGGAAAGAGCGATGGATCAATTGAACCTTGTGATTTTTTTCCAGCATCAACACAGTCAATTAACATTTTTTTCAGGGTCTCCTTCATCTCCAAAGCCAAACTGTTTAGCCACACCTGACAAAGATACAAAAAATCTCAAAATTATATTAGAGATTAGTATCTCAATGATGTTTGAACTAGACTAGGATGCGATTTTTCTTACCTCCACATCATTTGATAGAAGAACTTTATTTCTAAGTGGCACAGTTTCTCCTTCTACAGACTTCATGGCAATTATGTATTTAAATTCTTCATCAAAGCTCACACTATTAATGCCTATTAATCAGAAAACATCAATAAAGTTATATATTCTCAAAGTCAAACATTAATTACTAAGTGTCTAGTCATGGAAAGAGAGGATCTGCAACATATTATTTGGCTTCAAAGAAGCTTATCTCTAAATAAATAAATTTCACAAACAAAGATTAATGCATTACCAGCAAAAAGCTTCTTAAGATGAGACTGGATAACCAGAGGATTTGTGGACTGTCCTAAAATTTCTAATAAGTCATCATCTCCAACAAAATAGAATCTTGGAAATGCTGAGCGCTTTTCCTATGTAAAAACAGAATAAATCAATTTTGTTGATTTAAATCCAAGCTTACTGACTTTCATTATAAAAAAATGTATTAATGTTCACTGTACCTCCAAAAATTCATTCAGAGATTTCTGACATCTCTGAAGCTGGTCAAGTACGGTAGTTAAGGTATTTTTTATTCCTGCCTGGGCATTCAGTGATGTTATCCTATTGTCACTCTTAATATCTGACATAATGGATCTTGACAGAAAAAAAAAATCATAAATCCATTATCATTTTAACTTAAATATGACATATATAAAGTTAAGTAAATAAAAATTAACACACAGACAAGTAATGTAAACAGCTAATATATAACTTTTAGGTTTCAGTACTAATGATGAAACATTTCAGAATTTACCTCAACGTCTCTCCAATGTAATTTAAGAACAATGGTTTCTTGCTAAAATTTCTCTACCCAGAACCAAGAAAATTCAATTATTGACTTTTATTTCCATTTAAGTCATTTCAACTCAACCCAAGACAGATAATGGTACATATCTTTCCATATTTCTAAAACCTACTCCCTTTTTTATCTTTTTACTTGTTTGGAATAAATAAACCATGTGTTTCCCCCAAAACTATGTGTGTACTTTCTTAGTGAACAAAGTGATAGTCTTCAATATGATTATTGAAAAAACAGTTACAGCCCTTCTACTTCTGCTGCTAAGACTAACCCTGTGTTTGCCTGCCATGCTCACAATCTTTAATGCTTCACATGATTCCTTTCTTCACGTGTGCCCCACTAAATGAAAACATTACCACCTTTATTCAGATATATGTTGCCATCACACATATATATCTTCTGAATTCCTGCCACTGACCTTCTTGTTCATACATATGCCAATTGTTCCATGTATTTTCACTATGAAGAATGTGAAAGATACCACAAAAGGTAAGTCACATTCCATAAAACTAACCTAAAGTTTTCATCAACTCTGTTAAAACGAGCTTGTTCTTTGGGTAGAGCTCCACGACCAAATATCGGCTCCAAATAGACCCATTTCCTTTGAATTTGGTTTAAATTCTGCAGGTACTCATCCAAGTCAGCTAGCTTTTTTTCCCAGATGGACACTTTATCTTCAAAACCTTTGTAATACGGAGAGTCCTTAAGAGACTGTAGAAGACAGCGATGATCTCCAACTTGATTGACTGTGTCCTTCCAGTCTTTAATAAGCCTGATAGTCTTGCCTTGGCTATCTTCATAATCTGTTAACATAAAGACAGCTCCAACTCCCCAGAGTTCAAGCTCACGTAACGCTTCTCTGATTGTGATTTCACCTTGAGCTCGACAATTCAAATCCTATTCAAAAGCAAGAATAGATCTCATATGAAACTACAGAGCTTGCAATAACCTCTCCAGTCAAAAATATAACACAAATTCTACTTCTACAGTATTTAAAATATATGCATATGCAACAATATATACCACATAAAGTAAACCATAAAAAAACTATAGATCAGGTATTTAAAATTATTCATACCTTAAGTTCCATTGCTTTTTCTATAATGGCATCTGTCACTTTTAGTAGATCTCCAAATAGCAAACCCTCAAGTGTAGTGCCTCGGGGAAGACCCAGAAGACGAAAGAGATCCAACCAATGGTCTGGAGAAAGATGCTCTCCTCTTACATATTTTAGGAGTGGAATTATCATCTATAGAAAAAATGCACAGATAAATCCATCTAGTTGTTATGAAAATTGCACCTCTTTGATTATCGAGTGACATGCTATTCAAACAAAAATAAAATTTAAATTCTTAAACTGAGGTACAATTTTTCCAGTTCCTGAATTTAAACTTTGGGAGTATGATTCTGAAGACAACTCTCTGTAAATCTGTGTCGATGTAAGCTGTAATGACCATTCTGTTTACTGTAGAGAACTAAAGGTTCCCAAAAGGGAAATGTTCAAAACACTATCAGAAGACATTTTGTAAAATATTAACATGGTTTTATTGTAAGAAATGAACAGTGAAGTATAGAATGGAGTACACTACCCAGTAATACCAAAACATTTTTTGTTTCGCAGGCCTTTTTGAAATTCACAGAATCACAGAATTATTTGGGTTGAAAATGACCTTAGAAATCACCTGGTTCCAACCCCCCTGTGGGCAGGGACACCTTCCACTAGACCAGGTTGCTCAAAGCACCACCCAACCTGGTCTTCAACATTTCCAGGGTAATTAGCACTTACTTTATATTTGTCCACCTCCTTTTGCAACTTTACTGTCATTACAGTATGCTCTTCCATCTTCCTCAGTCTGTCATGCCAGTTAAACAAAAATTCTTCAAATAGGTATATCTTACTTCTGCATGAAAATCAAACATAAAAAGGTCATAACAACACAGTACTACAACCACACTTGTATGCCCATTAAAAATTAAGTAACAAAACATTACCTAAAAGTAATCCAGTCTTCTTTGGCTTTTTCCTGAAAACCTTGATA